>SJYW01002691.1:473716-518069 GCA_006410735.1 Raphicerus campestris
AAAAAATTAATGAAAGTAAACCAGGAGGATTATTGCAAATCTTGACCATCTATAGCAAACAATGAAGACAGAAGTAATAAATTGATTTATTTTCCTGGTATTCTGTTTTTTGGAAGATTATATTTAACATAGTTCCATTTAAAATAACACTGCCACAAACACACTATACCAATTGATTTAAAATACCAACCAAACTTGAATGAGTTGTCCTTATAATTGTTCATCCTACTGTTTCTCAATTTTTTTCTAATATGCTCATTTTCCAGATATGTAATATTGTTAACATGTTTTCATTACTATTCATCCAACGTTTTCGTGTTTAATTATCTTAATCTTTCCTCACAAATGATTCACCAGCTGCTTATCATCCTTGTCTTTTATGATCTAGATTTCTAGATGAAGTAATGAGAATTTAACAGTACTTAGCAAGCTGTTTTTCTCTGAGAATTAGATAAGGATTATTACCATCTTGTCCTATGTTATATTATTTATATATACAAACCAAACCATCATATTTTATTTAGACTTTACAATATTATGCAAAGGATTTATTATTCCATCTACTCTTAGGTTCTTTTTGACAACTTTCTCATTCAGGAAAATATCTCACAATGGCTTTATTTCAAGTCAGTACAAAATTGTGTATCCAGTGTCTACTCTCCACTCCTCTCTGTGGTGTATGTATGAAGGACCCCTTGTATCCAGAGAAGAAATAGGGCAGTAAGGCCATGGACATTATGGAACTCAACCTGAAGAATTGCCACAGAATTTTAAAAATAAATATTTCTGACATATATTAACAAAAACTCTGCTTCACTGACTATAGTAAAGCCTTTGACTGTGTGAATCACAACAAAGTGTGGAAAATTCTGAAAGAGATGGGAATACCAGACCACCTGACCTGCCTCTTGAGAAATCTGTATGCAGGTCAGGAAGCAACAGTTAGAACTGGACATGGAACAATAGACTAGTTCCAAATAGGAAAAGGAGTATGTCAAGGCTGTATATTGTCACCCTGCTTATTTAACTTATATGAACAGTATGCCATGTGAAATGCTGGAATGGGTGAAGCACAAGCTGGAATCAAGATTGCCAGGGAAATATCAATAACTTCAGATATGCAGATGACACCACCCTTATGGCAGAAAGTGAAGGAGAACCAAAGATCCGCTTGATGAAGGTGAAAGAGGAGAGTGAAGAAGCTGGCTTAAAACTCAACATTCAAAAAACTAAGATTATGGCATCCAGTCCCATCACTTCATGGCAAATAAATGGGGAAATAATGGAAACAGTGACAGAGCTGGTTTTCTTGGTCTCCAAAAATCACTTCAGATGGTGACCACATCCATGAAATTAAAAGATGCTTGCTCCTTAGAAGAAAAGCTATAACCAAGCTAGACAGCATATTAAAAAGCAGAGACGTTACTTTGCCAACAAAGTTCCATATCGTCAAAGCTATGGTTTTTTCCAATAGTCATGTATGGATGAAAGAGTTGGACCATAAAGAAGGTTGAGCCTGGAAGAACTGATGCTTTTGAATTGTGGTGTTGGAGAAGATTTTTGAGAGTCCCTTGGTCTGTAAGGAGATCTAACCAGTCAATCCTAAAGGAAATCAGTCCTGAATATTCACTGGAAGGACGGATGCTGAAGTTGAAGCTCCAATACTTTGGCCACTTGACATGAAGAACTGACTCATTGGAAAAGAAAGACTCTGATGCTGGGGAATATTGAAGACAGGAGAAGAAGGGGACAACAGAGGATGAGATGGTGGAAGGCATCACCAACTTGATGGACATGAGTTTGAGCAACCTCTGGGAGACAGAGAAGAACAGGGAAGTCTGGTGTGGTGCAGTCCATGGGGCCGCAAAGAGTCAGACACAACTGAGCAACTGAACAAAAACAATGATTAACAAGCTTGGATCAGGTTGACTGTTACTTGATTTTAAAAATAAACTGTATTATAGTATACTTTGAAAATATTTTTATTTCTATTATGTAAATTTAGACACATTGATGTAACAGTCTAATAACATTAATTCAAATGGTAAGGGTCTATTATGAATCTGGCACTGTTTGGAATAAAGATAAAAAATCAGTTTCCATCTACAAGGAAAGATAGTTGGTACAGTAGGTAGGTAACAGACAAGGCCATAGTGAAATGTGGGTTCAGAGCTGAGACTCTCAGGCAAATGTGAATTATTGTTTTAGCTGTGTGAAACAGTTTTTGAATCTTAAACCCTAACCCTTCTCTACAGAGGCTTGGAAACACACATAAAGAGGAGTTAAGGCCTGCCATTTGCTGAAGCTTACCTAAGGCTAGCACTTACTATAATTAAGTGCTTTATATGAATTATTTCATTCAGTCATGACTTTCCTTGTGAAGAAAGAAAGGTTCTGAGGGGTTAAGTCAAACAGTTTAAAAAGAGAGAGAGAGAGAGAACGAGATAGAGACAGAGAGAGATTTGTGACTGGAAAATACTTTTACTTCTAATTTCACACCATTTCTTTCTGTCTCAATTCAAGTTTGTCTTAATCAATGACAGACATAGAGTTTATCTGGGCTTCTCTCATGGCTCAGACGGTAAAGGATCTGCCTACAATGCAGTAAATTTGGGTTTGATCCCTGGGTCGGGAAGATTCCCCTGGAGAAGGAAATGGCAACCCTTCCAATAGTCTTGCCTGGAGAATTCCATGGACAGAGAGGAGCCCCGCAGGCTACAGCCCATGGGGTTGCAAAGAGTCAGACATGGCTAAGCAACTAACACGAACATGAAAGGGCTTATTATGAAAACCATTAGTCTTCACAGGTCTACTTTTTACCATTTCCAGCTCCTCACAGTTAACTTCCTGTAAGTCTTTTGAGCTGTTTCTATGGATATTTACCTCCACATTACCAAATATTCCTATTTACAGTGTACCACTAGATTAGGGTGGGGACAAGGGGTGGGCAAGAGGGACAGATGAACTATTATTGGCTTTCCACAATGAAAGATGAGACTGAAGCACTCTTTCATCATTTCTGTATGTCCATCCATTCCATTCTGCCCTCCCCTTCCATCTCCTCCTAATAACAGTATACTGCATTCAGGACTGACTTTCTTATGTCTATTTCATATTTGTAGCTAAGTAGTAATTTGATTTCTTTTCTTGCACAACTTGTTTTCTTCAGATTTAGTAACTGTTCTAGTCCCCAGTGTGCTTAATGTTAATGTGTTTCCAATCTCTTCTCCAATTTGCTACATCTTTCAATGTATTTAAACATACTAGGCATTTTTAAAATGTTTTCTTATTGGTGACATTTCTCCTAGACTTCTCCAACTTGTTTCATCCTGAGATGCTTGCCCTTTGTGCTAGAGCACAGTCCTCATCCTGTGCATTCTTTTCACAATCTCTTCCTTGAGGTGGAGTCCTTATTTCCTGAATACCATTAATTCCTCTTTCTTCGTGCATTCCCTTATTTTAGTGAAGCTATCCCTCTTGTAGCTTCCCAAGAAAGAGTTTTTAGGAGCTATGTTCGTGAGACTTTTGTATGTCTGAAGATATTTTAGACTTCCTTCATACATAATTGATGATTCTGCTAAGCATACAATTTTAGATTGAGTATTGTTTATCCTCAAAATTTGGAAGACTTTACTCTGCCACTTTGCTACTTTTGGTGCTGCTGTGAGGAATTCTGAGGATGTTCTGACTTCTGATCCTTTGCACGGTACAGTCACCACCCCCACTGTTCTTGATGCTTCTAGGATCTCTTGTTTGTCTAGAGTTCTGTTTCTAACGTGTCATGCCTTAATCTGAGTTTACTAACATCCATTGTTCTGGGAACTCTATTGGCCCTTTCAATCTAAAAAATCATTTCTTCAATTTGGGGGATTTTTCTCAAATAAATTCACAAATGTTTTCCTTCCTTCCATGTTCTGTTCTCTCTTTCTGGAAGTTTTATTATTGAGATACTATATCTCTTTACTACTGAATTTCCAAACTTACTTCTCTTTTCAATTTTCCATGTGTATATATTAATTTTCAAGAGTCTTTCTCTGAATATTCCATAAAATGCATCTTGTTCTTATTTCACATTTTTCTGAGAATATTAATGATTAATTTTTTAAAGGTTTTATTTTCATAAATCTGTTTTATTTGCTTTAATCTCCTCTATGTTAGACACTTCATCAAATATNGAGTCTTTCTCTGAATATTCCATAAAATGCATCTTGTTCTTATTTCACATTTTTCTGAGAATATTAATGATTAATTTTTTAAAGGTTTTATTTTCATAAATCTGTTTTATTTGCTTTAATCTCCTCTATGTTAGACACTTCATCAAATATTGTTCATTGTTACCTAATCACTCATATCTAAAACGCTGACTGTAAATTCTGTGGGCTACTTGATCACAGCCTTTCCATGGGGCAATGTGGCTAATCTTTTTCATTTAAGAAATCCCATTATCAGTATCTTTAAATACTTTGTCTTAGACTTGTTTGAAATCCCAAAAACTCATCTTCCACTCACTCGCATTTTGGAAGCACAGTGAGAAAAGAGGGCAGGGGTAGGAAGGTCTTAATATTCAGGTGTAACCTTTCATTTAACATCCCTGTTTCAGTGTGGTTCTCTTTTCTTACACATGTCCAATTCAGCTTATTACCTACTGAGAAAAAATATGCTTTATTATTTACAGAGAAAAACCTTCAGTTTACTGTTGGGTTGCAATAGGGGCAAGCACTGAAGAGAAGGAGGAAACTGTTTCTTTAAGGGTCTTTCAGTCAACCCTCNGAGAGTAGATAAGATCTGAGGATAAAAAGTCTGATTCAAACAGAGGTGACCTCACAAAGGACCCACATGTGAAAACTTTAACACTTTTTGTACTTTTCTCCTTGGTAATGGGAAACATCATATTATTGTGTATCTTTAAGTTTCCTGTCTCCGGTGTTGTGATCTATTTTATTTTATCTGTATGTTTTGTATAAAGATAGTATATAATTCAATGAAACATTTTGGCTCGGTCATCCAAGCAACTTTAGTTTATAAACAAGATAAATTTTTTTTTTTACATTTTAAAGTTCTGAGCGCAAACCCCATCAAAGCAAATCTCTGAAACTGTGTATCTTTAAAAGTCCCAATAATTCCAATAGACACTTACTCCTTGGAATAAAAGTTATGACCAACCTAGATAGTATATTCAAAAGCAGAGACATTACTTTGCCGATTAAGGTCCGTCTAGTCAAGGCTATGGTTTTTCCTGTGGTCATGTATGGATGTGAGAGCTGGACTGTGAAGAAGGCTGAGTGCTGAAGAACTGATGCTTTTGAAATGTGGTGTTGGAGAAGGCTCTTGAGAGTCCCTTGGACTGCAAGGAGATCCAACCAATCCATTCTGAAGGAGATCAACCCTGGGATTTCTTTGGAAGGAATGATGCTAAAGCTGAAACTCCAATACTTTGGCCACCTCATGCGAAGAGTTGGCTCATTGGAAAAGACTCTGATGCTGGGAGGGACTGGGGGCAGGAGGAGAAGGGGATGACTGAGGATAAGATGGCTGGATGGCATCACTGACTCGATGGATGTGAATCTGAATGAACTCCGAGAGATGGTGATGGACAGGGAGGCCTGGCATGCTGCAGTTCATGGGGTCTCAAAGAGTCTGACACGAATGAGTGACTGAACTGAACTGATCATCCAGCTGCGTTTGTAGCAGAGTAGGAGATGAAATGGATGGGAGGAAAAAACAGCTATAATTAGGAAGGAAGAACTTTGCGTAACCAGCTACCAGNACTTTGACCACCTCATGCGAAGAGCTGACTCACTGGAAAAGACTCTGATGCTGGGAGGGACTGGGGGCAGGAGGAGAAGGGGATGACCGAGGATAAGATGGCTGGATGGCATCACTGACTCGATGGATGTGAATCTGAATGAACTCCGAGAGATGGTGATGGACAGGGAGGCCTGGCATGCTGCAGTTCATGGGGTCTCAAAGAGTCTGACACGACTGAGTGACTGAACTGAACTGATCATCCAGCTGCGTTTGTAGCAGAGTAGGAGATGAAATGGATGGGAGGAAAAAACAGCTATAATTAGGAAGGAAGAACTTTGCATAACCAGCTACCAGGCTCAGGGACTTTAGCAGCTACATTTTATGTTATTAAATTGTATCTCTAGTCCTCTTTCCCTTTCTCTTCTTGCTATTTTACATGAAGAGCATCAGTGGCACCTAATGTTTCAGGTGGGAGTATGACCACTGGCATCATCCCTGCATAAGAGAACTGAGGGAATTTCTTGCATCACCTTTGTTAGGTTTTGGTCAGAGGAAGGCACAAGAGTGGATGCTGAGAGGTAGAAGGGTCTAGCTGTGCTGGATACCTTCTAAGGCATCCTTCTCTGCTCTCCATCTTTCTCCAGTCTCTGTGCTGACCTGACATGTATGGACTAGTTCAAAGGGCTCTCTTTTACTCTGGATTCCAACTGAGCTTGGCTAATGGAGAGCCACCGCAGAAGTTAGGAAAGAACAAGGAGACTAAGGTCAAGGTACCCATTTTCCTTGTTCCCCTCCATGTCCCACAATCAAAGGGTACTGCTACTCTTTCTATTAATGGCTCCTTCACCTCCTTCCTTCACATCTAGTAGTAGCACTGATGTGCTACTGTTAAGCCAGGACAGTAAACTCACACCTTTGCAGGTTTTCCTGCCATTAAATTCCCCTTGAATTACTTGACTTTGAATGCGCCAGCTATTTTCAGATGTTTTAGACCCTGTCTAATAACAGCAAGACAGCACAATCAAAGACACTTTTTATTTAACTAGAAAAACTGCAGTTTTACTTTACAAAGGAGGGAAATTAAGTATTACTCTGTATCTGGAGTAGACTTGGGGGAATTAATTAACGTAAGAAAGTTCAAATAAAACTTAGATTTACTAGAATCGTCTTTGAGGTTTTTTTCATTTCATTTTCTATTTTTAAGTATTAGACAAAAAATAACCTTAGTAAGGAATCCAGGCAGATTTAATGTTAAGTATCCCTTTGAGGGAAAGCAGGCAGATTTTAGACAAAGCACAAAGGCTTAAATTNTAGATTTACTAGAATCGTCTTTGAGGTTTTTTTCATTTGATTTTCTATTTTTAAGTATTAGACAAAAAATAACCTTTGTAAGGAATCAAGGCAGATTTAATGTTAAGTATCCCTTTGAGGGAAAGCAGGCAGATTTTAGACAAAGCACAGAGGCTTAAACTTGACATGAGTCCCAAAGAGAACATGAATCAATAGAATCACTGTTATGGGTTAAATTGTGTCTCTCCAAATGAAATGTTGAAACTGTAATCCCCAGTGCTTCAGGATGTGAAGTTAAATTAAGTAATTAGAGTATGCCCTAATCAAATATGACTGGTATCCTTATAAAGTTTGGAGAAATCTGTACACGGAGACCAACACACACAGGGGAGGCTGGTGTAATGAGATACATGGGAAAAGGTCACGTGAAGACAGAGGGCAGGAGTGATGCGGGTAGGAGTCAAGGAATGCCTGGGGCCACCAGAAGCCTGCAGAGACAAGAAAGGATTTCATCACAAGGTGTCAGAAGGAGAATGGCCCCGCAAGTACCTTGATTTTAGACTTCTATCCGCAAAATGAAGAGACAATAAGCTGTTGCTCTAAGCCACTCAATTTGTGGTACTTTGTTACAGCAGCTCTAGGAAACTGATACAATCATTTCTCATTTTCTGTGTTGAGAGTTCTAGCAGAATAAGTTCTGAATTTTAATTAGAAAAATAACAAAACTGTATCTGAATTACTCAGTCTACATATCCAACAGACAATTTTAACTGGGTTTAAATACACTTGAATTGTTACTTGAACTTCCAAATGTTCAAGCTGATTTTTAAAAAGGCAGAGGAATCAGAGATTAAATTGCCAACATCCACTGGATCATTGAAAAAGCAAGAGAGTTCCAGAAAAACATCTATTTCTGCTTGATTGACTATGCCAAAGCCTTTGACTGTGTGGATCGCAATAAACTGTGGAAAATTCTGAGAGAGATGGGAATACCAGCCCACCTCACCTGCCTCTTGAGAAATCTGTATGCAGGTCAGGAAGCAACAATTAGAACTGAACATGGAACAATAGACTGGTTCCAAATAGGAAAATGAGTACTTCAAGGCTGTATATTGTCACCCTGCTTATTTAACTTCTATGCAGAGTACATCATGAGAAACGCCGGGCTGGACGAAGCACAAGATGGAATCAAGATTGCCGGGAGAAATATCAGTAATCACAGATATGCAGAAGACACCACCCTTATGGCAGAAAGTGAAGAAGATCTAAAGAGCCTCTTAATGAAAGTGAAAGAAAAGAGTGAAAAAGCTGGCTTAAAGCTCAATATTCAGAAAATTAAAAACATGGCATCTGGTCCCATCACTTTATGGCAAATAGATGGGGAAACAGTGGAAACAGTGTCAGACTTCATTTTTTTGGGCTCCAAAATCACTGCAGATGGTGACTGCAGCCATGAAATTAAAAGACTCCTCAGAAGGGAAGTCATGACCAATCTAGACAGCATATTAAAAAGCAGACAGTTTGCCAACAAAGGTCTGTCTAGTCAAGGCTATGGTTTTTCCAGTGGTCATGTATGGATGTGAGATTTGGGCTATAAAGAAAGCTGAGCACTGAAGAATTAGTGCTTTGAACTATGGTGTTGGAGAAGACTCTTGAGAGTCCCTTGGACTCCAAGGAGATCCAATCAGCCCATTCTGAAGGAGATCAGCCCTGGGATTTCTTTGGAAGGAATGATGCTAAAGCTGAAACTCCAGTACTTTGGCCACCTGATGTGAAGAACTGACTCATTTGAAAAGACCTTGATGATGGGAAAGATTGAAGGCAGGAGGAGAAGGGGACGACAGAGGATGAGATCATTGCATGGCATCACCGACTCAATGGACATGAGTTTGATTAAGCTCTGGGAATTGGTGATGGACAGGGAGGCCTGGAGTGCTGCAGTCCATGGAGTCACAAAGAGTCAGACAAGACTGAGTGACTGAACTGAGCCCACCTCTCCAGTCTGGGGAAATTATAAATATCTCTTCATGTCCACAGATGCAGAAGTAGGATTTGAACCAGACACGCTGGCTCATAACATTGTACCTTTTCCACTGCTGTTTGGAGTTTGCCCTGGCTCTTCTGGATGAATCTATGACTTCAACAAGTGATTTAAGTTCTCTGAACCTCAGAATCCTTTTTGAAGAGTGAAGTGATAACATTTCCAAACTCACAGGATTCATATATGATTTCTTTTCATTATACACAACGGATTTAAAACCAGAGCGAGCACATGGTAATTGTTCTACAAAGGCAAACCACTGTTAAGATGAGCCCATGCAGACTCTGGATTGACTTCAAGACTCTGCAGTTGATTATACTGCAAATGCAGAGAAACAGAGAAACCATCAAAGGAGTGAGTCCTTCCCTTTATTGGAAGCTGTAGAGTAGAAGACATAGGGAAGAGAAATGTACATCTTTGCTATTTATTTCAAAATATATTTGGAAAGGAGCCTGCAGTAGATATTTGCTGAATGAATAAATGAGACTGCAACTAAAAGGGCACTTGGGTACCTAGAATCTTACTCTAATTTATTTATACTGGAGAAGTAGTATCTTAACAGAATATGTTAACCTCAGGAATTAAAAATTTTTTTGGCCATGCCACATGGCATTTGGGAACTTAATTCCCCAACCAAGGATCAAAGCCCTGCTCCCTGAATTGGATGCATGGAGTCTTAACCACTGCACTGGCAGGGAAGTCCTATAGTCCACATCTACAATTCCATTTTCACTGTTTCATTCAGTTTTACACTAGCAATGTTCATGAGAACAAATTTTAAAATACATTAATCCTAATGTAACAGGATACAGAAATGGGAGTATCGATCTCGATTGCAGCTAAGATCCAGAGACAACACAGAGGAAAGAGGTCCTATCCTCCCAAGAAAGATGCCAGATAACTTATCAAGACATTTATTTTATTATTTTTTTTTTAGGTTCACTAAATTTATTTTTAAAATCATAAAACGTTTTCTTACAAAAGAGCATTACATTCTGCACACTGCTCTGGATTGATGCCAGGGACATATGGACTACTGTTACTTTTCCTCCCTGTCCCACCACCCCAAATGTTACAGTGACCACAAAGCAAAGTGTTCACAATAATTACATGGGGGGACTTCTTTAAACCACCAACAATGAACAAAAATTAAAATTCACTCACTCTGCTGCTGTTTCAAAATTTCAATGTTAGTTTTTGCACACCCTCCCCCACCCCCACCCTGTTTGTAAGGAACTAAAACATTACATCTGGTGAACAGCAAAGATTTCACTACACCTCAAATGCAGAACACCTATGAAGCAGAGGAATGTTGGCTTTTTAAACAGAAGCAGATAAAAAAAAAAAAAAAGATGCAGGACTCCTTCAGTTCTTCACTAGTCTTAGAAAAACTTTCCAGAATACTGCTTCATACTATAAAAAAGAAAAAATATCTTGCATTAGAATCCTTCAACATCTGCATACTGCTTCACACTGTTCTGCAGCAAATACTGTGCATTCTGTATCTGGTCCTGTGTTCCTGTAATGGTAATGATCCGATCTTCGGATCCTTCTAAAGGCTCATCAATTTTGGTCGAAGCTCCTGACTCATGACGGATTTGTTTAATCTGCTGACCACCTTTGCCAATAATAGATCCAGCCAAATCTTTGGGAATAGTTACTTGTGTAGTAATAATAGGTCCACCAAGATCACCATATGAGCCACGACCCCCTGCATAGGAATAATCATATCCAGAGCCACCCTGTGGTTCATAAGCCATCTGCCACTCTGATGGGCTCCATGTATCTACTGCAGAATCCCAGGTTTCATCAGCACTGAAACCAACCATGCCATCATAACGGTCTCCAGGTCTTCCTCTTCTGTCATAGGCCATTAGATCTCCTCCTCTAGGTGGTGGTGGTGGAGGAAGAGGAAGATTCCTAGCTCTACTACCTCCCCGGCCACCTCGTCCGGGATGGGGTGGAGGAGGTCCTCGACGAGGGCTCATATCATCATAATCTCTTCTGGAGGGAGGTATAGGACGCCCACCCCGACCAGGCGGCATTCTGTCAAAACCACCTCTTCCCCGCATGGGAAATCCCACAGGACGTCCACGGCGGTCATCAAACATCATTGTAAAACCACCATAATCATAGGTTTCATCATAAAAATTGGGATCATAAGGCTGGGCACGTCCTTTGATGGGAGACTGTGATATAAGATCAAGGATGATCTTTATGCACTCTACAACCCTATCAGGTTTTCCTCCGATAAGAACGACTCTGTCAGTAGATTGAGGACAACATTCCTGGAAAAGCTTGATTGTTGTCTGAGTGTTCTCTCGAAGTTCTTTGATTTTAGCACCTTTGACTCCAATAATTCCTCCTGCCAGACTCTGATGAATCAACAGTCTCAATTCGCAGTCAAAGTCGCTTCCTTTATAGTGTTGGTAATTTAAGCATTCCACAGCATCAGATTCGAGCGGGAGCTGGCTGGTTGCAGTGGGTGATGGCAGCTGCAGGCCCTCTTCCAAGGTAGGGATGATATTCTTCAGAATTTCTCCAATTGTTTCAATATCAGCACTGATACTCAATATGCGCTCGGGGCCACTGCTGTCTGGGACTGAAACACTGGCATTGTAGTCTGTACGGAGAGCCTTAATATTCTTGCCTCCTTTTCCAATCACTGCCCCAGCATTCTTGCTCTGAAGCAGAATGCGTAGTTCAACCATCTCATCAGTGTTTCTAGATCTTTTAAATGCTTGTTCTTCTTCCATATCTTCAGCAGGGCCTTTACCAAATTCGCCATTGGTTTCGGTGTTGGGAAAGGTTTCCTTTGGCTGTTCAGTTTCCATTTTCTTGTATTCAAGGGACACACCAATCAGTTATTAAATATATCCTTCCAGGGCAGAACTGAAGTGTTCTGGGCGGGACCAACTGACATCCTAGTGCTGTAGTAGCCTATAGGCCGCAAATAAGCGGGAAGTAGGCGAGACGTCGAGGTCGGTGCAGCAGAGAAACAGGATAATGGCGTCTGCAGTGCTTTCGCCTGAAGCGCCTTATCAGGACATTTAAAGAGTGGCTAACAGCTGTTTGTTGTCTGCCTAGTATCTATGATGATAGTATAAAAAGCTTGATTTGGGTTTTTCTTAAAAATAACAAATCCCAGGACTTCCCTGCCAGTGCAGTGGTTAAGACTCCATGCATCCAATTCAGGGAGCAGGGCTTCAATCCTTGGTTGGGGAACTAAGTTCCCAAATGCCACGTGGCATGGCCAAAACAAAAATTTTTTTTAATTCCTGAGGTTAACATATTCTGTTAAGAGACTACTTCTCCAGTATAAATAAATTAGAGCAAGATTCTAGGTACCCAAATGCCCTTTTAGTTGCAGTCTCATTTATTCATTCAACAATATCTACTGAGGGCTCACTATGTCCCAGGTACTATTTCCAGTACAGGGGATACAGCAATAGTCAGAACAGAAAAAAACTTCCTCCTCCAAAGCTTAAAGCTCATGAAGGGCAAAGATAAAAAAACAAGATATATAAATAAAATACGATAATAGATGCAGTAATGCCAAAGAGAAAAATGAAGCAGAGGAAAACAAATAGAAATTGTGTGTGTGTGTTGGAGGTGTGTGCCATTTTTGGCAACCAGAGAAGAAAAGCCACATTGCACTGGAGAGATTGAAAGGAAGTAAGCAGTCAAACTCTGAGAAAGACATCCAGAACAGGGGAGACGGTAATTACAGAGTCCCCAAGTGTTTGCAGAGGATCAGAGAGGAGGCTCCTGTGAGTGGGACAGAGAGAGTCAGGTGGAGAACAGCGGGATACGAGTCCCAAAGGTGACTGTGCATGAGGCAAGGGATTTCTTTGAAGATACGAATTTTTATATAAATTTTTAAATAAAAGATAAAAATAAAATTTTTGGCCGTGCCACATGGCATTTGAATCTTATAGTTTCTATGTGCAATAATCTATATACTCTAAGGGCTTCCCTGGTAGCTCAGAGATTAAAGAATCTTCCTGCAATGCTGGAGATCCAGGTTCAATGCCTGGGTCAGGAAGATCCCCTGGAGAAAGGAATGGCACCTATCAAGTCCCTTACTTCACTATTCATAGTAAATTCCAGGGGGAAGATGAATATGTGTGTTTTTTTAATTGACATGTAATTGATTTACAGTTTCCCAGTTCACAGTGGTCACAGAATATGCCTGCCAAAAAAGGAGTCTTTCAGGACACTCTGGTTTGATCTCTGAATTGAGAAGATCCTCTAGAGAAGGAAATGCCAACCCATTTCAGTGTTCTTCCCTGGAAAATTCCACAGACAGAGGAATCTGGTGGGCTATAGTCCATGGGGTTGCAAAGAGTCAGACATAACTGAGCACACACATGTGCTTTGATGTATAAAGCTGTATTAGTTTCAGGTGTACAACAGTGATTTTATATTTTTCACAGGTTATAATCAATTTAAAATTATTACAAAATACTGGCAGTATTCTATGTTCTGTACATTACATCCTTGTGTCTATTTTATATGAGTAGTTTGTACCTCTTAATCCTCTTCTTCTAAGTTTCCCCTCCCCCAACCCCTCTCCAGTGGTGACCACTGGTTTGGTTTTTATATGAGTTTGTTTCTATTATGCTATACTCACTCATGTTATTTTTAAGATTCCACAGGCAAGTGAAAACATACAGTATTTGTCATTCTCTTATTTCACTAAAGATAACACCCTTCAGGTCTATCCATGTTGTCACAAATGGCAAAATGTCATTCTTTTTTAAGGCTGAGTAGTATTCCATTCTCTCTCTCTCTCTCTCTCTCTCTCTCTTTCTTTCTCTGTGTTAAGCTTCTCCGTCATCCATTCATTTGTTGATGGACACTTCCATTTCTACCATATTTCAGCTATTATATATAATCCTACAGTGAACACTGGGTTGTGTGAATTTTTTTGAATGGATATATTCATTTTCATCAGACAGAAACCCAGGTTCCGAATTGCTGGATCATATGATAGTTCTGTTTTTAACTTTTAAAGGAACCTCCAACACTGTTTTCCACAGTAATTTTACCAATTTACATTCACACCACCAGTGTGCTGCGGTTCCCATTTCTCTACATCCTTGAAAACATTTAGTTTATTCTGACAGGTGTAGATGATATATCATTGTGACTCTGCTTTGCACTTCCCTGATGATTAGTCATGTTCAGCATCTTTCCATATGGCTGTTTTCTTATCTGTATATCTTCCTTGGAAAAATATCAGATTTTATGCCCATTTTGCAATTGAACTGACCTTTTTGATATTGAGATGCCAGAACTCTTTGTATATTTTGAATATTAACTCCTTGTCAGACATATAATTTGCAAATCTGTTCTCCCATTTAGGAGTTTATTTTTACATTTTGTTGATGGTTTCCTTTGCTGTGCTGTGTTTATCTTCCTTTCTTTCTAGCTTTTTTGTATCTATTGCAGGTTTTTTAACTGACTATGATAGAGATTATATTTGTTGAGCTAAAACTATAAACCTGGTTTAAACTGACAGAAATTTAAAGTTGTTGTGTGGTTTTTCTGTCCAGGGTTTCTGAAAAAGAAGTTGTCACTGTTCAATAATTACTTACGATCTTGGGGCAAAACTTCTTTTATGAAGAGTCATTTGACGGTCATTATCTTTTTCTTTTATTTGAACATCAAACAACTATATGAAGTTATCCCTTTGGTAATTTCAATTTACTTACTATCTTGCCTCAACTGAATTCAGTCTCTCAGTCTTGTCCAAATCTTTGGATTCGGACTGCAGCACCCCAGGCTTCCCTGTCCATCACCAACTCTTGGAGCTTACGCAAACTCATGTCCATCAAGTCAATGATGCCATCCAACCATCTCATTATCCTCTGTCGTCCCCTTCTCCTTCCACCTTCAATCCTTCACAGCATCAGGGTCTTTTCCAATGAATCAGTTCTTGGCATCAGGTGGCCAAAGTATTGGAGCTTCAGCCTCAGCATCATTCCGTCCAATGAATATTCAGGACTGATTTCCTTTAACATTGACTAGTTGGATCCCCTTGCAGTCTAAGAGACTCTCAAAGGTCTTCTCCAACACCACAGTTCAAAAGCATCAATTCTTCAGCGTTCAGCTTTCTTTATAGTCTAACTCTCATGTCCATACATGACTACTGGAAAAACCATAGTTTTGACTAGATGAATCTTTGTGGGCAAAGCAATGTCTCTGCTTTTTAATATGCTGTCTAGGTTGGTCATAACTTTTCTTCCAAGGAGCAAGCATCTTTTAATTTCATGGCTGCAGTCACCATTGGCAGTGATTTTGGAGCCCCCCAAAATAAAGCCAGTCATGGTTTCTACTGTTTCCCCATCTATTTCCCACGAAGTGATGGGACTGGATGCCATGATCTTCGTTTTCTGATGCTGAGTTTTAAGTATACTTTTTCACTCTCCTCTTTCATTTTCAACAAGAGGCTCTTTAGTTCTTCACTTTCTGCCATAAGGGTGGTATCATCTGCATATCTGAGGTTATTGATATTTCTCCTGGCAATCTTGATTGCAGCTTGTGCTTCATCCAGCCCAGCATTCCTCATAATGTACTCTGCATATAAGTTAAATAAGCAGGGTGACAATATACGGCCTTGACGTACTCCTTTTCCTATTTGAAACTAATCTGCTGTTCCATGTCCAGTTCTAACTGTTGCTTCCTGACCTGCATACAGATTTCTCAAGAGGCAGGTCAGGTGGTCTGGTATTCCCATCTCTTTCAGAATTTTCCACAGCTTATTGTGATCCACACAGTCAAAGCCTTTGGCATAGTCAATAAAGCAGATGTTTTTCTGGAACTCTCTTGTGTATTTGATGATCCAGCAGATGTTGGCAGTTTGAGCTCTGGTTCCTCTGCCTTTTCTAAAATCTGCTTGAACATCTGGAATTTCACGGATCATGTATTGTTGAAGCCTGGCTTGGAGAATTTTGAGCATTACTTGTGTGTGAGATGAGTGCAATGTGTGGTAGTTTGAAAATTCTTTGGCTTTGCCTTTCTTTGGGACTGGAATGAAAACTGACCTTTTTCAGCCCTAGGTCATTGCTGAGTTTTCCAAATTTGCCTGCAAATTGAATGCAGCACTTTCACAGCATCATATTTTAGGATTTGAAATAGCTCAACTAGAATTCCATCACCTCCACTAGCTTTGTTCATAGTGATGCTTCCTAAGGCCCACTTGACTTCACACTCCAGGATGTCTGGCTCTAGCCCAGGGATCACACCATCGTGGTTATCTGGGTCCTGAACATCTTTTTTATATAGTTCTTTAGTGTATTCTTGCCACCTCTTCTTAATACCCTCTGCTTCTATTATGCCCATACCGTTTCTGTCCTTTATCGAGCCCATCTTTGCATGAAAAGTTCCCTTGGCATCTCTAATTTTCTTGAAGAGGTCTCTAGTCTTTCCCATTCTATTGTTTTCTTCTATTTATTTGCATTGATCACTGAGGAAGGCTTTCTTATCTCTCCTTGCTCTTCTTTGGAACTCTGCATTCAAATGGGTATATCTTTCCTTTTCTCCTTTGCCATTCAGTTCAGTTCAGTTCAGTCACTCAGTCGTGTCTGACTCTTTCCAACCCCATGAACCGTAGCACATCAGGCCTCCCTGTCCATCACCAACTCCCAGAGTTTACCCAAACTCATGTCCATTGAGTTGGTGATGCTATCCAACCATCTCATCCTCTGTTGTCCCCTTCTCCTTCTGTCCTCAATCTTTCCCAGCCTCAGCGTCTTTTCAAATGAGTCAGCTCTTCACATCAGGTGGCCAAAGTATTGGAATTTCAGCTTCAACATCAGTCCTTCCAATGAATACCCAGGACTGACCTCCTTTAGGATGGACTGGTCTAGGTCATACCTGAATGGTCTAGTGGTTTCCCCTTCTTTCTTCAGTTTAAGTCTGAATTTAGCGATAAGGAGTTCATGATCTGAGCCACAGTCAGCTCCCGGTCTTGTTTTGCTGACTGTATAGTTTCTCCATCTTTGGCTGCAAAGAATATAATCAATGTGATTTCAGTATTGACTATCTCGTGATGTCCATGTGTAGAGTCTTCTCTTGTGTTGATGGAAAAGAATGTTTGCTATGACCCATGTGTCCTCTTGTCCTTTTTTATGACAAGCATCTTAGCAGATCAAACTAACAGTAAATGAAGGAATATATACCTACAGCATGTAGTTCACAAACTACAATATGCACGAAGTGTTTGTGACATCTTAACTACCATGATACAGACTTTTCAGTATAAAAGAACACTTTTATTGCAAAAACTTGGGAAGGAAAGAAGGCAGATAAGGATTTGATGACTTGAACAACCAGCTTTGTGACTGGCAAGACCTTGCATGGTCAAAAATTCTGATTAGTAAGAACGAGTAGAAAATAAAGAAGCAGGGTAACTGCACAGGGAACCCCTAACAGGGCAACGTTTTACAGGTATTTATCACAAACAGGAAGTAGGCGTGCATACACTAGAAGAAACACAGCAGAGTGGCAGGAATCTCTGAGTGTTCAGAAAGCAAAGACTAAAAAAGAACAAGGCCTAAAACAACATGAGGGTATTTTGATTTGACAAAAAGACCTTAACTCCTTAAGTACTGCAACTCAGTATAGGTGAAGCTATGTGAAGAATGCACCTGCTTCCTTTGAGTATATGCAGACCTCCAAGCACAGAGGAACAATGAACAGGATAACAAGAGCTTGCAAATGTGATTTAAAAATCTTTCAATAATTATTAGGAAACTTGCAATGAATTAGAGATATAACAGATCTCTAGACAAAAGAAAACATGGCCTCAATTAAAAAGAGTGCTGCCTGGTTCACTTATAATCTAAATTTATCTTTGTATTGTATTGTCGATTTTAAGCCATCTCTCTCACATTGTTCTCCGTTCCATAAGTCTGCTCTGCAATGGATGGACACATCCTCCTCAAAAGTTATTACTGGTTGCAGAAAATGCTGTGTTTCCAAATACACCTGTATTTTTAAAAAGAGGAAATTTGCCTTCCATTTAAGAGCTTAATTTTATCTAAATTTTTCTAATTTTATCTAAATTTATCTAATTTTTTCTTAAACAGTTGCTTCCAGTAACTTCTCATCCCAGGGGCAATTTCTCTTTCAATATCTGCTCCCAGCAGGCTTCTCTTCTATGCCCCCTCACTGTTCTCACTTTATTCCCTCTCCTTGCTGAGAAGTTGTTGTAGTTGTTCAATCGTTCAGTTATGTCTGGCTTTTTGAGACCCTATGTAATGCAGCATTCCAGGCTTCCCTGTCCTTCCAGAATTTGCTCAAACTCATGTTCATTGAGTCAATGATGCCATCCAACTATCTCATCCTCTGTCATCCCCTTCTCCTCCTGTCCTCAATCTGTCCCAGCATCAGGGTCTTTTCCAATGAGTTGGCTCTTCACATCGGGTGGCTGAAGTAGTGGAGCTTCAGCATCAGTCCTTCCAAAGAATATTCAGGGTTGATTGTTGAGAAGTAGGATGCTTCTTATTTCTCTTTCTATTGGGGAGGGTAAATTCCAGCTTTGAGTCTAAAAGTAAAGTTGCTCCATCGTGTCCGAAACTTTGTGACCCCTGGACTGTAGACCAGTCCATGCATGGCTCCTCCATGCATGGCAAGAATTCTCCAGGCGAGAATACTGGAGTGGGTTGCCATCTCATTCCCCAGGGGATCTTCCCAATCCAGAGATTAAACTCAGGTCTCCTGCACTGCAGGCAGATGCTATACCGTCTGAGCCATCAGGGAATCCCATAAGCTCAATACAAATCCTCCAATGGGCAGTGCAGAGAGCTTATTTCCTGTGTACCATCAATAAATTACCCTGCTCAAGAGGGCCATCCCTAAGGCCTGAGAGGCTCTTGGCAAATAATTTTGTGGTATCCTTCTCTAAAATGGTTAATACTGGCAAATTTATTTCTAAGGTGTAAAACAGAACTTATGGGCTCAGTCATAATGATTTTTTGATGAAGAGATAGATAATGGGTAGAGTAGAGATGCATATTGGTTTATTTTCTTCGTGCCCAGGAATCATCAATGTGTGTGTCTGTCACTCAATCGTGTCCAACTCTTTGAGATGCTATGGACTGTAGCCTGCCAGGCTCCTCCATCCATGACATTTTCCAGGCAAGAATACTGGCGTGGGTTGCCATTTTCTTCTCCAGGAGATCTTCCCGACCCAGGGACTGAACCTGGGTCTCTCCTACATTGCAAGCAGAATCTTTACCCTATGAGCAACGGGAAGAATCACCAACACATGTTCTTTATTGTCACATGCATCATTCCTGGTTTCATATCACTCACTGGGAGAAAAAGGCAGCATGCTATTATTACTCACAGTGCCATGGCTCTTCAGAACCTTTTATATTTTTTAAAATTCAGGGCTTCTTGCCTCTGAAGTTTCTTACTTTCACTTTAATGCTGGTTACTTCATTACTCCTGACACTGTATCATCCATTGTGCTGGCCACGAATACTGGCTCCCGATGACTCTCACAGAAATTTTTATAGTGTTTCACTCATAATGTCCACAAAAAGAAGTCTTACATAAAAGATGCAGAGAAATGCAAATGATAATTTGTTTTCTGGTCATGTAATCTGAGGCCTCCTGGGTAGCTCAGCTGGTAAAGAATCTGCCTGCAATATAGGAGACCCCAGTTTGATTGCTGGGTTGGGAAGTTCCCCTGGAGAAGGGATAGGCTACCCACTCCAGTATTCATGGACTTCCCTCATGGCTCAGACGTAAAGAATCCTTGATATGCAGGAGACCTGGGTTTGATCACTGCATAGGAAGGAGGGCATGGCAACCCATTCCAGTATTCTTGCCTGGAGAATTCCCACAGACAGAGGAGCCTGGTGGGCTGCAGTCCATGGGGTTGCAAACAGTCAGACACAACTGAACGACTAAGCATAACACAGCACACATTAAATTTACTGTACATAACTGTATGATATAAATATAGAACAATGCATCCTCCAATCCCATTTCTACTCTGAACTCTTTATAACATCACCAGAGCTTTCCTAGAATGTACTGATCTCACCCTTGACTTTACACACTGTCACAAGTGGGGAAGACAACAGAAGTATCTGCCTTAGGGTAAGGAAGGCTTCTCCCTTGTTCAGCAACCTGGGAAAGCATGACGTCATCATCTTGATCAGAGACAGGAGTGGATACCATATGGAAGGGTTCATTGGCACTACAGAGCAACAGTCTCAAAATGCCCAAGAGGATAAAGGCACAGCTTCCCTCTAGGGCAAACCACTATGTAGTAGGGAGCCTGTGGAGGGGTGGAGCAACTTTTCTGGGTGCCAGAAGGAAGGGGTCAGGGATGAAAAATATCTGCCTCCAAACCTGTGTACTCAGGTGCTGGAGACTGGAAGTGACCCTTCAGCCACGACATGGACAAGCAAGAGCCAACACATGGGTCTAGATACATGACCCAAGCTCAAGAGATACAGGTGGCCTGAAGGTACTCCCAAGGCCTAAACTTGTTCTATGTCCAATATGTAGCTTTCAAGCTCTTCAAAATGATTTCTATGTGAGCTTCATTCAGACAGCCCAATCTTGTGTGAGCTAACAAAAATATACTATACTGCACTGGCCAGCAGGAATAATCATCCCCCCAGGCTACCCTTCTGGATCAGGGCCCATCCATATGAGCCCTGCTACCATGAAGTCCTAAGATAATTCCCTAAGTGCAAGCTCCCCAGTGTCTCCGGATATCTGGTCAACCTGTCATATAAGGTAGAGAGCTGCAAGTACTCCACCTGAGAGAAAATGAGACTGGGGCTCACTGACGTGCCAAACCAGGGTCAGGGTGCTCTGGCTAGGCAGCACTCAAAGCCCCCAGAACAAGGCCAACCATTTAAGGCAGGGGGGGTTAGACAATTTCAAGGAAAGTGCAGTCAGGGCACAGGGGCCTGGGACAAGGACCCCACTTGCTCAAATGTAAGGACAGTATTGCCCCAGATACCACAATTAATACTTTTAACTATCACATATCCAAAATGACACACTGTACACACACCTATAACTTATATCTCCTAGTTGATGTCAAACTGAATTTAATTCATATGTGTTTCTTGACACTCCACCAAACGGCAAGATGTTTCACAATCTAAACATGGAAAATAGTTATCACTTAGTGTGTTTTACTTCATTATTGATGAAACCAAAGCCACTCACTTGCCATTTCACCTCCACTTCTTCACCCCAGCACTCACTCTATACCACTAATCAGGTTCCCAAAATATAAGGTGGTGGTGGTGGTGGCTCAGGCTCTCAGTCTTGTCTGACTCTCTGTGACCCCCTGGACTGCATTCTCAACTAAACCCTGTGAAATAGCCTTGATTTCCTCAGCACAGTGTAAGGCATCGCTCACCAGCAGTGCTCAGTCAATACTTTCCAGAAAAATGATCAAATTCCCATAACATGGACATGACTCTGAGAGTTCACTTAGCTCAGGTCAACATTGCACAGCGGTGATGATTCAGCAAAAGTTTATGACATTATGAACATGAAAAACTAGATCTCAAAACCTAAAGAATCCTGAAATAAGCTTCAGCACTGACCTCAGTGATGGGATAAACAAACAGGCAGCTGTGATCACTCTAATGTAATCCTATTAATCACAACAGCCCAGAATAAAAGAGGAGGAAACCATGAGGACTGCAGCAGGCGCACTAAATTACGTTCCTCCACCACTGTCAACGGGAGGAAATAATTCATCATATTGAAGCCTGAAGCTCATTTTCCACATGAAAAATGAACTTAAACATAATTTAGTGAAACCTCAGAACACAGGTTCATTTCCATAATATTTGGGTATTTTAAAACTCTACAATTCCCTGACTAAATGATGATCAAAGACCACAGAGCTACCCTAAATGAAGTTCATTTTAAAATAGCTACTTTTGACCTTTCCTGGCATGGAGTCCTTATATACTCTTTCTTGAATAAACAAACAGCTTTGCCACTGTGTACATGTTTTTGCTTTTGGGGACTTTCCATTTTCCAATAGAAATGGAAATTATGACAATTATCTGCAGCAGCTCAACTGTCCTCAAACCCTATACCAAACACCTCCACCTCTCCATCAGCATGGACACCTATCATTTTGCTTCATGTTGAAGCCTTTTTGGAGCTTTATAGATTTCAAGGACGATTTCTGCTATTCTCAAAAACTGGAGCAAATGTATGCTGTGCAGAAAGACTGGAGAGGAAAAGGGACGTCAATCCATATCAAGAGCTTTTTAGAATATGCCTATATTAAATTGAGCCTTGAGCAGAAGGGAGATATGACCTGACCAGTCACAGAGGAGGAAGAAGGGGGGATTAGAATGCCCAAGGCACAGAAGTGGAAAATAGAGGGGGCCTGAGGGATGGGAAGCCAGATGTTCCTGTGGGAAAGTGAGAAGGACACCATCATCCAGAGCCTGGAAAAGCTGGTCCAGATTTTGCTTGACAGACCAAGTTCATACGGTAGGTATGGATGGATGACTTTGTTTCACATATCCGCGTTTCCAGCATCGTAAGTATGTGCGTGTCAATTTGAGTGTTACTGTGGGTATGTTAATGTGCTGCAAATGGCTGGCGAAGATGGGGTGTGGGGATGAACTCCAAGGATCGCCCCACAGTGTCCAGGCTCCCGGAAATCATGAGTTAATGGTTTGCCTTTTTACCAGGCTGGGGAAACTCTACGAAGCAAGCCCTGCCTTTGACAGCTCTCTAGCTCCACAACTGCACAACTGTGCCAGCTTGGCTAAGAGTGTTGAGCAGCTCTGTGTGTCACAATGCAGGACCAGCCCTCCTCCTCATGGCAGACACATCTGCTGGATCTGCTCCAGCCTCTGCCAGAATAGCTTTGGACTTCAGGCAGGTCCCTTCACTGCCCCACCCCCCAGCTTCTTTCCTCAGCACTGAGGATGGTAACGGTGTAACAGCACCCATCTACAGAGGTGAAATGAGGCACCACATGGCAAACATGGGGCAGAGTGCCTTGCACAACAGGAGGCCTCAGTGAATGCCAACAATGTTGCTATTTCCAGTTTTGGTTCCTGTGGGGCTTCCAAGGCAGAAAGCTTCCCTTCCTCTTCACAGTGACATCTCTCAAAGTTCCCACTCCTTTCCTCCAGCCCCCAGGGGTTGCCTCTCTTCCGGATGCCTGTGTCCACACAGGCTAAGAGATAGTCCCACAGGTGCAGATGCTTCAGCGGTGTCCAGTCGTCTCATAGGCAGGTTGTTGTCCCCTAAAAGCATGTTGCTGTTATGGAAGAAACTGCCCCCAAGCAATGGCGCTGGCTGCTTCCAAGTGGTCAGATGGTTGGGACACTCACCATTTATTTACTACAAGAAAAAGAAAAGCCTGAGGCATTCAGAGGGTTGCCAAAGCTGTCAGAGTGGGTTAGGTTAAGCGCTAAGATTCAGAATGCCCTGCGTAAGCCTTGTTCAAACTGCTCCTGAAGCTGTCACAGCCAGTACACACATGAAAGTAACCAGGTTAGAAAGTCACCAGTTGGGTCCTAGGCATGTAACTCCACAGCTACCCTTAAGCAAGCTTTTCTAACATGCCCCAGTCATGTCCCAGCCTCTCCTACACAAATCAAGCCAGAAATTAAATTCCCGTCTTAGCAGTATGTGCTCATGCTCTATAACCCCACTGTTTCTCAGGCTGAATGTCTACCACTGTGAAGGTCACAGAACCCTCCTAGTCCTCTTAGAAGCAGAGACGGTAATAAGAGACTATTATTAAGCAAGAGCTGCCTGCCCCTCTCCTTACAAGACCTCATACGCAGGAAAGCNTCCCACAGGTGCAGATGCTTCAGCGGTGTCCAGTCGTCTCATAGGCAGGTTGTTGTCCCCTAAAAGCATGTTGCTGTTATGGAAGAAACTGCCCCCAAGCAATGGCGCTGGCTGCTTCCAAGTGGTCAGATGGTTGGGACACTCACCATTTATTTACTACAAGAAAAAGAAAAGCCTGAGGCATTCAGAGGGTTGCCAAAGCTGTCAGAGTGGGTTAGGTTAAGCGCTAAGATTCAGAATGCCCTGCGTAAGCCTTGTTCAAACTGCTCCTGAAGCTGTCACAGCCAGTACACACATGAAAGTAACCAGGTTAGAAAGTCACCAGTTGGGTCCTAGGCATGTAACTCCACAGCTACCCTTAAGCAAGCTTTTCTAACATGCCCCAGTCATGTCCCAGCCTCTCCTACACAAATCAAGCCAGAAATTAAATTCCCGTCTTAGCAGTATGTGCTCATGCTCTATAACCCCACTGTTTCTCAGGCTGAATGTCTACCACTGTGAAGGTCACAGAACCCTCCTAGTCCTCTTAGAAGCAGAGACGGTAATAAGAGACTATTATTAAGCAAGAGCTGCCTGCCCCTCTCCTTACAAGACCTCATACGCACGAAAGCAGATGGCGATTTTATGATGAATCAAACTAACTGGAGAGGAACTATCCAGGAAAGCAAAAGATGAAGACATATCCTCATCTCTAAAATCCAAGAAAAATTCTTTAAGCAGTACAAGTATATCAACAGTTGTTCAAAACCAAAGTCACCTACTGAAAAAAAGCAGAACCCTGTAGGGCCCTCCCCAGAACCAAAGTTCCTGTGTGGCCCTGCTTCTTATTTGTAGGAAGCAAAATAAATATATAAATAAACCTTCAGCCTCCACAGCCTTCCCAGAGTTCCAAAGTGCAGATTCAAGCAGTTAATTATCAGGACGATAGAGTTCCAGGGCTTCTAGTTCCTTCTAAAGGAGAGTACACAACAATCTGTTGTATACTTTTGAGTTGTTCTGCAGAAACTAAAACTCCCAAGCAGGTTGAGGATGGGGATGACATACTGACCACAAGCACACAGAACCCAGACTAGTCAGAACCAGAAGGTTGAGTCCAGAAACATCACACACCCTACCACCCTCCTCACTAAAATCCTTTTCTAAAAGCTGTTGGACATTTGGGGGGGTCTTCTGAGCACAAGCTGCCCATTCTCCTTGCTTGCCCTTTGCAATAAATCTTTCTGTACCCAAGACTCCAATGTTTTGGTTTGCTTGGCTTCAGCACATGAACTCAGGGAAGGCCCAGGAGACTAAGGTCTTTCATTTCTACAAACAAAAAACGGGGGGTGTAGGTGACAAACTGGCATTTGCCAAGGGCATTTGCCATCTGCCTCCGCAGGGATGAAGCCTCAGCTGCTGCAGCTGCTGACCTTCAGTGTCCCCTGAAAGGAGTTCGGGGGGGGGGGGGGGAGGGGGGTGCTGGTGGAGAATGAGGCACTTTATGCTTCAAGAAAACTGGCAGAGCAGGTCTTTAGATAATTAGATGTTTTCAAGAACTGATTTTATGAGCCCAATCCTTGCACCTCCTCCATCTAGAAGAGCACTAAACGCCTTCATGGTGACATCAGCTGCTTGTGACTAGCAGAAAACCTTTTGTAAGATAAGTGCGTGACTGCACGAACTCCCCCATCACCAAAACCCCTCAGCCTCTTTGAAGCAGTTTCTCAAAGCAATCTGAGCTGCCCTGTCCCAGGCTGCAGTCCTCATTTTGCCTCAACTAAACCTTAAATCACAACACTCACGTTGGGCATCTTTTTATGCTGAGTGGGGCTTTTGTACTCAGGAGAGACCTATAAGGTTTCAAATCCCCCCTTTCCCCCGATACTCCTCAATCTTGACAGGAACAGGTACAGTTCAAGAAAAGGAAGAATGTTTTGGACAGAGATGTTAACCATAAACTCAGCAGAGGAACTCTGTTTTTAACAAGGACTCAGTTTCACTACAACTTGCCAGAGGGTGAAAACTGGATGAAGTCCATGTAGAAATTTACCAAATTCAAATAACTGGGGAGGAGGGGAATGCCAGTAAGTTTGATTTGCTAAATATCATTTTAAGTTTCAAAATGTAACAGAAAGATACATTTATATGTATTAGTTATATTTGTAGGAAGTAACATACCACTAAACTGCCCCCTAAAGTATTTACTCAAGCAGGTAAATACCAACTCTCTTCTGATATCATTTCTCAGTGAGCCTTTTCTTCGCATACCATATGAACCGAATTTCAACTTGATTCTGGTCAAACGATCATGAAATTAACAGTGATAAGGAAAATAATGATTTGCCTTATTCTTTACATTTAAAAATTTGTTTAAAAATAAAAATTTTACAGTGATTCCTCTTATTATATGTGTGTCACTTTCATCAGAGAAGGCAATGGCACCCCACTCCAGTACCCTTGCCTGGAAAATCCCATGGGCGGAGGAGCCTGGTAGGCTGCAGTCTATGGGGTTGCTAAGAGTCGGTCGCGACTGAGCGACTTCACTTTCACTTTTCACTTTCATGCATTGGAGAAGGAAATGGCAACCCACTCCAGTGTTCTTGCCTAGAGAATCCCAGGGATGGGGGAGCCTGGTGGGCTGCCATCTCTGGGGTCGCACAGAGTCGGACACGACTGAAGCGACTTAGCAGTAGCAGCAACGCTTTCATCAGATCAGAAAGCTGGTACTAGTGAACTTATTTGCAGGGCAGCAATGGAGACACAGACATAAAAAAACAGACCTGAGGGCTCAGTGTGGGAGGCAGCGGGTGAATGCATTGAGAGTAGCATGGGCACATGTACTTTACCACCTGTAAAATAGCANGTGCTGGTGGAGAATGAGGCACTTTATGCTTCAAGAAAACTGGCAGAGCAGGTCTTTAGATAATTAGATGTTTTCAAGAACTGATTTTATGAGCCCAATCCTTGCACCTCCTCCATCTAGAAGAGCACTAAACGCCTTCATGGTGACATCAGCTGCTTGTGACTAGCAGAAAACCTTTTGTAAGATAAGTGCGTGACTGCACGAACTCCCCCATCACCAAAACCCCTCAGCCTCTTTGAAGCAGTTTCTCAAAGCAATCTGAGCTGCCCTGTCCCAGGCTGCAGTCCTCATTTTGCCTCAACTAAACCTTAAATCACAACACTCACGTTGGGCATCTTTTTATGCTGAGTGGGGCTTTTGTACTCAGGAGAGACCTATAAGGTTTCAAATCCCCCCTTTCCCCCGATACTCCTCAATCTTGACAGGAACAGGTACAGTTCAAGAAAAGGAAGAATGTTTTGGACAGAGATGTTAACCATAAACTCAGCAGAGGAACTCTGTTTTTAACAAGGACTCAGTTTCACTACAACTTGCCAGAGGGTGAAAACTGGATGAAGTCCATGTAGAAATTTACCAAATTCAAATAACTGGGGAGGAGGGGAATGCCAGTAAGTTTGATTTGCTAAATATCATTTTAAGTTTCAAAATGTAACAGAAAGATACATTTATATGTATTAGTTATATTTGTAGGAAGTAACATACCACTAAACTGCCCCCTAAAGTATTTACTCAAGCAGGTAAATACCAACTCTCTTCTGATATCATTTCTCAGTGAGCCTTTTCTTCGCATACCATATGAACCGAATTTCAACTTGATTCTGGTCAAACGATCATGAAATTAACAGTGATAAGGAAAATAATGATTTGCCTTATTCTTTACATTTAAAAATTTGTTTAAAAATAAAAATTTTACAGTGATTCCTCTTATTATATGTGTGTCACTTTCATCAGAGAAGGCAATGGCACCCCACTCCAGTACCCTTGCCTGGAAAATCCCATGGGCGGAGGAGCCTGGTAGGCTGCAGTCTATGGGGTTGCTAAGAGTCGGTCGCGACTGAGCGACTTCACTTTCACTTTTCACTTTCATACATTGGAGAAGGAAATGGCAACCCACTCCAGTGTTCTTGCCTAGAGAATCCCAGGGATGGGGGAGCCTGGTGGGCTGCCATCTCTGGGGTCGCACAGAGTCGGACACGACTGAAGCGACTTAGCAGTAGCAGCAACGCTTTCATCAGATCAGAAAGCTGGTACTAGTGAACTTATTTGCAGGGCAGCAATGGAGACACAGACATAAAAAAACAGACCTGAGGGCTCAGTGTGGGAGGCAGCGGGTGAATGCATTGAGAGTAGCATGGGCACATGTACTTTACCACCTGTAAAATAGCAAGGAGGAATCTGCTGTGTGCCGCAGGGAGCTCAACCCAGGGTTCTGTGACAATCTAGAGGGGTGGGACGAGGACGGGGTAGGAGATGGGAGGGGAGCTTCTGGAGGAAAGGAGCATGTGTATGCCTGTGACTGATTCACGCTGAGGCATGGCACAGTACTGTAGAGCAAATAGCCTACAAGAAAAAAAATTTCTTTAAGAAAACTTCCAATTGTTCAAAAACTCTCCTTTCATCTCTCTGACTGTAGAGGAAATCCATCATTTCGTTTCCTTAATATTCATTCTCCCTTTCTCTAGCAATGAAGCCACTAATTTCCTGATTTGTGGGAAGACTGACTTCCTACCTTGGCTCCTGGAGATCATTTCATAGTCACTTCAACTGGAAGGAAGTGGGATCGATAAGACTGTCCCCTATCCACTATCTCCTCTATTTGTTGCCTTCTGCTTCATTTCTCTCATTCTCCACAGGTCTACATTCTCCATTTCCTCATTCCCATGGCAGAATATACTGTGTTTTGTCGTTATAGCCCCTATCTAGTTCCAAAGGACCAAGACTGCAATGAGCACAAATTTCTCTACTACTTGATGAAACAGATATTGCCATGAGCACAGGGGCTTACATTAGTAGAAAGTTGTGTGGCCCATTCCTCAAAAATATAGGATCAAAAACAAAAGATGGGGTGGGTTCATCAGTTGGTGGCACCCCATCCAAAAGCTATCTACTATAATCTTCACTTTTAATAACGCCTTTTTTTCTTCTCCACAATGTACCAACATTCCCAAATGATAGCATACCATGATTCAAACAAGCCAACATTTTTGAAGTCTGGCTGTCAACAACAGTTATAAAGAGAATCTAACGTTTCCAAGGTAACATCCGCATCAATGTCATCTTCTATAAAGGATGATGGAAGTTACCCAAGTCATTAGGTATGTTTTTCACAAAGGCTTTATCATCAGCCTCATATATTCAGACGTCTCCATGCAAGATTCCCAGTAGCTAACCCACAGCATAGAAAGTTAATCTGTTATCTTCATAATTTGCCTAATGTCAGCCATAGTCTGAGGAATAATACAAGCATCACACAGGTGACAAATGGTTGGTTTGTTTCAAGGGCAAGTTAACAAAGAAAAGGATTATTTGCATAAATTATAAAAGCGTGAAGTATCCTGGACCATCTAGATCATTGTCCAAACTCTGCTGCCGGAAGCATACATTTAATAAACAACCATATGGAATAATCACCAGGTTCAGTGAATTTAATGAAAGCTTGACATACAACTAAATGGATTCAGAGCAATGAGATTCCCAAAATGAAGGAGAATTAGAACTTCATGTCATGTTACCCCAGAGATCCTATTAGTTGATAGGAATAAAAGCAGACATCAAATTATTTTTACATTATGTATATTCTACCAACTAACATTGTGAAGGAAAAAAATACTCAATGATATAATTTAGCAAATACCTCCTCAGAATCTGAGCCATGCATTCAGCTGTTAATTTTGCGCTGCCTTGCAGAAATCTCTTGATTGTCTTAGGTTGTCATGCAGTGATCTATGTTTTGACTTCCTCTTCTTAGCAAATTACAAGTTCCATGAGAGCCCTACGCCTAACATGAGTAGACTCAGTTAATTTTGTTTGAACAACTGATTATAAAACCAACAACAGTGATGGGTCAACTGAAGATGCAATTAGCAAGGAATAATCCAGTTTCTAATTTTTAGACTCACCCCTACAATCATTCCATCGTATTCATGGTCCATGAGGAAAAGTACGTTTCAATTTGTTTTACTTTCTCAGTTATAGCTTTAGAACTTTTAACAGTGCCTGGCACAATCTAGGGGCTGAATAAACATCTGTTAAGGGAGCAAATGAATTCCACCAATGTAGTCAAGAATAACAGGAAGGGTCTGCATCAATTTAACTTTTCATATACAGATAGAACTATCCTTCTTCATTTCTATTTCTAATCCCCTCAAATCAATAGAAAAACCAGAAGACAAAAAATATATACTGAGGGCTTGGAAAAGGGACTTTTGAGAAAAGGGTTGGATGGCTGAAGTTGTTTCCCCTTGTACCAGCACTGGTTGTATAGGTATCTACTTTTTTCTCATCCCAGGTGGTAAAGAGGATTGAATGGTAAAGAATCCACCTGCCTCAATAGGAGACATGGGTTCGATCCATGGGTTGGTCAGGAAGATCCCTTGGAAGAAGAAATGGCAACCCACTCCAGTATTCTTGACCAGAGAATCCCATAGGCAAAGGATCCTGGTGGACTACAGTCCACGGGGTCACTAGGAGTCAGACACAACTGAGTACATTCACACCTCGCATACCACATTAAGTGTGCAATGGCACACCACTCGTTCAATTGGTGATTTTAACTCAGATGATGAGACTGAGAGCTGACTTCATTAATCTCCTTACTTATATGAAGAATTACTAAATGAAAGGTTCTAGGCAGCTGCTGGTCATTCTGAATATGAAGAAACTCCTTAAAGGGAAGCAAGAAAGAACTGGACTTAACATGAGAAAGAATTTCAAATTGATTAGATCTTGAGAGTATTCCAAGTCATGGTCATGAAATGGTCCTATCAGATACCTTCAAAGCAGAGAAAAACTTTTTTAAACTTTTACAAAATCCTCCAAGGAGACTATCCTCACTGATTCTATAAGGTTCCTGCCTGTTTGCTGAGACCTCACTGAGTCCTGATTCTCTCTGCATCCTTAGGAGTACATTTCCTGTCTCAGAATTTGAAATCAAAATATCAAGCAATTCAGATGTTGATTAATTAAATTCTGCCTTTCCAATTTTCAGGTATTAAAAAAGTATTCAATAAGAGGAATTATTTTCTCTGAGCTAAGGATGGAGCGAGGTGCCATTGCCACGTACACACTGCAAAGCAATATGCCCTCACTCTCAGGCACAAAACTGGTATTACTCATCTTTTCAGAAATTATTTTAATTCAGTTCTGGAAAAACTTTTAATATAGATACTTTTGCTTTCTCCATCCACACACTCATTTGCATTTTCAGTTTTAGGTTTGTAATATTAAAAAAATATGTTCTTTAAATGTATAGTCCTTTGAGACGAACTGCTTTCTTCAGTTTATATATTTACAGAGAAATGGTCCAGGCCCAAAGTCACTGTAAATAATTAGTGGGAAAAAAGATCAAATTAGATCAATGTGTCTTTGCCCAAGCCCATGTGGCCCAGAGCTGTTTTTAGATGTACATGGCATTGTGTTCATCTATTGCTCTATATTTCTCATTCTGTGCTCATCTCTGGGTGAGCATATATCATCCATGCCCAGGAATTGTCAAGTATTATCAAGAAGACCTACAGCCTTTACTCTGAATGCTGGACTCATCTAGCAACTGCAACCTGATATTTCCTTTTGGACATTTCAAATGCCTCTCAAAATCCACCAATTTAGGCTTTAACTCATGAACTGCTCCTATATCCTCCTCTGCTAAAACACACGGCCTCCTCCAGGGATGTCTGTGTCAGGGACGAGAACTACCATCCATTCTGCTGTGCAAACCACAAAGCACTGTCCCATTAGGGCCTGCTGATCTATGTGTCCTAAAATATCTTTCACACTTGTTCTCTGTATTTCCAGTGGCTCCACTCTAGTCCAGCCTACGTTATCTGTTTCTGCAATATCCATCCTACTGCTCTCCCTGAATTCACGCTTGCCTCCTCTTCAGTCCGTTCTTGACTCTGTAGGCAAAGTGATCTTCTGAAACTAAAATGTCTCTTCCATCCTGAAAATGTTTTAGGAACAATAAAATCCTCAACCAGGCATAAAACAATCTTCATGACCAAGCCCGTTCCTCTGCTATGACCCATAATCAGGATATGTGTCTCCTTCTCTGTGCCCTAATTAGAGCCCTAAGTTTGCTGTGTCCATGAATCACTGATAAGTCTGACGCTTCACTAGACTAAACAATTTTAAAGGCAGGAATAATGTGCATTTTTCTCAGTTTTATTCTAGAAGTAACACAGTTCATAGCACCAATAGATGCCCCACAAATAACTCTTCAGTGGGTGATGAACAGGTGACCTTTTACTGAAGGATAAGTAGTGCTCTGGAGATACAATTTCAGAAAGATATAGATTCAGGATATTACTTTCCTATGGAACTCTTCTACCTCTCCCAGAATATTTGAAATTCCAAGACTAAGGCACAAGGCCGTTTATTCCACTATTTGAAAGAAGGCTTAAAATAGAAAAGTCCTTGGGAGCTGGGGGAAATATATTTAGCCCCTAGAGACAGTATGTCAAAGAGAGAAAAAAGGAAACTAAAAGAGAGGCTGCTTCCCTTGCAATCTCCCTGAGGCCTCAGAGAAGTTACAGACAACACATCAGGGTGTTTCTAAAGCCCCTTCTCCTTATAACTGTGGATTTAATTTCATTCCAGTTTCCAGACTCAGTGCTGTCTAAGGGCAAGAGAAATTGAAGGACTTGGGAATCTCGGACACTCTAGAATTCAGCTAAGCTTGTTTTGACCTTGTAACTTAGGCATAAGATCTATGATTCTTCTTTTTTTCGTTTTAGGAGAAAACCATGCTTAATTGAAAAATAAAGCAATACATCTCAAATAAGCCTCTGTTTAACAACATAAATTATAACTGCTGAGGCCTGTTAAGTGGCACTGTGAAATTTAGGTATAAACCATCAACACGGTTTCTTCCCTTACCCCAACTCAGCCATCTGTATATTAAAAACAAGGACTGTCTCATTAATTTGAATTGTGTACCTATAAAGCCAATCCCTATTCCTAAACCACTGATCAAAGGATGGGAGGTTTTAAACAAAGATTTCCATACTGAGGAGCTCCGAGATAACAGCAAAGAAAGTCAATGTTTTCCTTATGAAAAAACTTACATGAAAGACACATAAGACAATAAATGATATTTAACTAATCCACAAACTTCAAAACACAATTTCATCAAAATGACCTCTATAATTTTCCTTTAAAGATGTTCTCAAATCTCAGAATGGTTTAACTTGACTTACTAGAAGTACTGCATTTTGAAAGAAAGTACTAAAGTTATTGACAGAATGTGGTCCACTGCAGAAGGAAATGGCAAACCACTTCAATATTCTTGACTTGAGAATCCCATGAACAGTATGAAAAGGCAAAAAGATTGGACACTGAAAGATAAACTCCCCAGGACTGTAGGTGCCCAATATGCTACCATAAATCAGTGGATAAATAACTCCAGAAAGAATAAAGGGATGGGGAGCCAAAGCAAAAACAGCACTGAGATGTGGATGTGATTGGTGATGGAAGTAAAGTCCAATGCTGTAAAGAGCAATATTGCATAGGAACCTGGAATGTTAGGTCCATGAATCAAGGCAAATTGGAAATGATCAAATAGGAGATGGCAAAAGTGAATATCAACATTCTAGGAATCAACAACTTAAAATGGACTGGAATGGGTAAATTTAACTCAGATGACCATTATATCTACTACTGTGGGCAAGAATCCCTTAGGAGAAATGGCATAGCTATCATAGTCAACAAGAGAGTCCAAAATATAGTACTTGGATGCAATCTCAAAGATGATGGAATGATCTCTGTTCATTTCCAAGGCAAACCATTCAATATCACAGTAATCCAAGTAATGCACCAACCAGTAATGCTGAAGAAGCTGAAGTTGAACGGTTCTATGAAGACCTACAAGACCTTCTAGAACTAACACCCAAAAGAGATGTCCTTTTCATTATAGGGGACTGGAATGCAAAAGTAGGAAGTCAAAAAATACCTTGAGTAACAGGCAAATTTCAGCAAAGGCAATGGCACCCCACTCCAGCACTCTTGCCTGGAAAATCCCATGGACAGAGGAGCCTGGTCGGCTGCAGTCCATGGGGTCGCTAAGAGTCAGACACTACTGAGCGACTTCACTTTCACTTTTCATTTTCATGTATTAGAGAAGGAAATGGCAACCCACTCCAGTGTTCTTGCCTGGAGAATCCCAGGGATGGGGGATCCTGGTGGGCTGCCATCTATGAGGTCGCACAGAGTCAGACACCACTGAAGCGAGTTAGCAGCAGCAGCAGCAGCAAATTTGGCCTTGAGTAGAGAATGAAGTAGGGCAAAGGCTAATAGAGTTTTACCAAGAGAATGCACTCATCAGGACATTAAGGAGGTCCTTTTTTGGACCATAACTGGACTGTTATCAGACGGCTGTCTATTACTCAAATCCTTCTTCCTGACAGTCTCTGCTCCACATGAATGTGCAGGTCTAATATCAAATCCTCATTCCTCCCTATTTGTCACACATCATTGATTTTATTTGTCCTGTTCAGTTATATCATCACTCTCTAGGCTAAGAAGATTGAAAAAAGCGCTTATTTGGAGAAGAGATGCTAGGATGGCCCCAGTTAACCCCACCTCCCGATATCCCATGTCCTGTACAATCTCCTTAGTCTGCATGTTGGCAGGACCTGTGATTTGTTTCTAAGCAGGGGGAAAAGGCAAAGTAGATGAGAAGTCATTTCCTTGATTATGTTACATGCAACTGTAACTTCCTTCTTGTCAGATAACTTTCTCTACTGATTCTATCCTATGCATTGATTTACTCACTGTTGGTTTTGAGTAAGTAAACTGCCCCATGCAGTATCCTACATGACAAAGAACTCAGGGAAGCCTTCAGCTAACAGTCAGCAAGGAGCTGATATTGTTCAATAAAGAAATGGATAAACAGATTCTAATATATCCATATGATAGAAAACAGTTCAGCAAATCCCACAAGTTCAGTGCCCTCCCAAAAAACCTTTAGTCACATAAAAATGTTAAAAACTTTAATTTACAAGTACAAAGTCCAAAATTCCACTTTAATTAGCTAAATTTAATTGTGTTAAACTATTTTTTAATGTTTTCATAAGATCTTTTTTTATTATTTTACTTTTTCTTTTTGAATTTATCACTGTGAAATACCATCAGCAGATTTTGGCAGATTAATAGTAAAAGTCAAAAATAAATATATGTGTATATTAGTATGCGTGTACTAAGTTGCCAAGCNGGGCCTGCTGATCTATGTGTCCTAAAATATCTTTCACACTTGTTCTCTGTATTTCCAGTGGCTCCACTCTAGTCCAGCCTACGTTATCTGTTTCTGCAATATCCATCCTACTGCTCTCCCTGAATTCACGCTTGCCTCCTCTTCAGTCCGTTCTTGACTCTGTAGGCAAAGTGATCTTCTGAAACTAAAATGTCTCTTCCATCCTGAAAATGTTTTAGGAACAATAAAATCCTCAACCAGGCATAAAACAATCTTCATGACCAAGCCCGTTCCTCTGCTATGACCCATAATCAGGATATGTGTCTCCTTCTCTGTGCCCTAATTAGAGCCCTAAGTTTGCTGTGTCCATGAATCACTGATAAGTCTGACGCTTCACTAGACTAAACAATTTTAAAGGCAGGAATAATGTGCATTTTTCTCAGTTTTATTCTAGAAGTAACACAGTTCATAGCACCAATAGATGCCCCACAAATAACTCTTCAGTGGGTGATGAACAGGTGACCTTTTACTGAAGGATAAGTAGTGCTCTGGAGATACAATTTCAGAAAGATATAGATTCAGGATATTACTTTCCTATGGAACTCTTCTACCTCTCCCAGAATATTTGAAATTCCAAGACTAAGGCACAAGGCCGTTTATTCCACTATTTGAAAGAAGGCTTAAAATAGAAAAGCCCTTGGGAGCTGGGGGAAATATATTTAGCCCCTAGAGACAGTATGTCAAAGAGAGAAAAAAGGAAACTAAAAGAGAGGCTGCTTCCCTTGCAATCTCCCTGAGGCCTCAGAGAAGTTACAGACAACACATCAGGGTGTTTCTAAAGCCCCTTCTCCTTATAACTGTGGATTTAATTTCATTCCAGTTTCCAGACTCAGTGCTGTCTAAGGGCAAGAGAAATTGAAGGACTTGGGAATCTCGGACACTCTAGAATTCAGCTAAGCTTGTTTTGACCTTGTAACTTAGGCATAAGATCTATGATTCTTCTTTTTTCGTTTTAGGAGAAAACCATGCTTAATTGAAAAATAAAGCAATACATCTCAAATAAGCCTCTGTTTAACAACATAAATTATAACTGCTGAGGCCTGTTAAGTGGCACTGTGAAATTTAGGTATAAACCATCAACACGGTTTCTTCCCTTACCCCAACTCAGCCATCTGTATATTAAAAACAAGGACTGTCTCATTAATTTGAATTGTGTACCTATAAAGCCAATCCCTATTCCTAAACCACTGATCAAAGGATGGGAGGTTTTAAACAAAGATTTCCATACTGAGGAGCTCCGAGATAACAGCAAAGAAAGTCAATGTTTTCCTTATGAAAAAACTTACATGAAAGACACATAAGACAATAAATGATATTTAACTAATCCACAAACTTCAAAACACAATTTCATCAAAATGACCTCTATAATTTTCCTTTAAAGATGTTCTCAAATCTCAGAATGGTTTAACTTGACTTACTAGAAGTACTGCATTTTGAAAGAAAGTACTAAAGTTATTGACAGAATGTGGTCCACTGCAGAAGGAAATGGCAAACCACTTCAATATTCTTGACTTGAGAATCCCATGAACAGTATGAAAAGGCAAAAAGATTGGACACTGAAAGATAAACTCCCCAGGACTGTAGGTGCCCAATATGCTACCATAAATCAGTGGATAAATAACTCCAGAAAGAATAAAGGGATGGGGAGCCAAAGCAAAAACAGCACTGAGATGTGGATGTGATTGGTGATGGAAGTAAAGTCCAATGCTGTAAAGAGCAATATTGCATAGGAACCTGGAATGTTAGGTCCATGAATCAAGGCAAATTGGAAATGATCAAATAGGAGATGGCAAAAGTGAATATCAACATTCTAGGAATCAACAACTTAAAATGGACTGGAATGGGTAAATTTAACTCAGATGACCATTATATCTACTACTGTGGGCAAGAATCCCTTAGGAGAAATGGCATAGCTATCATAGTCAACAAGAGAGTCCAAAATATAGTACTTGGATGCAATCTCAAAGATGATGGAATGATCTCTGTTCATTTCCAAGGCAAACCATTCAATATCACAGTAATCCAAGTAATGCACCAACCAGTAATGCTGAAGAAGCTGAAGTTGAACGGTTCTATGAAGACCTACAAGACCTTCTAGAACTAACACCCAAAAGAGATGTCCTTTTCATTATAGGGGACTGGAATGCAAAAGTAGGAAGTCAAAAAATACCTTGAGTAACAGGCAAATTTCAGCAAAGGCAATGGCACCCCACTCCAGCACTCTTGCCTGGAAAATCCCATGGACAGAGGAGCCTGGTCGGCTGCAGTCCATGGGGTCGCTAAGAGTCAGACACTACTGAGCGACTTCACTTTCACTTTTCATTTTCATGTATTAGAGAAGGAAATGGCAACCCACTCCAGTGTTCTTGCCTGGAGAATCCCAGGGATGGGGGATCCTGGTGGGCTGCCATCTATGAGGTCGCACAGAGTCAGACACCACTGAAGCGAGTTAGCAGCAGCAGCAGCAGCAAATTTGGCCTTGAGTAGAGAATGAAGTAGGGCAAAGGCTAATAGAGTTTTACCAAGAGAATGCACTCATCAGGACATTAAGGAGGTCCTTTTTTGGACCATAACTGGACTGTTATCAGACGGCTGTCTATTACTCAAATCCTTCTTCCTGACAGTCTCTGCTCCACATGAATGTGCAGGTCTAATATCAAATCCTCATTCCTCCCTATTTGTCACACATCATTGATTTTATTTGTCCTGTTCAGTTATATCATCACTCTCTAGGCTAAGAAGATTGAAAAAAGCGCTTATTTGGAGAAGAGATGCTAGGATGGCCCCAGTTAACCCCACCTCCCGATATCCCATGTCCTGTACAATCTCCTTAGTCTGCATGTTGGCAGGACCTGTGATTTGTTTCTAAGCAGGGGGAAAAGGCAAAGTAGATGAGAAGTCATTTCCTTGATTATGTTACATGCAACTGTAACTTCCTTCTTGTCAGATAACTTTCTCTACTGATTCTATCCTATGCATTGATTTACTCACTGTTGGTTTTGAGTAAGTAAACTGCCCCATGCAGTATCCTACATGACAAAGAACTCAGGGAAGCCTTCAGCTAACAGTCAGCAAGGAGCTGATATTGTTCAATAAAGAAATGGATAAACAGATTCTAATATATCCATATGATAGAAAACAGTTCAGCAAATCCCACAAGTTCAGTGCCCTCCCAAAAAACCTTTAGTCACATAAAAATGTTAAAAACTTTAATTTACAAGTACAAAGTCCAAAATTCCACTTTAATTAGCTAAATTTAATTGTGTTAAACTATTTTTTAATGTTTTCATAAGATCTTTTTTTATTATTTTACTTTTTCTTTTTGAATTTATCACTGTGAAATACCATCAGCAGATTTTGGCAGATTAATAGTAAAAGTCAAAAATAAATATATGTGTATATTAGTATGCGTGTACTAAGTTGCCAAGCAAAATGTACTTCAAAATCGTGGTTTGCATTTAGGAAAAAAAAAGTCAAAAAAAAAAAAAAAAGAGAGAGAGAGAATGAGGTATCAACTCACTTAAAGACAGGGGAGATTCTTAATTGCATTCAGTATTGGTGAGTGAAAGAAGTCAGTCTCAAAGGCTACATACTGTATAATTCCATTTGTATAACATTATCACAAACACAAAACTGAGACAGTGAACAGGTCAGTGATAGGTGAAGACTTGGAGGGGGGCTGTATAAGTGAAGCAGAAGAGATTTTTTTGGTGCAATTCAATTATATTGTATTATACTGTAATGGTATATACATGATCCTACACATTTGTCAAAACCCATGGAATTTTAGAGGGTGCTGAATTTTAAAGTATGTAGATTTTTTAAAAGTCATTTAGGACTCCAAGGAATCCCAGAATGGAAATGCAGACTGTGACCAAAGAATATGCTTTCCAAGTGTATACAACTGTGGGAATTAAGGCAAGAAAATATAGACCTAAGTAACTTTGGAAGCAAGCAGAATTTGTAAGACTAAAGACAAAAGGAACTACACATAACCACTGTCCTCTAGTCTAAGGATATAGACAAACACATCTGAAATCACTATTCATGTATACCAGAATCAAACACTTAAGTAAATGAATAGTTGATGATAGAAGCCAGGTTTCTCACTGCTTAAGTGAGAGATCACAGAAAAGCACTTAGAAAAGCCTAGATTGACCCATGTGATACTGAATTACATTTGGATGCATAGGAATGAACTCATGTTTAGCTTAATACAGATATAGCTGGATATCTAGACTGAAGTATGTGTATATTCACGGGTTCCTATACACACACACACTATATTGTTTTGTCTACTAAATGGATCTGATAGCAATAGCAAAACATCAGCTATAGATTTCTAATTACATCCTCCAATAAAAGGAACCAGGGCTCCCTGGAGAAATGGAGATGGAGTGGAGATGGAAACATGCAAGATGAGCATTTTATGATGCCAGAATGTAAGGAATTGCTAAATAATAGTAACAATGACTACTACATAATAGGAGTATACTAGGGGGAAGTATACTATTATTACATAATAGGAGTATACTAGGAAGGCAATGGCACCCCACTCCAGTACTCTTGCCTGGAAAATCCCATGGACGGAGAAGCCTGGTAGGCTGCAGTCCATGGGGTCGCTAAGAGTCAGACACGACTGAGCGACTTCACTTTTACTTTTCACTTTCACTTTTCACTTCCATGCATTGGAGAAGGAAATGGCAACCCACTCCAGTGTTCTTGCCTAGAGAATCCCAGGAATGGGGGAGCCTGATGGGCTGCTATCTATGGGGTCGCACAGAGTCGGACAGGACTGAAGCAACTTAGCAGCAGCAGCAGCTGGGGGACAGGAGGCAACTGAAGGAGTGCCCAATGTCTAAAACTGGAATAATTAAGAGCAAAATATCAAGAGTAGTACTGGATTATAAATCAAAAGATACAGTTAACAAACATAAACATACAGGAGGCTATATTGATATAACTGAATGAATAAATGACCAATCAAACCAACTGTGTAGCAAATTCCAAATAATCAAGGTGGATACTCTACCCTTAAGGAGACAGGAGGATAACTTTACACCCTCTGAAGTGTGAACTGACAAAGTAACTTTCTTCCAATGAGTATGGTATGCAAAAGAGAGGGAAATGATTATAGTGGAGAAACCTGACAAACAGCACCTTAAGTCACATGGTTAAGATTAACATCAACAAGAAGTCGTGTTAACAGGACATGCCTTTGAAATAAGGTGTTAAGATGGGCACTTTGCCTTTTTGATCATCCTCCCCAAATCCCATAAACACAATCTAACTCATAAAAAAGAAATGCCTACAAAACACTGGTCTAGTACTCCTCAAAACTATCAAAGGCATCAAAAACATCATGACAAATTCTGAGAAACGGTCATAGTCAAGAGAAGCTTAAGGGTATAGAGCAACTACGTATGATATCTTGGATGGGCTCTGGGACAGAAAAAAAGACATTAGGTAAAAACCAAGAAAATGTCAGTAACATATGGACTTAATTAATGATACTGCATCAGTACTGGTTTGTTAATTATAACAAATGTACTATACTAACATAAGATATTACGAACATAAGATATTACTAACATAAGAAACTGAGTGTGGGGGCTACAGAAACTGTATTATCTCTGCAATGTCTCTGTAAATTGAAATCTATTCTCACATAAAAAAGATAATTTCAAAACAAGATAAGCCAGACACTGGCAGAAAATACTAGCAGTGTATATGTGTGATAAACAAGTTATTCACAGTATTTTAAGAACTCTAAAATTCAACAATTAAAAACAATTTAATTTTTAAATGCTCTAAAATCTTGAACAGACACTACAAAAAAAAAAAAAAGAAAGTATGTCAGTGGCCAGAAAGCACAGGAGGGATGCAAGTTAAAGCTATCAGGAGATGGTGCTTCATAGCCCTGGGATAGGTCAAAGGGAGAAACCACCACCAAGTACTGACGAGGATGCCAGGCAACTGCAACACCCGACCACTGACGATGCGAGGGTAAGATAAACCGCTTGGGAAAGCTCTTTGATGATTTATTATAACTTTAAATGGATACCTGCCTTATGATCTAATGGCAGAAAGCAAGCAGGAACTAAAGAGCCTCTTGATGAAAATGAAAGAGCAGGGTGTTGGCTTAAAACTCAACATTCAAAAATGTAAGATCATGGCATCTGGTCCCATCACTTCATGGTAAATAGAAGGGAAAAAAGTGGAAACAGTGACAGATTTTATTTTCTTGGGCTCCAAAATCACTATGGACAGTGACTACAACCACAAAATTAAAAGATGCTTGCTCCTTGGAAGAAATGCTATGACAAACCTAGACAGTGTATAAAAAAACAAAGACATAACTTTGTTGACAAAAGTCTGTGTAGTCAAAGCTATAATTTTTCTAGTAGTCATGTGTGGATGTGAGAGCTGGACCATAAAGAAGACTGAGAACTAAAGAACTGATGCCTTCAAACTGTGATGCTGGAAAAGACTATTGAGAGTCCCTTGGACAGTAAGATCAAACTAATCAATCCTAAAGAAAAACAAACCTGAATATTCACTGGAAGGACTGATGCTGAAAATGAAGTTCCAATACTTGGGCCATCTGATGCAAATAGCTGACTCACTGGAAAACACCCCGTTGCTGGGAAAGATTGAGGGCAGGAGGAGAAGGCGACAACAGAGGATAAGATGGTTGGATGGCATTACCAACTCAATGGACATGAGTCTGAGCAAACTCTGGGAGACAGTGGAGGACAGGGAAGCCTGGCGTTCTGCAGTTCATGGGGTTGCAGAGTCAGACACGACTTAGCCACTCAACACCAACAATTTTATGATGCAGTAGTTTCACTCCAGTTTAACCCACGTGAATGAAGACAAATGTCCACAAAATATTTTATAAGATTTCTAAGACAAATACTGTTGATTGAAGTTTTAACTAAAAAGGCCCCAAAGTAAAAATAATCTATCAGCTGATAGAACAGATGAACAAATTTTGGACTATTCATTCAATGACATATTGCTCAACAATTTTAAAAACAAACAAACAAAATAAACTACTGATGCATACCACAAGGTCAATGAATCTCATAAACATTATGTTGAGACACAGAAAATGGAATACCCCTCCAAAAATATAATTATTCCTTTAATAGCAAGTTCAAGAAAAAGGAGAAAGCAATCTGTTAAAGAAGTAAAAAATGTGCTGGACATTAATTGAAAGAGGGCACAAGGGAATTTTTAGTGTAATGAAAATATTCTAAACCTTGATAATGTTGTTGAATACTTGGGCAAAACTTGCCAAATTATAAACTTAACTTTTATACAGTTCACTGTGCATACATTTTGCCTCAATTTAAAAAGACAAGAGCCACTATGAACAATTTCATGGAGATAAATTGGACAATATAGATGAAATTAATTTCTTCCATCTGGAAAAGAACTCTTAGCAAACCATGAATAGTGGCAAACCACAAATCTAACAAAGTGTTGTTAACAAACAACCAGAAAACATCTTACTGGTATAATATAAAAACCTTTTCCTTTGAGTTTTGCCCTATTACCATATTTACAACAAGAAGTTCTGCTAAAAACCAGATCTATTCAACACTACCCTGGAGTGCCTATCTAGAAAAAGAAATACAATGTATAAAGACTAAGGCTATTGGATAGTCTATATACAATATTAGAAAATAAAATTTCAAAACAATATAATGTCTAATAGCTTTAAGTTTCCTTAATTTATAATAAATCTAATGAAAGAAATGGAGATACTGTAAAATATCACTGAGAGAAATTAAAGACCTAGATAAATGAGGTATTTTATATTATATTACAATCAAGAATAAGAAAACTCAATATTGTTGCTTTCATCTGATACCAATTGATACATACAGTCAATGTGATGGTAGTGGCTTAGTTGCTAAGTGGTGTTTGACTTTTACCACCCCCATGGATTGTAGCCTGCCAGCCTCTGTCCCTGGGATTTTGCAGGCATGAATACTGGAGTGGGTTGCTATTTCCTCCTCCAGGGGATCCTCCTGACCCAGGGATTGAGCCCATGTGTCTTGCATTGGCAGGCAGATTCTTCCACCAGGGAAGTCCACATTCAATTCTAAACAAAATTCCAGCAGTTTTATTTTGGGTGGAAATTGGCAAGCTCATTCTAAACTGCAAATAGCACAAACTATGAATACTAGAAAAGGAGGTATGAGAGAACAAACCTGAAACACTGCCTTATTGGCCTCAGTCAGTCCAATCGCTCAGGCGTGTCCGACTCTTTGTGACTCCATGAACCACAGCACGCCAGGCCTCCCTGTCCATCACCCACTCCCAGAGTCCACCCAGATCCCACGTCCATTGAGTCGGTGATGCCATCCAACCATCTCATCCTCTGTCATCCCCTTCTCCTCCTGCTCTCAATCTTTCCCACCATCAGGGTCTTTTCCAATGAGTCACCTCTTTGCATCAGGTAGCCAAAGTATTGGACTTTCAAATTCAACATCAGCCCTTCCAAAGAACACCTAGGACTGATATCGTTTAGGATGGACTAGTTGGAATTCCTTGCAGTCCAAGGGACTCTCAAGAGTCTTCTCCAACACCACAGTTCAAAAGCATCAATTCTTCAGTGCTCAGTTTTCTTCACAGTCCAACTCTCACATCCATACATGACCACAGGAAAAACCATAGCCTTGACCACACGGACCTTTGTTGACAGTGTAATGTCTCTCGTTGGTCATCACTTTCCTTACAAGGAGTAAGCATCTGTTAATTTCATGGCTGCAATCACCATCTACAGCAATTTTGGAGCCCAGAAAAATAAAATCAGCCACTATTCCCACTGTTTTCCCATCTATTTCCCATGAAGTGATCGGCCCGGATGCCATGATCTTTGTTTTCTGAATGTTGAGCCAAAAAAATGTTGGCTTTAAAGCCAACTTTTTCACTCTCCTCTTTCACTTTCATCAAGAGGCTCTTTAGTTTTTCACTTTCTACCATAAGGATGGTGTCATCTGCATATCTGAGGTTATTGATATTTCTCCTGGCAATCTTGATTCCCACTTGTGCTTCCTCCAGCCCAGTGTTTCTCATGATGTACTCTGCATATAAGTTAAATAAGCAGGGTGACAATATACAGCCTTGATGT
>SJYW01002691.1:519064-531851 GCA_006410735.1 Raphicerus campestris
CAAAAAAAAAAAAAAGAAAGTATGTCAGTGGCCAGAAAGCACAGGAGGGATGCAAGTTAAAGCTATCAGGAGATGGTGCTTCATAGCCCTGGGATAGGTCAAAGGGAGAAACCACCACCAAGTACTGACGAGGATGCCAGGCAACTGCAACACCCGACCACTGACGATGCGAGGGTAAGATAAACCGCTTGGGAAAGCTCTTTGATGATTTATTATAACTTTAAATGGATACCTGCCTTATGATCTAATGGCAGAAAGCAAGCAGGAACTAAAGAGCCTCTTGATGAAAATGAAAGAGCAGGGTGTTGGCTTAAAACTCAACATTCAAAAATGTAAGATCATGGCATCTGGTCCCATCACTTCATGGTAAATAGAAGGGAAAAAAGTGGAAACAGTGACAGATTTTATTTTCTTGGGCTCCAAAATCACTATGGACAGTGACTACAACCACAAAATTAAAAGATGCTTGCTCCTTGGAAGAAATGCTATGACAAACCTAGACAGTGTATAAAAAAACAAAGACATAACTTTGTTGACAAAAGTCTGTGTAGTCAAAGCTATAATTTTTCTAGTAGTCATGTGTGGATGTGAGAGCTGGACCATAAAGAAGACTGAGAACTAAAGAACTGATGCCTTCAAACTGTGATGCTGGAAAAGACTATTGAGAGTCCCTTGGACAGTAAGATCAAACTAATCAATCCTAAAGAAAAACAAACCTGAATATTCACTGGAAGGACTGATGCTGAAAATGAAGTTCCAATACTTGGGCCATCTGATGCAAATAGCTGACTCACTGGAAAACACCCCGTTGCTGGGAAAGATTGAGGGCAGGAGGAGAAGGCGACAACAGAGGATAAGATGGTTGGATGGCATTACCAACTCAATGGACATGAGTCTGAGCAAACTCTGGGAGACAGTGGAGGACAGGGAAGCCTGGCGTTCTGCAGTTCATGGGGTTGCAGAGTCAGACACGACTTAGCCACTCAACACCAACAATTTTATGATGCAGTAGTTTCACTCCAGTTTAACCCACGTGAATGAAGACAAATGTCCACAAAATATTTTATAAGATTTCTAAGACAAATACTGTTGATTGAAGTTTTAACTAAAAAGGCCCCAAAGTAAAAATAATCTATCAGCTGATAGAACAGATGAACAAATTTTGGACTATTCATTCAATGACATATTGCTCAACAATTTTAAAAACAAACAAACAAAATAAACTACTGATGCATACCACAAGGTCAATGAATCTCATAAACATTATGTTGAGACACAGAAAATGGAATACCCCTCCAAAAATATAATTATTCCTTTAATAGCAAGTTCAAGAAAAAGGAGAAAGCAATCTGTTAAAGAAGTAAAAAATGTGCTGGACATTAATTGAAAGAGGGCACAAGGGAATTTTTAGTGTAATGAAAATATTCTAAACCTTGATAATGTTGTTGAATACTTGGGCAAAACTTGCCAAATTATAAACTTAACTTTTATACAGTTCACTGTGCATACATTTTGCCTCAATTTAAAAAGACAAGAGCCACTATGAACAATTTCATGGAGATAAATTGGACAATATAGATGAAATTAATTTCTTCCATCTGGAAAAGAACTCTTAGCAAACCATGAATAGTGGCAAACCACAAATCTAACAAAGTGTTGTTAACAAACAACCAGAAAACATCTTACTGGTATAATATAAAAACCTTTTCCTTTGAGTTTTGCCCTATTACCATATTTACAACAAGAAGTTCTGCTAAAAACCAGATCTATTCAACACTACCCTGGAGTGCCTATCTAGAAAAAGAAATACAATGTATAAAGACTAAGGCTATTGGATAGTCTATATACAATATTAGAAAATAAAATTTCAAAACAATATAATGTCTAATAGCTTTAAGTTTCCTTAATTTATAATAAATCTAATGAAAGAAATGGAGATACTGTAAAATATCACTGAGAGAAATTAAAGACCTAGATAAATGAGGTATTTTATATTATATTACAATCAAGAATAAGAAAACTCAATATTGTTGCTTTCATCTGATACCAATTGATACATACAGTCAATGTGATTGGTAGTGGCTTAGTTGCTAAGTGGTGTTTGACTTTTACCACCCCCATGGATTGTAGCCTGCCAGCCTCTGTCCCTGGGATTTTGCAGGCATGAATACTGGAGTGGGTTGCTATTTCCTCCTCCAGGGGATCCTCCTGACCCAGGGATTGAGCCCATGTGTCTTGCATTGGCAGGCAGATTCTTCCACCAGGGAAGTCCACATTCAATTCTAAACAAAATTCCAGCAGTTTTATTTTGGGTGGAAATTGGCAAGCTCATTCTAAACTGCAAATAGCACAAACTATGAATACTAGAAAAGGAGGTATGAGAGAACAAACCTGAAACACTGCCTTATTGGCCTCAGTCAGTCCAATCGCTCAGGCGTGTCCGACTCTTTGTGACTCCATGAACCACAGCACGCCAGGCCTCCCTGTCCATCACCCACTCCCAGAGTCCACCCAGATCCCACGTCCATTGAGTCGGTGATGCCATCCAACCATCTCATCCTCTGTCATCCCCTTCTCCTCCTGCTCTCAATCTTTCCCACCATCAGGGTCTTTTCCAATGAGTCACCTCTTTGCATCAGGTAGCCAAAGTATTGGACTTTCAAATTCAACATCAGCCCTTCCAAAGAACACCTAGGACTGATATCGTTTAGGATGGACTAGTTGGAATTCCTTGCAGTCCAAGGGACTCTCAAGAGTCTTCTCCAACACCACAGTTCAAAAGCATCAATTCTTCAGTGCTCAGTTTTCTTCACAGTCCAACTCTCACATCCATACATGACCACAGGAAAAACCATAGCCTTGACCACACGGACCTTTGTTGACAGTGTAATGTCTCTCGTTGGTCATCACTTTCCTTACAAGGAGTAAGCATCTGTTAATTTCATGGCTGCAATCACCATCTACAGCAATTTTGGAGCCCAGAAAAATAAAATCAGCCACTATTCCCACTGTTTTCCCATCTATTTCCCATGAAGTGATCGGCCCGGATGCCATGATCTTTGTTTTCTGAATGTTGAGCCAAAAAAATGTTGGCTTTAAAGCCAACTTTTTCACTCTCCTCTTTCACTTTCATCAAGAGGCTCTTTAGTTTTTCACTTTCTACCATAAGGATGGTGTCATCTGCATATCTGAGGTTATTGATATTTCTCCTGGCAATCTTGATTCCCACTTGTGCTTCCTCCAGCCCAGTGTTTCTCATGATGTACTCTGCATATAAGTTAAATAAGCAGGGTGACAATATACAGCCTTGATGTACTCCTTTTCTTATTTGGAATCAGTCTGTTGTTCCATGTCCAGTTCTAACTGTTACTTCCTGACCTGTGAAAGATTCTTAAACAAGAGAGAAGTAGCATCAAGCACAAACAAAAAGGTTGACAAGTTGGACTCCATTAAAACATAAAACTTCTGTCCATCAAAAGTTACTGTTACGAGAATAAGAAGATATACCACAAAGTAGAAGATGCTTTCAATACAGATATCTGAATAAAGACTTATAGATGACATAAAGATATTGTATAAATCAGTCAAAGAAAGCAGGCATTTTTAAAGAGTTAAAGTATGGAACAGGAATTTCACCCCAAAAAAAGACATTCAAATGAGGAATAAACAAATATAAAGATACTTAATTTTGTTAGTCATCCAGGAAATTTAAAATAAACTAGCAATAAAATCCGTTATGCACCTGCCAAAACAGTTTAAAATAAAACAGAAACTTACCAAGTGTTTGTGAGGATGTGGAGTACCCACAACTCTCATATATTGCTTATGATTTTAAATTACTACAATAATTTTGAAATTCACATTATCACTTGGGAAAACTTTTTGGTAACTCAGTATAGACCAAAACTGCATATGTAAATCCTGTGTGCTAGCAATTCCATTCCCAGAGATATACTCTACATCAATGAATGTGCATGTGCAACAAAATGCTTGTAAAAGAATCCTTATTTCAGCATTCTTTCTAATTTAAAAAACTGAGAACTGGAGGCCTGGCATGCTGCAGTTCATGGGGTCACAAAGAGTCGGACACGACTGAGCGACTGGACTGAAGTGAGAACTATAGAATGGATAAATTGTAAAAAAATCAATTCAAGCAATGGAATATCACATGGCAATGAAAGAGCTCAAAGCACCGCAGCATGAAACAACATCTATAAATCTCACAGACATAATCTTGAGCTAAAAAGGGCAAAAATAGTAGAGTTCATTTTCTAACATTTCATGTATATTAAGTTCTAAAACCGACGAACCAATCCATATGATAGAAGTTCTTAGAATAGTGATTCCTTTTATAGGGGTTGCTGACTGGAGGGAACAAGAGGGAGGCCCATGGAGGTGTTTATTCCTTTTCTTGATATGAGTGGTGGTGACACTGATTCTATGTACATAAAAACATATTTTGTGCAGTATTATATTTTGCTTCAATTAAAACATATACCAGAAAACTGTATAAATCATCCCAGAAGCCAGATATATACGACTGGTATGCTGTCAAATGCCTACAATCTTGGCACAGTTTATGTTCCATTTTCGAACCAACACCTGAAACCCAGTATTTTCCAAGTGGACGAATGATCAAACAACTTCAGAGACAAGAACTGCCATTAAAGCAATTTCCAATATCCCTACCTTGTCTCAGGAAGTTTGTAGCAAGTTACTCCCTGAATATAATAACTACATACTAAGTGACACAAATAGAAGTTTACTCCCGTACTCAACAGTTATGCTATTAAGCTTAGAAATGATTATATTGTGACAAAATTATCACTAACTCAACTAAACTTTCTTACTATTGGTTATTTTGTGATGACTTAGATCCAATTTTGAATCTTGACCATCAGACCACAGATGTTTTAAAGTAAAGGCCTAAAACATCATGGTTTTAAAGGTTTACTGTCGGAGAAGGTAATGGCAACCCACTCCAGTACTCTTGCCTGGGAAATTCCATGGACGGCGAGGCCTGGTAGGCTGCAGTCCATGGGTCACAAAGAGTTGGACAGGACTGAGCAATCTCACTTTCACTTTTCACTTTCATGCACTGGAGAAGGAAATGGCAACCCACTCCAGTGTTCTTGCCTGGAGAATCCAAGGGATGGGAGCCTGGTGAGCCGCCATCTATGGGGTCACACAGAGTCAGACACGACTGACCTGACTTAGCAGTACTGAAAGGAACTAAGTAAAGATTTTAAACTCAAACTTTTGAAATATTTACTTGATAAAGTAAAAGAAAGTCTCAATCTTGTCTTTGTATTCCTTAGAAATGGATTCTGATTTTTATGTTGATTCCCTACATCTACGTTTACATATATACATAGAAATGGTGATTTATTTTTCTTCTTCTTTTTTCCTACCTGTCCATACCTTCCAAGTTGTATTTTCTGTACAAATTTGGTCTTCCAAAATCAGCCACATAAACTCAATACTTTCTACAACACTGTTGTTTTAATTCTAGCATGGCTACCAGCTGAACAGTGATGTTCTAGGACAGGAATGTAGAAAATAATTAGCTCGGCTTTAGCAGGTAAGGCTAGCAGAGAGGAGCACTCACTTCAAATCTTCCTTTTCTTAATAAAATTGCTACTCTTTATTCATATATCAGCATCATCAGTCTTTACCTAAGTGCTACTGACATTAGGGCTTAATCATTTTAGAGGAAGATGTTAAGAAATAGCAACCTCTAAATATGTCAACAATGTAGTTTTTAAACCATGGTCCCTGGACGATTGTGTCAAAACATCTATGATATTAACTGTGAAGGCAGCTCCTCCCAGTGCCATGGAGACAGGCGCTGGGAACCTTAACTCAACAAATCCTCGGGGGATTCTTATTCTTATTGCCACTAAAGTTTAAGAATCACTTTTTTGGGTCTTATTAGAGGTTTCTATGGAGAAGGCAATGGCACCCCACTCCAGTACTCTTGACTGGAAAATCCCATGGACAGAGGAGCCTGGTGGGCTGCAGTCCGTGGGGTCGCTAAGAGAAGGACATGACTGAGCGACTTCACTTTCACTTTTCATTTTCATGCATTGGAGAAGGAAATGGCAACCCACTCCAGTGTTCTTGCCTGGAGAATCCCAGGGACGGGGAGCCTGGTGGGATGCCGTCTATGGGGTCGCACAGAGCCAGACACGACGGAAGTGACGCAGCAGCAGAAGTTTGTAATCACATACCAGAGGGCCAAACCATAATCTATTAATCAAGGTCTCTAGCTGCTGACTTAGGCCCTTTATGAAGACCTAATTCCTCAACTGTGGTCTCCAGACCCCCAAAAGCAGCGTCACTGAAGAGCTCATAAGGCCCCTCCCAGAGCTACTCAGTCAGAACCTGTGGGGAAGCTGTGGGGATGAGGTTCAGAAATGTGTTCTAACAGGCTTTCTGGTATTTTGATACATACTAAGGTTACAGACCATGGTCCTAAAAGGTGGTCACAACGCCTTCGTCTCCACACATTACTGGGCTGCACCGCCAATGCATTTATGTGCTTCCCTTGCCAGAGGACGCCCTTCAGAAGGAAGAGCACAGGCACACACCGCAACCAGAGCCAGAAATGATTCCTGGCCCTGAGTTTGCAAGCACCAGTGATTCTTGGTACTTGGTAAAGTGTTTCACAGTACTGCTTTCAGAAATTTGCATGTTTTACTCCTAACACTTTAGGAGAGAGAAACTGTGCTCCGACCTTTAATCGCCTGCTTATAATTTACTACAAAGTTAAATACAATTGCTTTCCCAAGACTGTTATTTCTCTGTGTTCTAGAGAGCTTTAGTTGATTCAAGAAAAAAATTACTTTCTTTCATTCTGAAGATTAAGTCTACATTTGACCTCTGGTGTTCTAAACTGCCCGTCCCTAAGAATTCATCCCTACATTTTTAGGAGACAGAACAACAAAAGTAATGAAATGATTCCTTGAGACTGCAAATCTCTGTAACAGTTTCTTCCTGATCTGGAGAAGAATTCATTGGCAACCATACTTCTAAATCTACTCTTCTCCTGGACAAATAAGGATTGATATTATCACAAAAAGGATACAGAGGGACATACTCATGAATTTAGATGTTTCTGCTAAGCCACTGTCCTAATTTATTATGCTCTTTTCCTTCTGGATTTAAAAATTATTAAAATTTAAAATAAAATTTGTTTAAATTATTAAAATACAGAAAAGTACAAATAAAGTACCATGACCTATGATCACTAACAATCTATCTTGTTATTCAATCAACTCACTTTCTATAAACTAGAAACTAATGCATATAGTAAAAAAACAAAGCTAAAAGCACTGAAAAGTTTAAAATTAAAAGTCACTACTCTTTTCCTACAAACTTAGTCACTGTCAACAGATTAACATGGATAGTTTCAGAAAAAAGAAACATACCTGTTGTTTATATAAGGGAAATCATATATATATTCTTGGCAGACTATTTAAAACATATCACCAGTCCCCTCAAAAGATATAGCATTTCTCTAGTACAGAAGCAGACAGAACTTCAATTTTACAAATACTAGAAATGAAAAGGGAGACAGAACCAATAAAAGGGACTTAAAAATAAGTATTTTAAGAAAATTTTCTATGCAATTATATGTGAAATGGAAAAATTCTTAGAAACATACAGCCTACCAAGACTGAATCAAGAACAAATAGAAAATTCAAATAGATGATTACTAGTAGAGACTGAATCAGTAGTCAAAAGCCTCCAACAAAGAAAAGCCCAGGACCACATGGCTTCACTGGTGAATTTTAACCAAACATTTAAAGATTTAACATCAATCCTTCTCAAACTCTTTGCAAAATAATCAAAGAGGAAGGAACACGCCCAAACACATTTTATGAGGTCAGAAAAGGACACAATAGAAAACTACAGACCAATATCCCTAATGAATATAGACACGAAAATTCTCAATAAAATACTAGCAAACTGAATTCATCAGTATACTAAAAGGATCATTTACTGTGATCAAAAATCCAACACATACAATACAATCACTGTGATAAATCACATTAGCAAAATGAAAGAAAAGAACATGATCATCTCAATGGACACAGAAAAAATATTTGACAAAATTCAACATCCGTTATTAATAAAAACTCTTATACTAGGAATAGATGAACATATTTCAACATAGTAAAGGCTATCTATGACAAACCCACAGCTAATGTTATGTTCAATGGTGAAGCTGAAGGCTTTTCCTCTAAGATGAGAAACCAGACAAGGTGCTCACCACTCCTGTTCAATATAGTATGAGAAGTCCTAGCTAGAATAATCAGGCAAGAAAAAGTAATAAAAGGCAACAAAATTGGAAAAGTAGTAGTAAAATTGTCTCTATTTGCACAACATGATTTTATATATAAAAAAATCTTAAAGATTCAACAACAACAGGTGGGGTGGAGAGGGAAGTGGGAGGGGGCTTCGGCATGGGGAGATCGTGTACACCTGTGGCTGATTCATGTCAATGTATGGCAAAACCAATACAGTACTGTAAAACAGAATAAAGTATTAAAAAAAAAAAAAGAAAAAAAAAGATTCAACAACAACAAAATTCATTAGATCTAATCAATGAGTTCAGGAGACTTGCAGAATACAAAAATAATATGCAAAATTAACACAGTTTCTATACAACTCTGAAAAATAAAAAAAAAATTTCTGAAAAATCAAAAATTGAACCCATTTACAATAGCATCAAAAACAACAAAATACTTTAAGAATAAATCTAACTAAAGAGGTGTAAGATCTCTACTTGGAAAATTTCAAGATAATAATGAAAGAATTCAAAGAAACAAATAGAAAAGTACCTCACACTTAGTGATTGGAAGAATTAATATTGGTTAAAATGGTAATATTACCAAAGCCACCTGTAGATTAAAAGCAATCCCTAACACGATTTCAATGGCTTAAAAAAAAAAAAAGTAGAAAAACACTTTTAAAACAGAAACACAAAAAACTCTGAATAGCCAATGAAGGAATCAAAAAATAAAAGTGAAATTGGTGCATTTATGGGAAAACAAGTTGAATTAAAAAGAACTACCATAAACATTTGCCTGCACAGATTCTTTCCAATCATTAAGGAAAAAATAATTCTCATGTTAGGACTTCTCTGGTGTCTCAGTGGTAAGGAGCCCACCTGCTTTCAATCCCTGAGCTGGGAAGATCCCCTGGAGAAGGAAATGGCAACCCACTCCAGTATTCTTGCCTGGGAAATTCCATGGACAGAAAAGCCTGGCAGGCTATAGTCCATGGGGTTGCAAAAGAGTCTAACATGACTTAGCAACAATTCTCATGTTCCGTCATGTAAGTTACCAGATCACAGAAAAAAAAAATTATAAAGTAAGTATAATCGGTGTATGAGATTTTGGCAAACTCAAACAGAAACAAAAGTTATTTTAAAAATCTAACTTATCCGTATGCTGAAGGAATAAAAAACTAAGACCAATTAGGTTTTACTCAATGAATTACAAAGTGTTTTATTAGGACATTTCTGTCCTACTTATCATACAAATCCCACTAGACTCTAATCCCCAAGAAGGCAGGATCCAGGATCTTTGGAGGTGTTTTTTTTTTTTTTTTTAATCTCTATAAGTACATTTGGTGCCAAGCACAGTGGACAAAACAGGATTCCAATAAATATTTCATAAAGTAATGGATCAATCAATTACTTAAAAGTTAATTAAAAAAATCAAAGGAGTTTGAAAAAGAGCATCTAAGTCAAATCACCAGCAATATCACACTGAACAAAAGATTTCTGAACATATTCTTCTCATGAGATTCTTCATTCATGAGATCAATCAAGTCAACAATAGCTATTAATATACATATATATCATCAATAGCTATATATATATATATCAACAACATATATATATGTCTCAACAATAGCTATTAATTATAAAGCATTTCTTGAATTAAGCCAAGACAGAAGAGGTATAATATTGATAAGTAGGAGAAAAGTATTTGCAAATAATTTATTTGCAATAATAATTATCACTTATTTATCTAGATAATCCAATTGTTTTTAAGAAATCAAATGAAATGGATTAGCAGTCATAGTAAACTATTGACACTAGAGACTAGAGACTAGGTATATGGATGTTCACTGAAAAATGCTTTCAATTTTTCAGTATGTTTGAAACTTTGCATTGTAAAGTGTTGGGAAAAAAAAGATTAGACCTAATAATATATTTCAGCAGCAGGTTAAGTTCAAAAGACAATCACAGGTTGAACAACCACACTATAAACACAGTAACAACTTTGGAAAAATAAAGGATTATATTTGACTAAAAATATATAATCTCTGAGACTAACCATAACAACAAAAAATAACATAGCTAAAAGAAGATTTTAAAAATTTTATCCAACTTAGGCAAAGGAACTAAAAACATACTACCAAGCAAAACCAGTTGAGAACTGAGATTTACTTAGACATTCATGAACTTCCTTCAGGGCTATCTTTAATTCCTGAAAATTTCACGAACATAGCAAAAAAAAGAAAGCAACTATGATAACCCATTAGCAACAAATTACCCTGGTATTTGGACAGCCAAATTAATGTGAAATATATTTGATATTTTAAAATAAAATTAGAAAATAATTTGATTAGATGAAAGCAGCATTACATAAATATTGTTATAAATGGGAACATATAATTTATCTTGATTTTTTTTAAGACTCATGATGGACTCATGTCATTTTATCGATGCAATGTTGTTTTCCTTATAGACAATTTGTATCGACTGCTAACAGGAAGCGAACCCTAACAGAAGCAAACAGAACCCTGTCAGAGAAAATGGTATGCTGTTGCTCTTTGCATCTGTTTTGCCTTTAGCTTTTGCATAAGCAGGGATATCATGTCTAGATCACACATCTTTCTGTAATAATTATCTAAGTTTCAGTTATATATATTGATGGAGACTTCAATAACTAGAACATCTCTGAAGATGAACTGTGGGGAATCAGTGGATTTTGCGGGTGTGCAAAGGCAAAGAGGACACAGCTGCTGTCCTCTGCAACCGACAAGCTCTGGTCTAGTGAAACGATAATCTGAGACTGCATTATAGTGCAGCTGCCAGCAGAACAGTTCCCAGGGCACACAACTGTGCTTGTGACGAATGAATCTACTGTAACTTAAAGTGTCCCTTAATGAACCAAAGGAGAAGATAGAGTAGGTGATACCACACAAGTTACTTAACCTTTTGCAGCCTCTAGTTTTTCTGGCCATTTCTTTTTTTCTGCAGCAGAACTATTTCTACTCCTCGAGCATCATCTTCTGTCCTCACCTCAAGAGCTTGCGATTAAATTGGCCTCGACAATCTTCATTCATCTCTTTCCTCTGCCTTTGCTTTCTTCAGCCTGTCATTTTCATTCGGGTCTCAGGGTAGGTGAAGTATGTTCCTAGGAAACTTCCCGCGTGCTCCAGACCCTGCTGCATTCTCCTACAGCAACCTGTCATGTTGCCTTTATCAACCGCGTCTCTGCCTCTTCGGATGTGCACTGTCCTCTCCAGTCTGAGAAGTCTCAGAGGTCTAGGAATGTTTTGTCTTCTTCACTATTTTATCTCAAGGAACCAGGGTGTTGCAAACAAGTATGTTTTCACTTCTGCTTTGCAAACCACAGGTGGTGCCGTTCCATAACCCGTCATATGAACGGTGACATCTAGAGATGCGTGGGAACAACCTGCACCGTCTCCACTATAATCCTGTCATGTCGAAGTCTTAATACATATTTGTGGGATGAATGAATATTAAACCAAAGTTTCCCTAAAATTCTTTCAATTCTAAAATTCTACAACTATTCATGAGTTTTACAAAATAGATCCCAGTGTAAATGACAAAAACTACCAATTGTATCTACAAAACTTAGACATATAAATAATACTCGGTTCAAAATTTATAGGTACATTCAATTTTACTGTACAGTCACTGCCATCTCATTCCTCTAGGTCACCAAAAACTATTATTTTTAGAATAAATTCAGTCCTTTGAAGAAAAGTCTAATCCACAGTAAAATTTCTTCAAGCCATTTATATTTTAATATAAATGAATTTGTCTAGTTGTGAAATTTTCTAGCTAGGAGAGATATTAGTGAACTGGTGGAAGATTTCAATTACAGAATGCTATCTGGAACATAAAATCCTTTGTGTATGACCTGACAATGGATGTCATGTCCAATTCAAGATTGGAATCAAATTCTTGCTTCATGTTTCAGATCAGATTCATGATGCCACAGAACCTTTCTTCTTCTTTGAGATGCTCTCCAGAAGGAGGAGGTATGCAAGACTGAACAATGGCCTCCAAAGCTATGTGGACACTTGCTACTCCCTGGAACCTATGAATATTATCTTACATGGTGAAAAGGAGCCTTGAAGTTATGTTAAAGAACTTCAGTTCAGTTCAGCTGCTCAGTCGTGTCTCTTTGCGACCCCATGAATCGTAGCACTCCAGGCCTCCTTGTTCATCAACATTTCTAAGAGTTCACTCAGACTCACGTCCATCGAGTCTGTGATGCCATCCAGCCATCTCCTCTGTTGTCACCTTCTCCTCCTGCCCCCAATCCCTTCCAGCATCAGTCTTTTCCAATGAGTCAACTATTCTCATGAGGTGGCCAAAGTATTGGAGTTTCAGCTTCAGTATCATTCCTTACAAAGAAATCCCAGGGTTGATCGCATTCAGAATGGACTGGTTGGATCTCCTTGCAGTCCAAGGGACTCTCAAGAGTCTTCTCCAACACCACAGTTCAAAAGC
>SJYW01002701.1:0-16317 GCA_006410735.1 Raphicerus campestris
CTGCTGGACTTGTGTTTCTGACACAACAGAATATGTTGAAGCTATGGGGTAGTGGTTTTCCACTAAGGTAAAAGAAGAGGCTTCTCCACCAGGCTCTCCCTTGAAAGCAAAGAGTGAGAATACAGATCCTTACTCACCTCTAAACCACATTTCACCATCTCCGCCTCACTTTCATACCTCCAATCCTGTTCAGAAAACTCTTTACCACGGTCAACTTTTCCTTCTTACACCACAGAGATCCATATAAACCTGAGCAGGGATGAAAATTCCCTCAAATAGCCAAATAAAAGCCTTTTAGGGTTCTTTAAGGCCATTCTTTAAATATTATTTTCTACCACTAGAATGTGCAACGATGGAAATTTTAACATGTTTGGATAGAAATAGCAACACATTCAATTAAATTATGTGCTGGGTACTTAAGATCTGACACTGTACAGTAAGTGCCCTGCATACAAATGAGTATTTCATTCCGAGAACACATTCGTAAGTTCAATTTGTTCGTGAGTCCAACAAAGTTAGCCTAGGAACCCAACTAACACAATCAGCTATATATAGTACAGTACTGTAAGTGGTGAAGTGGTAAAGAATCCGCCTGCCAATGCAGAAAACCCAGGAGACTTGGGTTTGATTCCTGGGTCAGAAAGATCCCCCGAAGGAGGAAATGGCAACCCACTCTAGTATTTCTGCTTAAAAAATTCCATGGATAGAGGAGCCTAGTGGGCTACAGTCCATGGGGTCACAAAGAGTCAGACACAACTCAGCAACTGAGCGTGCATGCATGTAATATTGTATAGTTCTGTACTACAGTATTTTCCATACAAGTAACACATAAACACAAACACAATAAAACATTTTAAATCTTACAGTATTATCTTGAAAAGTACAGTAGCACAGTACAACAGCTGGCATATAGGGGCTAGCATCGAGTAAACAGAGAAGAAGAGTTATTGACTGGAGGAAAGAGAGGAGGCGGGAGATGGTAGAGCTGAAGGATCATCAGCAATAGGAGATGGAAGACAAGCTGCAATTTCATTCATGTCTGGCATTGATGGGATGGGTTCCAGGAAGGGCTGGAACCAGACCCACATTCACATCTTTTAAAGTTCTCAACTTAGATGTTCATATATGGGGGATTTACTGTAATTCTTAGTGACAGTGACATTGATGGCACTCTAGACTAACCTAGAGGGCTGCAAGGAATGTGACACCCCATGCTGATGGATGAGATCGTATTATAACTATTTCAAGTTTAAATGGGCCTCTTCTAGTGAGGTCTAGATTTGTACTTTCCCATACAGTAGCTATGGCTATTTACACTTACATTCAATAAAACTTGTTTCCCAGTCTCACTAGTCACACTTCAAATGCTTGAGATGCATGTGGCCTATGGCTATCATATTGAACAGTGGTATGTTACATTCCTATCGATACAGAATGATCTAAATAACAGTGCCACCCTAGGTTCTTTGAACAAGTACCAAGTCATCTCAGCAAGAGGACTTGCACTTAGATAGGAAATGTTCAATAAGTGTGGCTTCCCTGGTGGCTCAGATGGTAAAGAGTCTGCCTGCAGTGTGGTAGACTTCAGGTTCAATACCTGGGTCAAGAAGTCCCTCTGGAAAAGGAAATGGCAACCCACTCCAGTATTCTTGCCTGGAAAACCCCATGGATGGAGGAACCTGGCAGGCTTCATGGGGTCGCAGAGAGTCAGATGCGACTGAGTGACTTCACTCTCCCTGGTGACTCAGTCAAGAATCTGTCTGCAATTCAGGAGACCCAGGTTTGATCCCTAGGTAGGAGAAGATCCCCTGGAGAAGGGCATGGCAACCCACTCCAGTATTTTTGCCTGGAGAATTCCATGGGCAGAGAAGCCTGGTGGGCTACAGTCCATGGGGTCGCAAAGAGTTTGAACACATGCCAGGGTGATAAGTCATCTCAGCAAGAGGACTTGCACTTAGATAGGAAATGTTCAGTAAACATCCACTCTTTTTACTACACACCAGATTTTGTTGGACCTGCTTCACAGACCGCGCATCATTAAATCTTCACAATTTGGGATATCAGTTCAGTTCAGTTCAATCACTCTCTTTGCGACCCCATGAATCGCAGCATGCCAGGCCTCCCTGTTCATCACCATCTCCCGGAGTTCACTCAGACTCACGTTCATCGAGTCCATGATGGGTATATGTAGTATTAATACATTATTGTCCCTTGAACTAGTTTGCTAGTGCTGCCATTGCAAAATATCAAACATTTGGTGGCTGCATTTGATATAAAAATAGAAGACCAATACAATGAATCAGATAAGTGACTCTACTTACCTACTTTATTTTTCTTCCTCTTTGCCCTCCTGACCATTTGGATATAAATATCTCTTGATGGAATGGGTATGACTCCAAGCTCAGAGAAATGGTAATGTGGATGATAAATCCTACCCAGACTCATGTCTGAGAAGACAGCCTCCAGGTTGAGAATGAGCAGGGCCAACTCAGTGCAGCATCTGGCTCAGACTGAAAGAGTTCAGGAATGCCACTATAACCCAGTGGGATTTTTGCGTGGCAACATACTAATGACCAAACCAGTGTGATGGGCAGGGAATAAAAAGCATAAATTCTCCTCCACAAAAATAAAAATGGCATGCAGCCAGCTCGCTATTAACTGTAGAAACTGGAGCACTGAGAGCAGAGACAATTGGAATTCACGGATAATTCCAAAGCTTTTCTTTAGCAAGTGACAGCAAGCGAGCTCATTTTCAGAGGCTTCAAGGCCAATTCTAATGTAATAAACAGGGAGACAAATTGTGTGAATGCAACACACACACACACACAAACACACACACACAGCTTGACTTGGGAGAAATGGAAGGGAACCAGCCCAGATACCCATTCAGGCTTGACATACTCCTGCCGAACCCTTAGGCGTTGTTTTCATAAACTCACTACTCTTTCAGGACCTCTGGGCTTAATGCAAATTAATTAAACTGCCATGCAGCTCATTTGGCCATTATTGAAGTTTTAAAATAATTTTGAGTGAAGGCAACTGATTAAAGCCTTTCCAGGCTGCTGTATCAGTTTATGATTTATATAAGTTCCATATTAATGTGACTCCTCTGTGACTACAGATTAGCTGGGGGATATTCATTAAAATAGAATAAAAAGGCAACAGGAGCTATGACATTCTTTTGTTTCATGTTCCCTGACAGTTTTCCAGAGTGTTCACTGTGAAGGCATGAAAATAACATACTATATCTCTATAGCATTTTGCAAATAGAATAATATTGTTTACTCCAATATTATTGATGATAATATTGATCCTCTCATTAGTCCTCTGAATTTTGTAAGGCTGGTGTTATTCTCTGTGTTTTATAGGAAAAGAAACTAAAGCTCTAAGTTTAGTGCCTCATGCAAATAATAAGAGAGGAAACATAGTCAAATACCCAGGCCTGCTAACTCCTAATCCAGTGTTCTTCCTGTATGTTGTGGTCTTTCTCTTAAGAGCCTCGCTTCTCCAAATACAGTCCCTCCATTCTCCCATCTTAGATGTCTAGAAGAGACATATTCATTTCTTTGTCTTAAAGCAAGGATTCCCATATTAAAATAGAGGAGAAGAATTTTCACTGAGAGGTAGAAAAATATAACTGTTTTTGCTGGACTCTCCGTAAAAATTAATTAAAACTGAAAAGTTAGACAAAAGATAGAGAAATAACACTACTTTAAATAAAGTAACGAGGGGTAGGAGGGGGGTTCCAGAGGGAGACTATATATATATATATATANGGGTATGACTCCAAGCTCAGAGAAATGGTAATGTGGATGATAAATCCTACCCAGACTCATGCCTGAGAAGACAGCCTCCAGGTTGAGAATGAGCAGGGCCAACTCAGTGCAGCATCTAGCTCAGACTGAAAGAGTTCAGGAATGCCACTATAACCCAGTGGGATTTTTGCGTGGCAACATACTAATGACCAAACCAGTGTGATGGGCAGGGAATAAAAAGCATCAATTCTCCTCCACAAAAATAAAAATGGCATGCAGCCAGCTCACTATTAACCGTAGAAACTGGAGCACTGAGAGCAGAGACAATTGGAATTCACGGATAATTCCAAAGCTTTTCTTTAGCAAGTGACAGCAAGCGAGCTCATTTTCAGAGGCTTCAAGGCCAATTCTAATGTAATAAACAGGGAGACAAATTGTGTGAATGCAACATACACACACACACACACACACACACAGCTTGACTTGGGAGAAATGGAAGGGAACCAGCCCAGATACCCATTCAGGCTTGACATACTCCTGCCGAACCCTTAGGCGTTGTTTTCATAAACTCACTACTCTTTCAGGACCTCTGGGCTTAATGCAAATTAATTAAACTGCCATGCAGCTCATTTGGCCATTATTGAAGTTTTAAAATAATTTTGAGTGAAGGCAACTGATTAAAGCCTTTCCAGGCTGCTGTATCAGTTTATGATTTATATAAGTTCCATATTAATGTGACTCCTCTGTGACTACAGATTAGCTGGGGGATATTCATTAAAATAGAATAAAAAGGCAACAGGAGCTATGACATTCTTTTGTTTCATGTTCCCTGACAGTTTTCCAGAGTGTTCACTGTGAAGGCATGAAAATAACATACTATATCTCTATAGCATTTTGCAAATAGAATAATATTGTTTACTCCAATATTATTGATGATAATATTGATCCTCTCATTAGTCCTCTGAATTTTGTAAGGCTGGTGTTATTCTCTGTGTTTTATAGGAAAAGAAACTAAAGCTCTAAGTTTAGTGCCTCATGCAAATAATAAGAGAGGAAACATAGTCAAATACCCAGGCCTGCTAACTCCTAATCCAGTGTTCTTCCTGTATGTTGTGGTCTTTCTCTTAAGAGCCTCGCTTCTCCAAATACAGTCCCTCCATTCTCCCATCTTAGATGTCTAGAAGAGACATATTCATTTCTTTGTCTTAAAGCAAGGATTCCCATATTAAAATAGAGGAGAAGAATTTTCACTGAGAGGTAGAAAAATATAACTGTTTTTGCTGGACTCTCCGTAAAAATTAATTAAAACTGAAAAGTTAGACAAAAGATAGAGAAATAACACTACTTTAAATAAAGTAACGAGGGGTAGGAGGGGGGTTCCAGAGGGAGACTATATATATATATATATANCCCCACCCCCCAGCCTGTGAAGTCAGCCCCTACTGCCCTAGGTACCGAGCCCAGCCGGGGCCCTACCGCTCCCTTCCATGGCTCCCTTCCGTGAGGAGAGAGGCTCCCCAGAGCACAGAACAGGCAGCTCAGCTTGGACTAGGTAGGTAGGTAGGTACTCCATGGGGTAGGTAGTACCATGGAAATACACAAGCTTTAACATCAGGCAGACTAGGTTTCAAATCCGAGGTCCATTCCTTACTGGCTGGGAGTCTCTGGTCAATTATCCCATCTTGAAAGTGGTACTAGGACCACCCAGCTCCTGGCATGGTTGGGGGCACTAACTCTGATGTTAGGTGTAAAGGACTAACAGGGCCCAACATGTGAGCCCTGGAGAAAAGCTCACTCCCTGACAACGGAGAGGCCGCCTGGATGCTCCAAGAACAGGGAGGAGCAGAGGGAGGAAGACCAGGTGAAGAGACCCCAGACCGGAACCAAGGACACAGGAATTCACCCAGATTTCTTCTCTGGACTTGTTACCAAGTCCTTGGAGAGATTTTAATTGGGATGGTCTCTTCTCCAGGGAGAGGTGACCCCAACATCCATCCAGTGAAGCTGAAGGTCACATCAAATCTGAAAGGCGACTTTGTTCTCCGTGGCTTCATCGGTTACGCATGAAAGAGCAGATGGCGGGTGCTCAGGATTCATGATTTGAGACATCCGGAGACTAAAGGCACTGGCCAAATTTAAACCGAAAGATGAACTTGTTGGTTGTCTTTTTAGATTATGGGAGAGGAAGAAAGGAGAGAATTTCTCCGTCATCTCCCATCCGCTCAGAATTCACAGCCGCTCTGCCCGAGAGCTGACATCAGAGGGCTCCGCCCTGCATTCTGGAGACTTTAATTATCACCGTTTAAAAGGGACAAAGAGATAAATGTCCGAGGAGACCCCCCCCCTGGAGCCTGAAGATGGTGGCCATTCTGTGTGGCTCGAAGGGAGGCCATGGGGGATACGACTACAGACGTGGCTGCTGGGGGGACTGGGGCAGGGCAGAATGGAGGGTCACACAGACCTGAGGCTGTGTGTCTCTGCTGAGTTCTGGCCGCATGGCCCGCAGCCTCAGTGCCTGTAGCAGGAAAGGGAGCGAGAACCACCTGGGCTCAAGAGAAGCAGTGTGATGAGATAGAGCTGAGAGCCTGGCACAGTCATGGGCACAGAGAAAGAGAGCTCAGTTAACGGTGTCCACCATTATCACTTTTACTTTGACTTCCTCAAATATATTTGGTCCAAACTGGCTTTTGCTCTGAGATAACCTCTGAGGCATCTATGCCCATCACCAACAAAATGGTAACTTTCATTCAAGTCCCACAAAACCCAGAGAGGCAGAAAAGGGTCGTGATGGTTGTACCCTTTTTCCAGATGGGGAAACTGAGGCTCAAGGAAAGAAGTCACGGATCCAGAGTCATAGCCCAGGCAGCAAAGCCAGAGCTAGACCTTGGGTCTCCCAAGTTACCAAAACACACTTTCCATCAACCCCAATCACCCAAGCCACAGTGTCCCGAGTCCACATGGACAAGGCGTCTGGACCACTTAGTCCCCAGCACTAAGTCCCAGGCCTGGTTTGAGTTTAGCACAAAGTCTGCCAAATGAATAAATACCATGGCCTCATCTGAGAGGGCGAGAAAAATGACTGACATCCTTCCCAAGAGAAATATATGCATGGCCATGTATATTTCAAGGGGTCACAGACCCTGGTTAGGGGCCTTGACCTAGACCTTCAGAGACCTCTCCAGGGCTGAGCTGACTATGCTATCCAGAGATGACCTCGCACAGCCCATCAGCCAATGAAGAGAGGGCCTGCTGGTTTCATCTGCCGGACCACAGACCACTGTTTTCCACATCTGGGCCTGTGGTCACCACAGCTCCAACCACCCCAGGGCAGGGTCCACCAGAGGCCGTTCCATCTGAGTGCTCTTTGTATTTCAAAAAGAGAACATTTATTACTTTCTTTCTTTTTCCTTTTTAGAATTCCTTTACAGCAACACCAAGTAAAGCACAAACTTATCTGCAGACACACAGGGAGCACAATGACTGCTGTTGGCCGGGGACCAGATGAAGACCCCACTGTGAGTCACACAAACACGGCACGGTCTTTCTCCGGGCTCCTGGATCCTCGTGCCAAGGGCGGCCTGTGTCAGGCCCAATCCCTGCTGCCTCATGACAGACACACGGGCTGACACCAAGGAGGTCTGGGATGGGTAGCAGGGCGGGGGGCTGCGGGAGCTGGGCCAGGGCCACATTCTGATAAAGACAATCCTACCCCGCGTCTCACCCAGGCATTTCTGTCTGTGCTCTGATTCCAATGCTTAGATACACAAAATCTAAAAAAATGGTGTTTCCTAGGCTGGTGTAACTTGCTCCAACTACCACCAGGACTTCAGCTTGGTAAAGCCAGGCCTGGGAGGCACCTGAGGATGGAGGGTGTGCTGGTGGCTTTGCCGGGAGCCCTGTGGGAGAGGGGAGGAGGGTAGACTCTGAAGACAGGTGGCTGCTGGCACTGACCTGGGATTGGAGCGTCAGGAAGGAACTGCGTGATGCTTACGAAGCTTGGTTTTGTTTCGCCCTCTGAATTAGCAGACTTCAAACACTTCCATTTTCACGGAAATCAACAGCAAGACAGTTAGCAGGGCATGCAGGCTCATGCCAGTTCTGTGTGTAAAGGCACCAGATGGTTTGTTATGAAACACATTTTGGTCAGAAAATAGCTGGGGCTTTTTGGTTCCTGGGAGGACAACAAAGCTAGAGAGAAAAAAAAAAAGGAGGTGCGAGTTATGAGAGGAGGGGGTGAAGAAGGGAGCTTTGGCACCAGATCTGGGTTCCACTCTCGACTCTTACTTCTTCCACATGCGTGGTCTCAAGTTTCCTCATCTGAAACTTGCGACCAAGGAGTCGCAGATGAAATCTAGGTGTTCGGTTTCGCGTGTCATCTCAGGAAGTACGGGGAGGTGGGGCTCAGAGCCAGCAGCAGCGCACGCAGGGGGAAGGGCAGGGAGGGCGGCCGCACCGATGGCCCCACTGTTGCAGGCAGACTCTAGGAGTCCGTGAGTGGCCAGTCACACTGGTGCCCGGCACTGGTGGGGGCCCTCCTCGGGGACTTTGGGCCCCTCCTCTTGGAAGAAGGGCAGAAAGAAAGCTCTACACACACAGCACCATCAAGGAGCGGGGGCCGCGCCCGCGGTGACTGCTCTAAAGTGCCGCCACATGCTGTCTTTGGTCAGGGGTTGCCCCTGTCTCTCTGAGAGCCCCCAGGGCCAGGAGCTGAAGCCCCAGCCTGCTGGGGCCTGCTGGGAAGGCGAGCGGGATGAAGCGTCTTCTCCCGAGGCTGCAGGGCCCTCTGTGCTCAAAGGGTGGCAGAAACGAAGGACCCGGGCTCCTTTCAGTAAGGAGCAGGGGCGCCTCCAGGGAAATCTGGACCCTCAGAGAGAAGGGACGAGAAATGCTTTGGTCACCATCCTGACACCCACAGCGAGCAGTGCTCACACAGGAGAGGGCAGGAAGCTGGTTATCACACTACGCTCGTGCCTGACGCCAAACTGGCTTCTGGAACCAGGAGTCACTGAATAAATATTCAAGGCATCTTTCAGTCCTTAGAGAAAGAACAGGGTTAAAAAAAAATACATCTCCTTCCCTCTGCTTGACTGGCTGCACTTTGATCTTCAGGCTGACAGTGCTGCCGACTGGAGGAGGGTGGCCGGTGCAGGGGGCAGTCCAGGAGCTGGCCCCCATCCCAAACGTGGGGAGCTTTGGTTCATCATGTGTCCTGCCAGCCCCAGGCCTCAGAAGCTGAAGAGGTCGTCCGGCTCGGCGCCACCGCTGTCAGCCTTGTCCCAGTCGACAGGCGAGAGGCACTGGGCGTACCGAATGTCCTGTGCCGTCAGTCCAGTGTCCAGGACCTGAGGGTTCGTCCGAGACTGGGCCAGCCTGCAAGGCAGAGCTGTGTAAGCTGGGGGCCCAGGCAAGGGACTGGTGGGGGCCCAAGGAGGCAGTCCAGCACTAGGGTCAGAAGCGAGAGAGCATGGGTGGGCAAACGGCAGGACTTGGGGACAAAGAAGACCCAGGACTTCCCTGGCGGTCCAGGGGTTAGAAATTCACCTGGGTACACAGGCTTGCTCCCTAGTCAGGGAACTAAGATCCCACACGTGGGCAACCGAGCCCACATGCCTCGACTACTGAGCCCGTGCGCTGCAACAACCGAGGGCACTATAATGAGAAGCCTGCACATCGCGACCAGAGAGAGCGCTCCTGCAGCAACGGAGACCCGCTGCGCCAGCAATGATAAGTAACATTATTTGCTTAGAGAAAAGAAAGAAAGACCCAGATGTCGGGAGAGGTGGAACCTCTAACCAGAGAGTCTACCCTTGAGGGTCAAGTGGCTCAGGAAACTGTGGGGCAGGCAGTGGCATTCCCACCACAGAGAGGCCGGGGCAGCCACGGCTCCATCAGGAAATGCCAGGGAAGAGGAGAAAGGGCAGCTGTGCCAGGGCAGAGAGGGGCGTGTGTGGGTGGGGGCCTGGGGCAACCATGGAAGACCACTGGCTCTAACTAACCTCGTTCAACACAGCGTCATTCACAGAGTAAATTCAAAAAGGGGCACAATTAAATGTCAAAAGAAATCTAGAGAGTTAACTACAGCCCACATCCTTAAAAGAATGTGAGGCAGTCAATGAATGAGGTGCTTACAAGGAGTTTTTAATAGCCTGGAGAAATGCTCCGGATATATACCAGCGTAGAGTGAAAAATCAGGATCCCCAAATACAAATACCATGAGCTGATCAAGGCAAAAAAAAAAAAACACAATGCATATGTATAGGATCAGCATGAGTTAAGCCCCAAAGTCTGGGCTGTGGGATTACGGGATGGTGTTATTTCCTGTTTAATGCTTTGCTGATTTTCAAAGTTGTTAATTAAGGGCATATGACACTTCAGTAATCTGGAAAAAGCAAATGAAAGATTTCCTTCAAACAGGAGGGCTGCAGTCAGCCAGGGAAGCAGGAGAGATGGCTCCGAGAATAACGAAGGGGCCACATCCGCCGCTCCCCGCCCCCACCAATGCTGGGCCCAGGTTCCCACTGGCTCTGGCAGGATGTGATGGGGAATGGGAAGGCAGCTGTAGGGGGCTGCTGTGGGTCCCAAGGGAGAAAGGAAGGCCTGATTCAGGACCCTGAGCTGCCCAGGCCTCTCCTCAGCCCGCCTTCGTGGTGGTGTGTCCCCGAGCTGAAGGTAGCCATGGACAGAGATGAACCCTGGAAAAAGGGGAAATGCCACCAGCCTCTGGCTAGACCACCTATCTCCTGATGGGCTTCACTCCTACCTCAAGTAAATGCTGCTGCTGCTGCTAAGTCGCTTCAGTCGTGTCCGACTCTGTGTGACTCCATAGACGGCAGCCCACCAGGCTCCCCTGTCCCTGGGATTCTCCAGGCAAGAACACTGGAGTGGGTTGCTATTTCCTTCTCCAATGCATGAAAGTGAAAAGTCAAAAGTGAAGTCGCTCAGTCATGTCTGACTCCTAACGACCCCATGGACTGTAGCCTACAAGGCTCCTCTGTCCATGGGATTTTCCAGGCAAGAATACTGAAGTGGGGTGCCATTGCTTTCTCCGCCAAGTAAATGCTACATGGAGTTAATTTAACATTGCCTTCTCCCTACCCCTTTCCATAGAGGCAAAACCTCGGGAGCGGACAAAACTTTTGCCAAAAGGCCCACAGGAAAAGCAAGCCAACCTGAGCTGCACTGCGCTCAGTTCAGCTCAGATTGGGCTCAAGCAGCCATGAGGAAAAATAGCTTCGGATTTCATTGGCAAGGACACTTTAGCAGGCCCGGCTGAGCAGTGAGCTCCCAGCCCCTGGACGTATTCAAGTTGAGATTTTCCCTCTGGAGAAGGTCAGAATTCATGTTCTCAGACACAGCAAAGAGCCCTGGAGGCCAGCTCCCCACCCCACCCCCACAAGTGCCAGGCCTCCTTCCCCAGCATCAGGAGCCCAGCTAATGTTACCTTGAAAATGCTTCATCCAGGCCATCATCCAGCTCCTTGGGGAAAACAAAGCGGGAGATGAGAGCCCTCAGAGGGGGCGCACGTGCCCACAGCCCTGGGAAGCTATGGGGACAGAGCACGCAGGAGGACGGGAGGAGTCTGGCGGGCCCCTGGGGGAACGGACACAGGAAGGCCTCCCCCTGGCTACTGCCATTAGCATCTCAGCACAGGGACCCAAGCCTGGGACTGGAGAGAGGGGCCCTGGGTGCCCAGAGGCCAGGGGTTCAGGTCCCCGCTCTGCCATGACTTGGCGACACCTGAGTGAGGCAAGTCACTGCTGCTCTTTGAGACTCAGCTTTTCCTTCCATAAAATGAGGAGATTGGACTGAATGATCTCTGCGGCTTTTCAGATCTGAGAGGGAGAGAGTGGGGGGAAGGTTTTCTTGCTTTTACCCACTTTTGAAAGCTGAGCCAGGATTCTAAGCTCATGAGGGATAGCTGGTAGCAGGAATCCCACAGCCTAGGTGGGAAAAAAAAAAAAAAAAAACTGGGCAAGCCTCCCTCTGCAGCCTCCTGAGGGACAGGCAGGTGGCAAGGCTGGCTCTCAGACCAGTTCACGGTGCCCGTTCGGGGGTCACTGAAGGCCCCCAACAGGCAGTGGGATTTGGCACTTATTCAAGTCCCTCGATGGTCCACATTTTTAAAAATTAAAGAGACGTTACAAGTAAAGTAACACGTCCTTCTGCAGTGGATCCTGGACCAGAGAAAGAACGCTGGAGGGACAAGTGGAGAAATGTGAATCCAAAGCTGGTAGCTTATATAACAGTGCTGTATCAATGTTAATGATTTTGATCTTTGTAATAATGCAGTTATGTAAGATGTTAACAATTGGGGAATCTATATGAAGGGGAACAGGAATTCTGTGTATCGTTTTTGTAATACTTCATGTCTGAAATTATCAATAAATGAATTTTAAAAATTTTAAATAAAAAAAAAATCAAGTTCCTCTGGAAGATTCTTCAGGCAGAGGTCATGATCATCACTGAGGAAGTAAAAGAGCTGAGACAGAGGAAGGTCGGGGGCTTGCCCTGGGTTGCAGAGCCAGTCAAGGAGCAGGCTGCCTGCCCGAGTCTCAGGCTCCTCATTCAGACGGCCAAGGGGGAGGGGCGTCAGGAGAGAACGGCCACAGTGAGAACAAGGGGGCCTTTGGCTGTTTCTGCGGTGGGCAGAGCTGGATGCTCGGGCCAAGAGGCCAGGCACTGTGAGGAGACAGCTCTGCTGGGAGCCAAGCCCGCTGTCGACGCAGCCCTAGGCTCAAAGGGACACTGTTTATCCCCTGCCCGGGGCCTGGGTGCTGCTAGGGTCAGGACCTCCGAGAGGCCTGCAAGAAGTGGGTGCCGGGGCCTGCCCAGGAGCTGCCGTAGGCCTCATCTGGGGCCCAGGCCGGGGCTCGCTGGATTCGTGGGGGTGGTGTTGGGACCACTCACCCAGACAACACTGCTGCTGTTTAAGGCTTGAGGCCGCGGTGGCTCGTCCGTGTGGGTGGTGTTGGCGCTGACCGTGGACAGTGGGGCCTTGGCCGTCTCTTCCAAGTCCAGCAGGTTCCCAGTGACGACCACTATGAGGGGTCGGGTGTGTCAGGGGGAGGGAGGCTCCTGTCCTCAGCCCAGCCTCTGGGCCCCATCCTGGTGTCTCCTGGGCTGGGCTGGTCCCGACTCCCTCCTTGGGCAGGGCCTTTCCAGGCCCATCACCCAGGGCACCGAGACCCAGCCTGGACCCCCTGAGTCAGCTGCACAGCAGCCCACAGGGTGGGAGGCTCTGTCCCACTCGCGATTCCGGCTGGAACCCATATTCACAACAGGCATCGAGGTTCTGTAAAGTGTGGCGGGAGAGACATACACCAGACTTCTATATCCACACAGACATATCTGGATATGTCAGGACACGAACCTAAACAAGTCATTTTTCCCTTTACCTACATTTGCTAATTTTTATATAATTAAGTATTATTAGTTTAACAACAAAATAAAAATTAGAACCTAGGAGTTGACCCTGGCCCAGGAAGGAGGTGGCCAGGGTTAGGGGAATGCTCTGGATGAAGGGCAGGCCCCTTCCCCAGTTTAAGACTCACAGCTCTTCAACGAAGGGGCGCTGTCTTGGCGGCCCCCGCCCAGGACGTCCGCTCCCTCTTGGTTGGCTTTCTCCCTCTTCTCCTTCTCTGTGGGACCAAGCACAGTGTGTTGGGAGTCCCCAGGCCCAGCACTCCAGCCCTAGCCACCCCTGGGCAGGGGCAGGCTGTGGCCCGTCTCAGGGGAGCCAGGTGTCATGTCTCCAGAAGGGAGGAAAGAAACTCGGCATATTTCACTGACTCCTCACAAAAGCCCTGGGGGAGGGAGAAAGCGGTTCCCAATTCTTCAGTGGAGATACTGAGGCTCAGAGGTGCAGGAACTTGGCCAAAGCCACAAACCATGTATGTGATGAAGATGAAGTTGACTCCAGAGCCTTTACCATATGCTCTGCCCCTACTGCTCAGCTGGTCTTCTTCAACACCCCCACCCCCTACTCGCTACATCCACAAACAATACTCACCTTCCTTGGATACCTGCCAAAACTCAAAGGCGACTTTGAAGGCTTGGGCTACCGTGAGGGTGACAGCCTGGGCCTAAAAAACAGGAAGTGGAGTCGGGGGAGGGGTATACTTTTAGGCAGGTAACAGCAAGTCTCCACTGGAGGCCCTGGGACTCCAGGCCAGGCCCACCCTGGCTCTGGAATGTCTGATGGGTGGAGGCGGAACCCCAGCCCCTCCCCATCACCAAAGCAGCCTGGAAGGAAAGGGGCCACACCTTCCCCAGGCAGCTGAGGCCCCATCATCACTACCCGGAGCCCAGCCAAGGTTCCCACGGGTACTTCAACCCCCAACTGTGGCAATGGCTATTCACCTCCACGTTTTTTCCTTTCTCTNCTATTTTAATTTTTTGAAGAATTTCCATACTGTTTTCCATAGTGGCTGAACCATTTACACTCCCACAGAAATTCATTAAGGCTGCCTTTTTTCCAGTACTCACCAACACTTTGTCTAATTGTTGTCTTTTTGATAATAGCCATTCTGAGGTGATACCTCATTGTGGTTTTGATTGGCCTTTCCTTGATGATTAGTGATTTTGAGCATCTTTTCATGTGCCCATTGGCTGTGTGCATGTTTCCTTTGGAAAAAAAAGTCTAGTCAAATCCTGTTTATTTTTAAATAGAGTTTTTTTTTTTTTTATGTTGAGTGTATGAGTTCTTTGTATATTTTTGCTATTAAGCCTTTATCAGATATTTCATTTGCAAATATCTTCTCCTATTCCATAGGCAGGCTTGTTCATTTTGTTGATAGTTTCCTTTGCTGTGAAAAATCTTTTTAGTTTGATATAGTCCCATTTGTTACATGAACTCACCTATATCAGTGGCAGAACCAATTCAATATTAGTATGCAATATCGATACCAGGTTATCAAACAAATCAATTTTCAATGAAATAAGCAAATTTGAAATTTGTTTATGATTTTTATAGAGGAGAGATTCACAGTTTTTTTAAAAAAATCAATGAGCAGTAGCATATCCATGAGCAATAATAGCATAAATAATAAATGTTGGGAAGATTATAGTTTTCTTTCTCCTTCCTTTTTTGGCCATGCCATGCGACTTGTGGGATTTTAGTTCCCTGACCAGGGATCAAACTTGGGCCCTTGACAGTGAGAGTGCAGACTGCCAGGAAATTCCCCCAAATTTTCAACACAACTTCTTCATCAGTTTTCCGAGCTCCTATGAATGAGATTCCAACAAGTAAGTCCCTCTTACCCCTACCCTCAACTCTATCTATCAACTGACTGTTTTTGGCTTTTATTCTACAGAAATCTTTTTCCTTTAATGTCTCACCTTACTTGTACTTAAGACTTTAACAGGAAAATACCTTTTCTACAGTAGATGCTCAATTCAGAGGCACATGGATTTTCAGTATCTGACTACCTGCATGGAGATGGAAATTTTCTTCTATCACCATTGATCGTATTGAAAGTTCCAGTGAACTTTAGTCACTTCTTATATTTTTTCTTGTTCTTCACAAGTATTTTCTCAGTTAAAAGTGACAATTTGAACTCTGAAGTTCTCTTGGCAGAGAACTCAAATTCTAGCTCTGGTCTGGTCTGATTTCTGGTAGGGCCGAGTTCCAGTCCTCCCTTCTCTGGAGGCCCAGGGAAAAGTCCCATAATGCCTGGGTATATGTAGGTGGCAGGAGACGTCTGTAAGGCCACCCCTTTTGCCTCCCTCTCCTGCCTCCTCCCCCTTCTTCCTTCAACCTGGCTTCCTTTATTCTTATATTTAAGGGCTTCCCTGGTGGAGCCGAGGTTAAAGCATCTGCCTGCAATATGGGAGACCTGGGTTCAATCCCTGGGTCGAGAAGATCCCCTGGAGAAGGAAATGGCAACACACTCCAGTATTCTCGCCTAGAGAATCCCATGGATGGAGAGGCTTCGTGGGCTACAGTCCACGGGTCGTGAACAGTTGGACACAACTGAGTGACTTCACTTTCACTTTCTCTTATCCACTATGGTTTCTGACCTTTGTTGACTCTGGACATTGTATTTATTTACCAAGTGATCTTTTTTCTAATTTTTTATTTGATTTTTTTTGCATAATGCTTCCTTAACTCAGACTAAGTAGTCAATAGAATAAAATTGCAAAATATTAACATGTTGAATGAATAAACAAACGACTTCTGTTCTGAGAGAGAAGCGCTGACCCTGAGTGCAACTGTGGATGGAGTGAGCTCTGTTGCCTTGTCGTCTTGGCTGGGTCACTGGTGTCTCAAATCTACTCTGTGCTTTTGAAATAATGCTTGTGGTAGAGTTTTGCTCCTATTGTGTTCCTCTGGCCCTTTTCCCACCTGGTCAAGTGGGCATTTCATAGTCCCTGCCTCAGGGGAGAAAAGACACAGCTCAAAACAGAAACAAAGCAATCCTTGCTTTTGTGTTTGAAAACTCTGAGCCTTGGTGAAAGGGGAGAAACTCAGATGACTAGACTATAGGTTGGAAGACTTTTTGATGAGAGAAAACTTGAGGACATTCTTTAAGCTGGGAGGGTTGTGAGAGGAAAGTGAAGACAG
>SJYW01002702.1:16280-30156 GCA_006410735.1 Raphicerus campestris
TTTTTTTTTTTTTTTTTGCCATTTGTCCATCTGTTCTTTGTTCCTTTTGCTCCCTCATCCCCTCCCCTCTTTGGACTATTATTTTAGTCTTCATTTTATCTCCACTATTGACTATTGATGGGCTATGCCTCTGTTTTACCTTTTAGTAGTTGTGTTAGGATTTACAATATGCATATTTAACTTATTAGAGTCAGGGTAGATATTCCAACTTCAATTTATAGATCAGGAAACCGGAATTCAAGGGAAGTAAGTAAATTTTGTGACTGTCATAGCTTAGAAATAATGGATCTTTCCTCTAGTTCTGTCTTCTAAGTCTGAATTTTCCATTTACATCATCCCAAATAAGACAACTGATTTCTTGTTTCTCTCTGATTTTTTTTGGTCATACCTTCACTCAGTTTATATGGGACACATAACCAGCTTGATCTTTGGGTCAGAAACTCAGAATATATCTTAAGGGATGCATCCAGTGAAATATTAGGGTTTCATGGTAAAAAAGGGGTTATGATTCATGGTTAAACAAGTTGGAAAAACAGTGGGTAATTATATGAAATTATACGAAACAGTTCCTTTTGCTACAAGACTTCACAGAGCCTTTCCTAAGCTGAAATGGATTATGAAAATTTTGGAATGTTGGTTATTCTATCAAAGATTTGATGCCAAAACCAGTTTTTACAGAGCATTTCTCTTAACTAGTGTTTCTTCAAAAATACTTTGGAAAATGCTACTCTAAGAGAAAGTAAATGTTTCCCATTATACCATACTGGTTTTGTCAAGAAAGATGGTCCTAACGACCAGAGCAATCGAGGTCCCTGCCCTCTGAATGAGCCCTGATCCTCACCTGTCATGAAGCACTTGATGTCCTGAGAGTTGCTGATGGGGTTGTTGTTTTTAAACATGTAGAGATTAAAGGGCATGATGTTGCTGCTACTAAGGTGCTTCCACAGCTCGTGGTCTGGGCTAGTCCAGCGACCAGCCAGCACATCGTAATCCCGCCGGCCCATGTGGACGAGCTTGGTGAGTGGGTCGTATAGGCCACCATGGTAGCCGATGATGATCTGGAAGTTGGGGTTGGTGTCCATGTAGATCTCCCCATAGGCCGTGTACAGGATCTGCTTGATCATTAAGCCTGTTCCACTGAAGACAGCAAGAGGGGTCCCGATGTTGTCACAAGCTATATAAAACTCATCTCCACTGCTCAACTCCATGGCAAAGAGGTGCCCTTGCAAGTCATAGTAGAGGGATGTGATCTCAGAGCTAGAGTGGTTGTAGAGGTGGGTGACCTTGGTAGGGTTGGTCAGGTCTGCATAGAAAAACTGCAGGTGGTGGCTCTGGCTGCTCTTGCTGGACACCCGTCGTCCCAGGCCATCGTAGCGGTACCTGACACTCCAGCTCCCACCCCGGTTGTAGGCTTTGATGAGCAGGCCGGCTGAGTTGTACTCAAAGACATCACTGCCCCGCTGCCTCAAGAAACCGTCTTCATCCATCTTGTACTGCACATCGCCCAGCCTGGTGATGCGGTCGCGGAGGTCGTACCTTAGTGGAGTAAGCCGCGCACTATTTCCAGGGCTCAGTAAGTGCAGGTTCCCATTGAGGTCATAGCTGTATCGCCAGAGTGGCTTGTCATTGATGGAGACCGTCTGCAGCTGGCCATCGGCATCATACTCATAGGAGTAGCGGGTGGTGTTGGCATAGGGTCCCACCTTCAGCTCCTTCTTCACCACTCGCCCCATGTTATCATATTGGACGGTCATCCAATACATGAGCGAGCGGAAGATCTCATATTGCACTTCCTTCATCCGGCCGTAGGCGTCAAAGTGCTTGGTGTGGGTCATGACCGTTGTGGTGATGATCTGGTTAATGTCATAGTAAATGACACCAAACTTCCCGAACTGCTCTGTCTTTCCTGACACGTCGTCATAGCGATACAGGTCAATGGGCAGTGGGGTCTCGTTGATCACAGCCTGCATGCTGGTCACCCGGAAGCTGTTGTCATAGTTGTAGTCAAAGCGGGCGTTGACCATGCCTTCCTCGGTGAAGCGGAAGATCTGACGGTCGATCAGGGGCCCGATCTGACGGTAGCGGATGGTGCAGGTGAAGCCCTCATTCTGTAGGTTGATGGTCTTTAGCATGCCAGCGGTCTCATCGTAGGTGAAGCTCACCTTGGTGGTGTCATACAGCAGCTCGGCCAGCTTGGACAGCTTGCCGTACTTGTATATCACCCTGCGGCCGGTACCCAGGTAGAAGGTGTGGAGGAGGTGCCCATCCTCAGTGAAGTCCTGGATGACTGAAGCATTGCCTTCGGGGGGCTGGTAGATGTTCCTGTAGTAACCCACTGAGCGGATGGTCTCCAGTGTCTGCCGAGCCACGTTGGGCATAGTCACAGAAGATAGGCGGTCGTTCTTGTCGAACTCAAAGATGTATTGCCTCTGGCTGTGGAGCAGCAGCACCATAGACTGGAGGGAGAGGAAAACCGAGAGATGAGAGGAGGGTGCTGGGGAGGAAGGGGAGGTCTGTGAGCCCTAGACTTAAAGGAAAAGAATGAAAGGCCAAGGAAGCCAGTGGTTCTTCTAAGTTATGCCCAAACCAGAGCTTTCCAATCAGTATGCCCTAAGATAATGCAATGGGGTATAGATGTGCTAAGCGAAGGCCTTCTCTCCACCCTTGGCCTGCCTACAGTGAGCAGCATTGTCTGTTTGCCCCTTTGTGAGGTACAGAAATGATTTCAGTGTGAGATGGGGTTGGGAGAACTAGCCTAAAGTATAAATATTTGCAGCAGCCTCTCTCTTGGCTCCCTTGCTCCAGATTCCATCTCAATCTTCCTACCCAAGCAAGAATGATTAAACACAGTCTGATATTGTCTGTCTGTGTGTGTGTAAGTCACTTCAATCGTGTCTGACTGTGCAATCGTATGGACTACAGCCTGCTAGGCTCCTCTGTCCATGGGATTCTCCAGGCAAGAATACTGGAGTGGGTTGCTGTGCCCTCCTCCAGGGAATCTTCTCAACCCAGGGACTGAACCCATGTCTCTTATCTCTAACTGTATTGGCAGGCAGATTCTTTACCATTAGTGCCACCTGGAAAACCCCTGATAATATCTATTGCCTGCTAAACAGTTTCTGTTGACTCCTTATGGCCTATAGGATAAGACATGTCTGAGAAGGACATTTAAGGTTTTGCATAATTGTTTATGTAGTAACAGGTCATACACCCACCCAGCAGTAGGGTGGGCTGTGATGTGAATGGGGAAACCTGGTTTCTAATAACGGACTCAGTGTATGGCCGTGGGCAAATTCTTTCCCTCTGGGTTCAGATTTTCAGGTCATGTTGGATGACCTTCAGGGTATCCCTTAGCACTACCACAAAAAATGCTCTTGCAGATGTGAATGCTGCAGGTAGGGGAGATAGGTCACACATCAAGCAGAGCCTGGGCCTGGACAGCTGACTAGGCATAGAACACAAAGCCAGGATCTGGGTATCAGAACTGTAGCATGAACTACAGACTGTTTCATGAATAAGTCAGTAGGTTACAGGCCAAAAGACATCTGGGCATCAAAATGACCATTTCTCTTCTTTGAGACCAACTTTTGATTAGAGGCCTTTTCTGATTCTTAGTTCCTAGGATGAAATGAATGCAGAGTTCCAAAGAATAGCAAGAAAGCCTTCCTAAGTGATCAATGCAAAGAAATAGAGGAAAACAATAGAATGGGAAAGACTAGCGATCTCTTCAAGAAAATTAGAGATATCAAGGGAACACTTCATGCAAAGATGGGCACAATAAAGGACAGAAACAGCATGGACCTAACAGAAGCAGAAGATATTAAGAAGAGATGGCAAGAATAGACAGAAGAACTATACAAAAGAGATCTTAATGACCCAGATAAGCACGATGGTGTGAACACTCACCTAGAGCCAGATATCCCGGAATGTGAAGTCAAGCGAGCCTTAGGAAGCATTACTATAAACAAAGCTAGTGGAGGTGATGGAATTCAGTTGAGCTATTTCAAATCCTAAAAGATGATGCTGTGACAGTGCTGCACTCAATACCCCAGCAAATCTGGAAAATGCAGCCAGTGGCCACAGGACTGGAAAAGATCAGTTTCATTCCAATTCCAAAGAATGACAATGCCAAAGAATGTTCAAACTACTGCACAACTGCACTCATTTCACATGCTAGCAAAGTAATGCTCAAAATTTTCCAAGCTAGGCTTCAACACTATGTGAACCGAGAACTTCCAGATGTTCAAGCTGGATTTAGAAAAGGCAGAGAGGAACCAGAGATCAAACTGCCAGCATCTGTTGGAGCATAGACAAAGCAATAAATTTTCAGAAAAACATCTACTTCTGCTTCACTGATTATGCTAAAGCCTTTGACTATATGGATTGCCACAAACTACAAAATTCAGAGAGATTGGGAATACCACACCACTTTACCTGCCTCCTGAGAAATCTGTTTGCAGGTCAGGGAGCAACAGTTAGAACTGGACATGGAACAACAGACTGGTTCCAACTAGGAAAAGGAGTACATCAAGGCTGTATCTTGTCACCCTGCTTATTTAACTTTTATGCAGAGTATATTATGTGAAATGCCAGGGTGGATGAAGCACAAGCCAGAATCAAGACTACCGGGAGAAATATCAATAACCTCAGATACGCAGATGACACCACCCTAATGGCAGAAAGCAAAGAGGAACTAAAGAGCCTCTTGATGAAAGTGAAACAGGAGAGTGAAAAAATTGGCTTAAAACTCAACATTCAAAAAATGAAGATCATGGCATCCAGTCCCATCACTTCATGGCAAATAGATGGGGAAATAATGGAAACAGTGAGAGACTTTATTTTCTTGGGCTCCAAAATTACTGCAGATGGTGACTGCAGCCATGGAATTAAAAGATGCTTGCTCCTTGGAAGAAGAGCTATGACAACCTAGATAGCATGTTAAAAAGCAGAAAGAGACATTAATTACTTTGCCAACAAAGATCCGTATAGTCAAAGCTACAGTTCTTCCAGCAGTCATGTATAGATGTGAGAGTTGGACCATAAAGAAGGCTGAGTGCTGAAGAACTGATGCTTTTAAACTGTGGTATTGGAGCAGACTCTTGAGAATCCCTTGGACTGCAAGGAGATCCAACCAGTCAAATTTTAAACTCAACCCTGAATATTCATTGGAAGGACTGATGCTGAAGCTGAAACTCCAATACTTTGGCCACCTGATGCAAACAGCCTGCCCATTAGAAAAGACCCTGATGCTGGGAAAGATTGAAGGCAGGAGGAGAAGGTGACGACAGAGGATGAGATGGTTGGATGGCATCATCGACTCAACGGACACGAGTTTGAGCAAACTGGGAGATGGTGAAGGACAGGGAAGGTGAAGGACATGGTGTGTTGCAGTTCATAAAGTCATGAAAAGTCAGACACGACTGAGCTACTGAACAACAACAGGATGAAATGAAGCCTGATTTGAAGCAGAAAGACTTCCTAATGCCACTCTTAGCATGTGACACGTAGGATTAAGCACCTCTTGCTTAATACTGATCCCCTGGCTTCTGCCTTGTTCTCTGTGACCAGGTCACACCAGGCACCCTAGACCTGGGAACAGACTCTAAATCTTGCTCCATAAGTCCAGATAGTGTTTGGGCCTAGCTCCCATCTATCAGGTGAGACTTTTACATTCTCCCACCCCAGAAGCTTCCATTTGTCATACCATCACCATAATTCATCCAGACTCCACCCAGGAAGCCCCTGACCCTCTGATCCAGATTTGCCTGAACATTTCCTTTTGGAGACCACATGGGTCAGATCTATCGCATCGAGGTCAGCAGGCTGGGCCTGGGCTTAGGTGGAGCAGAACGAAGATCTATATGGCAAGGGCAGTCATGGAGGGAGACAGACACCTGCCTTCTCTAAGTAGGTGTAGCTCCACGTCTTCCCGTCAGCGAAGATCCTGGATGTGATGCGGCCTGCCTGGTCGTATTCCATCCTCTCAGACATGATGCCCCTCTGGATGCCGGCGATGTGGCCCCCCGGGGAGTAGGTCACGTTGACACCGTTCAGCCTGCTGCTGGGTGACCAGAGGCTGGGTCGCCCCGTCTGGTCGTACAGGATGCGAAGGGTGAACTTGCGGTGGTCGTCATAGATCTTCTCCGTGCGTGTCACGCGGTCAAAGTCCAGAGACAGGAGGTTCCGGTTGTGAACCTGGAGAAGGGGTAGGCGGACACAGAGTCAGTCTAGACATCAAGAACTTGGTCTGAGAAGCCCCTGAGTAGAGGAGATGGCACAGGTCTTGGGTGGCAGCGGACAAGGGTTTGGACGGTGGCCCTGTCACTTGTCAGCTCTGTCAAGTTTCCTCATCTGTAAAATGGGAATAGTCATGCCAACTGCACAGGGTGCTTGTCAGGGTAAAGGCAATGCAGAGTCTGGGTAAACAGTAGCATATACGGTCCATGTAGTTTCCTAGTGCGAGTCTCCTGATGAGGAGACAAAGGCAGGTCCTTCTTAACTCCCTCCTGGAAAGGCAGCGGCCATGTGGGCCCAGTAAGTCAGTGCCTGACCCCATATTTTATGTGCCAGGCGCTGCTCTTGTGTTTGACACCGGGTAGACCACAGTCAATGCCAGGGCTCCAGATCCCGTGGCTGGTGAGTGACTGGGCCTGGATTCGACTCTCAGCACTGCCCCATGCCAACATATGGTCTGTGGTCCTTCTTGGGGCCTTGGACTCCCCATCCCCTCTGGGCTCTCTCCTGCCCTCTGCCACCACAATCAGGGCCTCCTGGTCATCTCAGTTAGCTCCCAAGGCATCTTCTTCTTCCTGGAGGCCCTGGGAGGCAGTGTGTATGTGAGTCTGGGATACCTTCTCTGGCTGTGGGTTGCCTGGGGAACTCTGTTCTAGGTTTTGGAACATTTGCTCCCAGCAGGTGGCACAGTGATAAAGGATCCGTCTGCCAATGTGGGAGACATGAGTTCGATCCTTGGGTCAGGAAGATTCCTCTGGAGTAGGAGATGGCAACCCACTCCAGTATTCTTGCCTGAAAAGTTCTATGGACAGAGGAACCTGGAGCCATTAAATAACAGCAAATGATCGTGGTAATTCTCAGAGGAAGTAGAGACGTGTGTGTCTCACCCTTCTCCCCAAACAAATTCTAAAGCCTTGAAAATCAAGATTTATAATGATGGTGCTGAGATGACTTTAGCTGTGAATGGCCTGGTTATAATAAGGTTGCTTTCTCAGGGGTAATCAAACACAATTGCAGAAGCAAAAACAGTATGGCAGACAACTCCCATGAAAAATCAGAGGTGTTGGAGGCTGAAGCTGTGTTCTTTGCAGAGAGGGCAGAGGGAGAAACAGGTTCTATACCACCAACGATGATGGGGGTCCTACAAAGCATCTTTGGGAAGGTCCCTTGTGACTCCCCCACAAGGTGCTACCACCCAGCCAGTTGTGCCCCTTTCCCCATGGAGGGCCCCCAGTGAAGAGGAGCTACACCTCTGCAGCAAAATTAATAAAATTGAATTAAGCAGCTCACTGGGGAACTGCCTAACGCTTCCTGTGCTCGGCAGTGGCGGCAACGAGATTTTACATCTTTCTTTATTAAAAAAGTTCCCAGTTGTATAAAAAATGAACTGCATTACGGGGAGGTGCACCCAGCTAACATTCTCATTCCGCATGCCGCCACTGTGGGTGGCCATTTATTTTGGGAGGACTTGGAGGTGGCGGCCACCTGACTGGAGTTTCATTCATCTCAGCGTAGGAGAGGGACCCATTAATGGCTGGGAAACTTTTGATCCAGTTCATGCGGCAGAGAGGAAATCCTAACAGCACTAATGGCAGCTCTTTATTGAGCACCTGGGGTCTTCCAGCACTGGGCTAGGGGCCTCAAAAATATCATCTGGTTTCTGCAGAGGAATCTGAAGCTCAGAGGAGCTGCTCAAGGCTACACACACGGCCCCCAGGCAGGAATCAAACCTGGGTCAAGCTTTCTACTTAGCCCACTGCCTCCAACGTGTGTGAAGGACTCTGGGAGAATTCACAGAGGGGGCTCAGTGAGTCTGCAGACAGTGTCCCATAGAGAACAAAGATGGCTAGACCTTCCTTGGGGATTCAGTGGAAGGCTGTTTCCTACATCAGATAGACAGTTGTTGAATTCTTGAGGACCATAGGAAGTCCTGTTTGCTGGGCTCCAGTTGTGTGTACTGAATCAGTCACATACTTGTCTGCTATGAGAAAGGCACCATGAGACAGTGTGCGTATTTCCAGTTGCTGCCTAGCTATTCAAGTCTGGAAAACTCCCTCCTCTCTCTGGACCCTGGTTACCTCCTACATGAAACAGGGCCTTAAATGAACTTTCTCTGCAAGAAATGGCTGGGGAGGGGGGCCAGTGGGTGGGGTGCAGTACAAGATAGCCCTGGCCAATTTGCATGAGGATGTTTCTGCAGCTTTGAGGGACCAGGAACACATGGCCCAGTCCTGGGGTGCCCTGCAGCTCAGCAAGGCTGCATGGAGCACCTGTGTGTGGTCTGCGAGGCGCTTTGCTGAACGTCAGAACTGGGCGCTCCATTTCCCTCTCCCCATCGCCTGCCTTTTTTGAAGCTGGAGGGAACTGGAGCTAGGTAATCTGGCTCTGGGGCATAGGCCACGCTATGAATACATGGGAGTGAGGCAGTGAAAGTGCTCATTCTGGCATCCACATGCAGAAAAGTGCTCTGAGATGCCAGACTCCAGAAGCCAGCCCCTTGGTAGTGATGGCCACGGTGGAGTTGTTTTGCTCACTAAGGAAGGATAACTCTGCCTGGAAGGAGAAGTGGCTTAGGGTCCAAAGAGCTAAACTAAATCTCCATGCATGTTAGCAATGCGTGATAAGAATAACAACGACAACTAGAATAGGTATTACTGATGACTTTTATGTGCTAGATTCCATCAGTTCAGTTCAGTCGCTCAGTCGTGTCCGACTCTTTGCGACCCCATGAACTGCAGCACGCCAGGCCTCCCTGTCCATCACCAACTCCCGGAGTCCACCCAAACCCATGTCCATCGAGTCAGTGATGCCATTCAACCATCTCATCCTCTGTCATCCCCTTCTCCTCCTGGCCTCAATCTTTCCCAGCATCAGGATTCCATATGAGACACTTTATGTATTATTTCTAATCATTACAGCAACTTGTAAATTGGTTTCATTGTCCCCATTTTATGGATAATGAAATTGAGGCTTATGAGGTCATGGATTTGCCCAAATGCACTCAGGGAACAGCAGAAGCTGGAAACCCAGCTCAGAACTGAATAACATCAAGCCAGTGATCGTTTCTCTAGCACAAGTGAAAAATACGTGAGACTCTGATTACGTGCACTTGCTTAACATGTTCCCTTTTGTGGATGAAGAAACAGAGGCCCGGGAGCACCGTCTCCTCTAGTGTCAGCTTCCAGACAGGAGCCCAGTTCTGAGTCCTCCTCCTCCCTGGCCCCCCGGGACTCAGCCACCCCTGCTGGGAGGCCTTGCTCACCCGAAGCCGGCGCCCGAAGACGGTGACCTGGCCGCGAGCCTGCTCCTTGCGCTGCCGCCACTCCACCAGGTTGAGGCCATTGTCGATGGGCAGCGTGACGTTCCTCTTGCCCACGGTGGGGTTGACGGTCCCGGCCAGTAGGTGGGGCTCCGTCTGCAGGGCCACCTCCATGCCGTTGGCCAGCAGCAGCCGCAGGGAGCCGTCGGCCCCGATGAAGTAGCTGTTCCGGACCTGGTCTGAGGGACAGATGAGGGGCGACTCTGTTTAGGAGGGCTGAGGAGGGACGGAGCTGAACAGCAGAGGCAGAGGTGTGGTCTTCAAATGTGCTTACGTTTCTGACCACAGAAATAAAACACTGTCATTGAAGAACACAAGAAAAATATACGGAGGTCCGTGAGCTCAATCTCCAAAGGAAACTACTGTGAATATTTTGGTATGGTCCCAGATTTCACAATATTTCTGAATACATTTATGGTTAAAAATGCCTGCTTATAGAGTTTTTACTGATCACTGTTATTTTATTGTTGAATATGTTCATAACATTTTTCGTAATGAGTATATGCTATGCTATTATATGGAAATAACAAAACTTATTCAATCGGTCCTCAAATAGACATTCTGATTATTTCCACTTTTGCATGATTACAACACTGCAAATAAACATCTGTTAATCATTATGCTAAAGTGAAAGAAGTCAGGTACAAAAGGCCTGATATTATATGAATCAGTCCATATATATGCAATGTCTGCAAAAGGCCAACTTGTAGAGAGAAAGTAGTGACGGAAAGGGAGAAAGGGGTATGACTGCTAATGACTATGGGGTTTCCTTTTGGGGGTGATAAAAAAAATTTCTGAAATTAGATAGTGGTAATGGTTGTACAACTTTGTACATATACTGAAAACCACTGAATCATACTCTTTAATAGTATGTGAATTATATATTTATTAAAAATATACTTTTTTGATAAGTCAATATCTTCACTTCGGGTTATTTAATCAAAATAGACTCCTAAAAGTAGGAGTCCTAGAGCAAAGGGTTGAACATTTTTAAGGCTTTCCCACTATGGTAACAACACTCTTTACAATAAAGTGAAAAATAGCTCCAATATGTAAATCAGTGACAGAATACCAAATATATATATGTTTTCAGTCACTGTCATATATATATACATATATTACACATATATGACACATATATGTATATATATATGACAATGAATTAAAAGTAGACTTAATTTTGAAATTTTAAACCTGATTTCTAATTAGGATCTTTAGCTAATAGAACCTTCTGGAGAAAAAGTAAATTTCGGTTGTAAAATGCACATTGTGTTCTCTTCTAAAAATGGAAAAAACCTGAGTTTTTACTGCAGTCACCTTCCTCTTGCCCTTTGTCAGCTGCTGCTTCTGTCTGCATTGCCCCTCTGTTTAATAAATGCGAACCCAAGCCCTTCCTACAAGGCTCTGTGTAAACGTCATCTCTTCCCAGAAGCTTCCCTTGTTCCTCTGGTTAGAACAAAAGCCTCCCCCTCCCTTAGCTTCTTTCCAGGTCTCAACAGTGGTCCTGCAGCTGAGTGGTGCAGGGGTTCACCACTCCGTGAGTGAATGAGCTCTCAAACACTTCAGTTCAGTTGCTCAGTTGTGTCCGACTCTTTGCAACCCCATGGACTGCAGCACGCCAGGCCTCCCTGTCCATCACCAACTCCTGGGGTTTACTCAAACTATGTCCATTGAGTCTCATACTCAAACTATGTCCATCCAACCATCTCATCCTCTGTGGTCTCCTTCTCCTCCCACCTTCAATTTTTCCCACCATCAGGGGCTTTTCAAACGAGTCAGTTCTTTATATCAGGTGGCCAGAGTATTGGAGTTTCAACTTCAGCATCAGTCCTTCCAATGAACTCCCAGGACTGATCTCTTTTAAGATGGACTGGTTGGATCTCCTTGCAGTCCAAGGGACTCTCAAGAGTCTTCTCCAACACCACAGTTCAAAAGCATCAATTCTTCGGCGCTCAGCTTTCTTTATAGTCCAACTCTCACATCCATACATGACCACTGGAAAAACCATAGCCTTGACTAGACGGACCTTTGTTGGCAAAGTCATGTCTCTGCTTTTTAGTATGCTGTCTAGGTTGGTCATGACCTAGTGAAACACACTAGTGCAGAGACTAAGCGCACAGACTTTGGAGCCAGACCTCCTGGCCTCAAGCCCTGCCTCTGCTGCTCTCTTCCTGCAAGACCTTGGTCTTGCAAATTCCTTAGGCTCTCAGGCCTCTGTTTCTTTACGTGCTCATTAGGGATCACGGTTGTACTGTTGCCTCTTGGGACTAAGTGGGAGGATGACCATGAAGATCTGAGAAGAGCGTCAGCCTCTAGCGTGTGTCACATGAATGTCAGTGATCACTAGTTGCGTGTACCAGGCACTGTGCTAGTCACTGTCACATCTACCTTTCATCATCTTTCCTCCATCTCCTCTGCCCCATTTCATATACTTGTCAGAGTGAACTTTTCTAGTACCAATCATGGTCCTTCCATAGCTCCCCTTTGCCTGCAGATTCATGCTTAAGAGAATGTATCCTAGAGCCTATTTGTCTGGGTCCAAATACCTACTAGTTGTGTGACTTTGGATAAGCCACTTAACTTCTCGATGCCTCATTATCTTCATCTGGAAAAATGGAGATATTAATCATACCTCAGAGGGTGGTTGTGAGGATTTAAAAAGGTTGATGAATATAAAATACTAAAAATATACTTCACACAGAGTAAGTGCTCAAAACATTAGCTATCGTTATTATTGCATGTGCTCAGTAAACATTTGCTGGATCAGACCAGATATACACTGGGCTGTGTCAAGCAATGAGGATACAGTGGTTTCTGCAGGGAACCCTCACTGAATCTTCCCTGTGAGGATGGCATCAGATTGGCCTCTCTCCTTCCCACTCCCTCCCCCCACCATCTTTCTCCCCTTCTCTCTCCCACACAGGCAGAATTCTAAAATCTGCCTCAAACTTGCCATGCATTATTCACTGACAATCTCCCTTTGAACAGTGAAAGAGCCTGTGTCAATTTATCTTTTAAAGCTGTTCCTTGCTGAATCCACATATGTCCATTAATGGTGCCTGCGGATGGAACAGCATCTGCCGAGGCCCCATCTCAAAACGATCCCCGTTTAATGTGAGCTGTGACTTTCCAAGGCTGCCGCTCATTAGAAGCTGCTGCTTATTTCTTCCCATAGTTCAGACATAAGATGAAACCGAACGAGCTTTTTTGACAAAGACTCTACTGAAGCAGCTGCAAAACCAAGTATCTGAGCCTGGTATGAAATGAAGAAAGGGAGCTTGGCAAAGGTACCAAAGAGGAAAAAGAGGTATCAGCTTTCCTGGATTCCGAGATGGACTTTTCACATTTTAATGTTTCTGAAATTGGAATGTGTCTTAAGTCCTCGTATGGATATTGAGCAGTGCGTCTCCCGACCCCTTTAACCTGAAAAGTTGGTATTAAATTGATGGTACATTTTAAAAGTGAGGAGATGTGTCACTTTTGAATTTTTAAAATTTGTCTAAATAGTAGAAGGCCTGCATTAACTTTTGAGAAAAATGCTGCAAGCCGGCTTAGACGTATGGAGCGGAAGAGGCAATTCTTAATCATGGGGAAGAAAACAGGTTTGAAGGATAAGATGTTTGTAGGTCATCAGCTGCCCTCTTGTCCCTGGTCAGCCAGAACCCTGGCTGGCTAGGAATTGGTACTTTTTCTCGGAAATAACCCAGTTGGTGTATAAATACCTAGGGTCTGTCCCAACCCATCGCTAAAGGTGCTTGGTGGAGAAGGAATCCCAGGGCTTGATTTCTCTTTCTTTGAATGAAAACTGATACTGTTCTTTGAGTTTTGTTAAAGGCGTACGACTACAGTTGGGGTAAAAATGGTTGAGGAAACGCATGGTTATTCTCTTACGGTAAATCAAAGTGCCTGTTAACTAATTAATCCAACAAGTACTTCCCAAGCAGTACTATGTGCCTGGCCCATGCCAGTCCTTCTCTGTTTGTTGTCCGAAGAAACTGTCTGAGCAACCCTAGGAAGTAGGACTTGTAATTCAGCCCCATTTCCCAGATCTGGAAACTGAGGATCAGAGAAGAGTGAGTCCACCCAGTCCACTCCAGAGCTGGCACAGCAGGTGCAGGGGCACCATCCACCATGGCTCTTGTTTGCCTTCTTTTCCAGAGTAGAAACTTGAGGGCCATGGTGATGGGGTGGCAGAGTCAAGACTAGAATTCAGGGCTTTGACTCTCAGACCAAGACTCTTTACAGCTTTGTGTCAAAGCTTTGGGGAGTATGCCAGGGAAAAACATCAAATAAGACCTTCCCTAGTGACCCCTCTTTTCTTTC
>SJYW01002705.1:0-39072 GCA_006410735.1 Raphicerus campestris
GCTGCACGCAGAGGGGCCGAACAGCGCCCTGCGCGCCGCTGTGTGCTGTGTCCACAGGCGTAAGTGGCCTCGAGGGCGCGGACCTGGGGAAACACACAGAATGGAGCTGGCCCTGCTTGGAGTCGTTGTTACTCCTGGTTGGCATAATTTATAACTGCGGCTGTGTGTACCAATAGGCTCACAAAATTCTGGAAAGCTAACTGCTAGGTCTCCTGAGCCATTCTTTTTTTTTTTTTTTTTAATTTTTACTGGAGTATGCATGCGGGCTAATTTGCCGTGAAAGTGAAAGTGAAGTCGCGCAGTCGTGTCCGACTCTTTGCGACTCCATGGACTGTAGCCCACCAAGCTCCCCTGTCCATGGCATTCTCCAGGCAAGAGTACTGGAGTGGGTTGCCATTTCCCTCTCCAGGGGATCTTCCTGACCCAGGGACTGAACCTGGGCCTCCCGCAGTGCAGGCAGACGCTTTACCATCTGAGCCACAGGACTTCCCTAAGTCGCCTTAGTCGTGTCCAGCTCTTTGTGACCCCATGGACTGTAGCCCACCAGGCTCCTCTGTCCCTGGGATTCTCCAGGCAAGAGTACTGGAGTGAGTCGCCATGCCCCCCTCCAGGGGCTCTGCCTGACTCAGGGACTGAACCCACGTCTCCTGCTTGGGCAGGCCGTTCTTTCTACTAGTGCCGCCTGGGAAGCCCTTATAGGTGCAGAGCTGCTTTACAACGTTGCGCTAGCGTCTGCTGTGCAGCAAAGCGAATCAGCTGCATACGCACGTCAGGTGTAAGACCGGCTTCCCAGATGGCTCAGTGGTGAAGAGTCCATCTGCCAAGCAGGAGACTCGGGTTCCATCCCGGGGTCGGGAAGATCCTGTGGAGGAGGAAATGGCAACCACTCCAGTCTTCTTGTCTGGAGAGTCCCATGGACAGAGGCGCCTGGTGGGCTAGTCTATGGGGCTGCAAAGAGTCAGACATCGCTCAGTGAGTAAACAACAGCAAGAGGAGCCACGCTGAGCTCAGAACCAGATAGCAAACCAGGGGACCAGCTGGGAGTGGGAGCGGCGGCCTCAAGGTCATGGGCGACGCGCCCCTTTGTGGAAGGGGGCTATATAGAGAGGAGTTTTGCAACAGAGGGCAGGGGGTCTGAACATCAAAAGATTATTGTTGACTAAGGGAAACCAGGTATCCCAAGGTAAGGACTTTGGCGCTTCTCTGTGTGGGAAGAGGCCAGGGACTGGGCTCGCTGAAATCACCCCTTTGACGAGCACCTCACTTAACTGGGGCTCACGTCCTGTGTTTTCACACCCTGAGTCTCCTCAGGGCTCGCTCTGGGCATGAAATCTGACGGCTGCCAAGTGGCAGGGAGGTGTTCTTTCCTTCCCGAGTCCCCCAGGGCTCGCCAGCTCGCCACCCATGCTGGCTGGGGCTCCTGATTCTTTCCTTCCCGAGCTCCCCAGGGCTTGCCACCCACGGTGGCTGGGGCCCCTGATTCTTTCCTTCCCGAGCTCCCCAGGGCTCGTCAGCTCACCACCCACGCTGGCTGGGGTCCCTGGTGACTTCGGCACCCTTGTCCACTGATATGTCCGGACCTACTCCATTTCTTAATTATGAGATCGACATGATCCCCTTGGGCCTGATCCAAAGATCCTGGGTTCTCCCTCCAACAGGACAGAAGCCTCCCCAACTCCCAGCTGCTGGGCACTCTGCTGTCCAGCTCCCTGGCCTGCTCAGCAGCTCAGCAGATCAGGCGCCAGGCACCAGCCGGGCTGGTATTCTCCCCTTTCCCACCACCAGACACTGGATACAGGACCCAGAGCAGGAAGTTCCCTGTCGACTTCACGACACCTGCTAACTGTGATAAAAAAAAAAAACTCATCACAAAACACTCTTAGCAGTTGGGTCTCTTGTGCCGAGTTTAAAAGTAATGGGTTTACAATCTCATTTGTCCTGAGACGGTCAGAACAACTGCGGTGAAATCGCTAATTAACTCTCGAGCGGTGCTGCCTCTGGACGGGTCTCTGCAGACCCGAGCTTCCAGCCCCAGACTCGAGGAGAACTGGCAGAGAGCAGGGTGTCGGGAAGAGGCCGGACCACACGCCTGGAGGACTGAGGCTGGAGAGTGGCCAGGCTGGGGGCACCCACCTCTGAGCCCTGCGTCATCGGAGGGCAAAGCATCTGTGATGCTGCCCAAGGGAGTGAGACAGCAGCTCCGACTAAATTATGGCTGGAAAGACAAGGCGGTCCCCAGAGGTGGCCACAGACGAGACTGGCCGACTAGGCCCAGGTGAAATTGAATTGGAAACCCGCCCTGCCTGATTAGCATAACAAAAGTTTTCGTGTTTAAAGGAAAAAGTCATTCTGTGTAAATGAAGGGGATGGGCGAGGGGGAGAGGCCCAGCTTCTGTCCAGCCTGAACTGATCTGGACTGAGGGCTGAAACCCTCCCTGCAGACACAGGCTCCCCGCAGCCCCTCACACCCCTCTACTCATCTTCTATTAGGATGGGGACTGACCAGCTATTTAAAACCACATAATGGGCACACACACACACACACACACACACACACACATACATGCATTTTCCCTACTTTATAGCAGACCAAAGGCAAGCTTCCAGTAGTCACGTACGGATATGAGAGTTGGACTAGAAAGAAAGCTTGAGTGCCGAAGAACTGATTCTTTTGAACTGTGGTGTTGGAGGAGACTCTTGAGTCCCTTGGACTGCAAGATCTAACCAGTCCATCCTAAAGGAAATCAGTCCTGAATATTCGTTGGAAGGACTGAGGCTGAAGCTGAAGCTCCAATACTTTGGCCACCTCATGCAAAGAACTGACTTATTGGAAAAGACCCTGATGCTGGGCAAGATTGAGGGCGGGAAGAGAAGGGGGCGACAGAGGATGAGATGGTTGGGTGGCATCACCGACTCAATGGATGTGAGTTTGAGTAAACTCCAGGAGTTGGTGATGGACAGGGAGGCCGGGCGTGCTGCAGTCCATGGGGTCACAAAGAGTCGGACACGACTGAGCAGCTGAGCTTGCTTGAAGCTTGGTCGTGACGCTGCTATTGCGGAAGCGCCGCATGAGTCCAGCCCGTGGGCCAAGCACTCTGCCAGGCTAGTCTCGTGACCAGCTCTCAAAGCAGCGTTATTATTTCCATCCACAGACCGGGAAACTGATGTTCACGGAAATTAAGTAACGTGTTTAATAATCTGGACCAAACTGTTGTCACAAAGCCCTCACCTTTGACCAGCGGGAACGTCCATGAGCTGACCTTCCGCGGCCTCGCTCACACCGTCCTTGAAAACTGCCCCGAAAGTCCTGGAGGAACCAGTCACCTGAGCGTCCGCTGGCCGCAGCCCTGCTCGGCCCTGCAATAAGCGCCTTACTTTCCTCCACCACACGCTGGGGTCCGCAGCAATGGCTTTAACGCAGCTGGGGCCGCCGACCCAAGTTCGGGCTGCACATGGCGCGCCCGCGCGTTGGATGTTGTTAGCGAGAACCGAGCTGTAACTCGGGCTGCAGAGCCGGCACCTCCACCTGCCCCGGCTCCGTCAGGGTCCGTGGCTCTAGCACATAACTAAGGACGAGGAGGAGGCTGCCGGCGGCCTGGCCAGCGAGCCTCCCGCGGCGTGAGAGCCACGAGCGGCGCCACGTTCCCGGCTGAGCGTGAAGGCCGCTCAGCTCCACCCTGCCTTCTTCCCACGTGAAAGGAGGAAGCCACCTGTGTTGCCGCGTTTGCACTGCGGTTTGTGAGGCCATTTCAGTCCTGCTGAAATCACCAAGCGTCCCGCCCCACCAGCACCAAATTCCGCTTTGGCCTTATTCTCGCCAAAGAGCTGAAATGGACTCTTTTAAAACCGGAACTGATATTAAAACGACCTTTCCTAACTGAATAGTAAAGAAAGAGAAGCATGAAGCTGAAAGAAAGACCCGTGTCGCGAGGTTGATTTTATTTCGCAACACAACCAGCTAATCATAACATTCACCTAAATCAGTATCTCTGGGTCCTTGGCGGGTAAACATGGTTCCCCAGAGCCGTGCTTGCCATCGCTCCTGTGACGGGTTTCATGCCTGCTCTATCCGCCACGGTGGCCAGGGGCCACCTGTAGCTTGTTGGACACTTGGAAGACAGTGAGTGTGACTAAGGAACTAAAGTTTAATTAATTAATTAATTAATTAATTCTAATTAATTAATTTAATTTGAATTTGAATTGGACAGCCGCAAATAGCCAGGTATTAGCTCACTGGACGGTGCAGCTCTGCAAGATACAAAGTCATCTCATTCAGGGCTGATCTGCCCAACCACACGGCTGCTTCGTCTACATCCTAAAAACACCATCTTAAATAATAAACATGATGACCGATGCCTGTGAACACCCTCTGTCCTTCTCCTGAAACGCGGACCCTTGCTCATGTCCAGGGAGATCCCAGTCCGCTGAGAGGGGCTGGGATGGAGACCACGGGAGGCTGCGAAGGGAGGGAAAACCGAGACTTGAGAAAAGAAATGTTAAAACAGGAAGCACAGGGAAACAAGCGAGAAATGAAAGAGCAAAGGGAAAGAGAGAGCCGGGGAGCAGGGTCTCAGAGACCCCCAGGCGGCCAGGCGGCACCCCTGGATCCGCGCCACTGTGGGCTCCCGTCTGGGGACAGCAGGCTGCTCAGCATGGGGAGTAAGGTGGCGGGCAAAGCAGGGGCCCAGGGGCAGAGCGAGCAGCGGGGGCAGCGGGGCAGGACGCGGGCGAGGGACGTGCGTGCCATCCTCTGGATGGACGCTCCCAGCCACACAGGCACCACCTTCCAGGGCCTGAGGGCATGTCCCACTGGCCACCTCCAATGTCCCTTCAAAGGCCACCCGGCCTCCAAAAGCTGCCCCCTCCACTGCCCGCCTGCCTCCCTTCAAGCAGACGTACTGTGGAGAAGAGCCACTGGACCGCCTGGGCTGTTCAGATATCCTGACTGCACACTGTTTAGTATTTTCTGCAAAGTATCCACTTCAGATGCATTTAAAGGGGACTTTAAATCAACACTGTGCAACTCCGTACGTGATAGGTTCTCACCTCCGAGCAGTGTGGGCAGATCCTGTGTCCTGTTACACACTCAGACCTACGGACGGGGAGCTGCTCTGAGCCTCGTCCACGCTCGGACACAGCCTCTGCGGCCCCCTGGGAAGGGCCCCCGCCTCACGGCCGCATTTTCATCAACAAACAGGGTGGCTCACCTGCGTGTCTGGCCACGTCCTCTAGGCCAGAATCAGCACCGGGCCTCCAGCTCATCCATGTCCAGCCGAACGAGGGGAAATGCGCACAGCTCCTGACCTGGGCTGGGGGCTCACCTGCCCCTCATCTGCTGCTTCTGGGCTCTCCCCCCTCGCACTCCAGTCTCCACACCTGCCCAAGCCATGCCACCCGTGATCCCTGGAGCTCAAGATCAGTCCCGGGTCGTCCCGTGGGGGGCCGTCATGTGGGGGGCTGTGGCCGGGGTTTGCCTGAGGCTGTGCACCCCCAGAGCCAGCCAGCCTTCCCAAGTCTGTCTGTCCCCAGGCTCCCCACCCTCGACACGACGCTGGCCCACATCTCCCCATCCGTCTCCTGTGCGTGTGAGCTATGCAACAGGACACACGATCCCACAACTTTCCCCAGATGTGTGAGCCTGCTGCTAAGTTACTTCAGTCATGTCCGACTCTGTGCGACCCCATAGGCGGCAGCCCACCAGGCTCCCCCGTCCCTGGGAGTCTCCAGGCAAGAACACTGGAGTCGGGTGCCACTTCCTTCTCCAATGCATGAAAGTGGAAAGTGAAAGTGCAGTCGCTCCGTCCTGTCCGACTCTTAGTGACCCCATGGACTGCAGCCCACCAGGCTCCTCCGTCCATGGGCTTTTCCAGGCAAGAGGACTGGAGTGGGCTGCCACTGCCTTCTCCGTGTGTGAGCCTAGTCACATGCAAAGTCACGCAAGGTTTGATTTCTGCCATCCCCTCTAAGTGCACATGCAGTAGGTTCTCTGCAGGAAACGGTAAATGATGAGAAATGACGAGAGCTGTGGATAATCGGGGGGACAGTTGCTTGTTCTTCACAGAGCATCTGTCCCTAATTTCGTGTCTTCTGTTGAAAGTGTTTCTTCCCCTTCATCCATCCTTCAAAGCCCTGAACCTCCGAAGGGGCTTTATTTGGAAACAGAGCAAGTGCCAGTGGAATTGGTGGAGGTCCTATCCTGGCGGGAGGCCTTCATCCTCTGACTGGCGTCCTTATAAAAGGGGAGTCTGGACTCAGAGGACAGCCCAGGAGAGGCTGTGGGCAGACTGGACCTGTGTTGCCACAAGCCAGGAATCAGCAGAGACCTCGGGGAGGCAGGGACAGACCTCCCCCACCCAACGCCTGCAGGATCAGGCCTGCCCACACCACCGCCCTGATTTCTGCCCAGAGGGTGTGAAAGAATGAAGGCACGAAGCCTGTGGCGCTTGTTACAGTGGCCCTGGGAAGCTGATTCAGCAAGAGCCTTAAACAGATCAGAATTCCCAGGTGGCAAAGAACCCTCCTGCCAGTGCAGGAGACGCAGGAGACTATGGGTTCAGTCCCTGGGTCCGGAAGGTCCCTGGAGCCGCGAATGGCAACCCACTCCAGTATTGTTGCCTGGAGAAGTCCATGGACAGAGGAGACTGCTGCTGCTGCTAAGTCGCTTCAGTGGTGTCCGACTCTGTGGGACCCCATAGGCAGCAGCCCACCAGGCTGTGCCGTCCCTGGGATTCTCCAGGCAAGAACACTGCAGTGGGTTGCCATTGCCTTCTCCAATGCATGAAAGTGAAAAGTGCACGTGAGGTCGCTCAGTTGTGTACAACTCCCAGCGACCCCATGGACTGCAGCCTACCAGGCTCCTCCGTCCATGGGATTTTCCAGCTAAGAGTACTGGAGTGGGTTGCCATCTGGCTGGCTACAGTTCATGTGGTCACAAAGAGTCAGACACAGTTGAATGACTAACACTTTCCTGGGGGTGGAGGTGGGGCGCTAGTGGTAAAGAATCCGCCTGCCAGTGCAGGAGATGCGGGAGACATGGATTCAATCCCTGGGTCCGGAAGGTCTCCTGGAGAAGGGAATGGCAACCCACTCCAGTATTCTCACCTGGGAAATCCCATGCGCAGAGGAGCCTAGTGGGCTGCGTCCATGAAGTCAAAAAAGAATCGCACGAGAATGAGCACACGTGGTAGATCCCCTGCACAGCACATTTCCCGGGCAATAAAGCCTGTAACTCAGCACCTCTGGTTATTTATTCCTGTTTGTTTGCTTTTCCTGAAGCCAGATGAAAGCACAGCCTGATCGTATCTTTGCATCTCCCGGGTAATTATCCCAGGGATGATCAAGTCAGAGCTGCTCGTAAACACTCGTTAATTTTCCATCAGGACACGTCATCGGAAGTATTTATCATAAACCTCTTTGAAAGGGCAAACTCCCCCAGAACATTTAAAAATAGGATCTGATTTGCTGGCATCTGTGGCGGCCACTTTCATGGAGCCAGGTGCGCCTGCTTCCCTCCACGGATGAAGAGCCCTGCGGGTGCGCCGCCGCCCTGAAGCCCAGGTGTCCAGACGCTGCGCCTGGCCGTTGCGTGCAGTCTGTTCTCGCGGCGCGCGGACCGTGCGTATCGCGCCGGCAGTTAATCCCGTATATTTGTAGCTGAAGTCACAATNGCGCCACTGTGGGCTCCCGTCTGGGGACAGCAGGCTGCTCAGCATGGGGAGTAAGGTGGCGGGCAAAGCAGGGGCCCAGGGGCAGAGCGAGCAGCGGGGGCAGCGGGGCAGGACGCGGGCGAGGGACGTGCGTGCCATCCTCTGGATGGACGCTCCCAGCCACACAGGCACCACCTTCCAGGGCCTGAGGGCATGTCCCACTGGCCACCTCCAATGTCCCTTCAAAGGCCACCCGGCCTCCAAAAGCTGCCCCCTCCACTGCCCGCCTGCCTCCCTTCAAGCAGACGTACTGTGGAGAAGAGCCACTGGACCGCCTGGGCTGTTCAGATATCCTGACTGCACACTGTTTAGTATTTTCTGCAAAGTATCCACTTCAGATGCATTTAAAGGGGACTTTAAATCAACACTGTGCAACTCCGTACGTGATAGGTTCTCACCTCCGAGCAGTGTGGGCAGATCCTGTGTCCTGTTACACACTCAGACCTACGGACGGGGAGCTGCTCTGAGCCTCGTCCACGCTCAGACACAGCCTCTGCGGCCCCCTGGGACAGGCCCCCGCCTCACGGCCGCATTCTCATCAACAAACAGGGTGGCTCACCTGTGTGTCTGGCCACGTCCTCTAGGCCAGAATCAGCACCGGGCCTCCAGCTCATCCATGTCCAGCAGAACGAGGGGAAATGCGCACAGCTCCTGACCTGGGCTGGGGGCTCACCTGCCCCTCATCTGCTGCTTCTGGGCTCTCCCCCCTCGCACTCCAGTCTCCACACCTGCCCAGGCCATGCCACGCCACCCGTGATCCCTGGAGCTCAAGATCAGTCCCGGGTGGTCCCGTGGGGGGCCATCATGTGGGGGGCTGTGGCCGGGGTTTGCCTGAGGCTGTGCACCCCCAGAGCCGGCCAGCCTTCCCAAGTCTGTCTGTCCCCAGGCTCCCCACCCTCGACACGACGCTGGCCCACATCTCCCCATCCGTCTCCTCCTGTGCGTGTGAGTTATGCAACAGGACACACGATCCCACAACTTTCCCCAGATGTGTGAGCCTGCTGCTAAGTCACTTCAGTCATGTCCGACTCTGTGCGACCCCATAGGCGACAGCCCACCAGGCTCCCCCGCCCCTGGGAGTCTCCAGGCAAGAACACTGGAGTGGGTGCCACTTCCTTCTCCAATGCATGAAAGTGAAAAGTGAAAGTGCAGTCGCTCCGTCCTGTCCGACTCTTAGCGACCCCATGGACTGCAGCCCACCAGGCTCCTCCGTCCATGGGCTTTTCCAGGCAAGAGGACTGGAGTGGGCTGCCACTGCCTTCTCCGTGTGTGAGCCTAGTCACATGCAAAGTTACGCAAGGTTTGATTTCTGCCATCCCCTCTAGGTGCACATGCAGTAGGTTCTCTGCAGGAAACGGTAAATGATGAGAAATGACGAGAGCTGTGGATAATCGGGGGGAACAGTTGCTTGTTCTTCACAGAGCATCTGTGCCTAATTTCGTGTCTTCTGTTGAACGTGTTTCTTCCCCTTCATCCATCCTTCAAAGCCCTGAACCTCCGAAGGGGCTTTATTTGGAAACAGAGCAAGTGCCAGTGGAATTGGTGGAGGTCCTATGCTGGCGGGAGGCCTTCATCCTCTGACTGGCGTCCTTATAAAAGGGGAGTCTGGACTCAGAGGACAGCCCAGGAGAGGCTGTGGGCAGACTGGACCTGTGTTGCCACAAGCCAGGAATCAGCAGAGACCTCGGGGAGGCAGGGACAGACCTCCCCCACCCAACGCCTGCAGGATCAGGCCTGCCCACACCACCGCCCTGATTTCTGCCCAGAGGGTGTGAAAGAATGAAGGCACGAAGCCTGTGGCGCTTGTTACAGTGGCCCTGGGAAGCTGATTCAGCAAGAGCCTTAAACAGATCAGAATTCCCAGGTGGCAAAGAACCCTCCTGCCAGTGCAGAGACGCAGGAGACATGGGTTCAGTCCCTGGGTCCGGAAGGTCCCTGGAGCCGCGAATGGCAACCCACTCCAGTATTGTTGCCTGGAGAAGTCCATGGACAGAGGAGACTGCTGCTGCTGCTAAGTCGCTTCAGTGGTGTCCGACTCTGTGGGACCCCATAGGCGGCAGCCCACCAGGCTGTGCCGTCCCTGGGATTCTCCAGGCAAGAACACTGCAGTGGGTTGCCATTGCCTTCTCCAATGCATGAAAGTGAAAAGTGCAAGTGAGGTCGCTCAGTTGTGTACAACTCCCAGCGACCCCATGGACTGCAGCCTACCAGGCTCCTCCGTCCATGGGATTTTCCAGCTAAGAGTACTGGAGTGGGTTGCCATCTGGCTGGCTACAGTTCATGTGGTCACAAAGAGTCAGACACAGTTGAATGACTAACACTTTCCTGGGGGTGGAGGTGGGGCGCTAGTGGTAAAGAATCCGCCTGCCAGTGCAGGAGACGCGGGAGACATGGATTCAATCCCTGGGTCCGGAAGGTCTCCTGGAGAAGGGAATGGCAACCCACTCCAGTATTCTCACCTGGGAAATCCCATGCGCAGAGGAGCCTAGTGGGCTGCATCCATGAAGTCAAAAAAGAGTCGCACGAGAATGAGCACACATGTGGTAGATCCCCTGCACAGCACATTTCCCGGGCAATAAAGCCTGTAACTCAGCACCTCTGGTTATTTATTCCTGTTTGTTTGCTTTTCCTGAAGCCAGATGAAAGCACAGCCTGATCGTATCTTTGCATCTCCCGGGTAATTATCCCAGGGATGATCAAGTCAGAGCTGCTCGTAAACACTCGTTAATTTTCCATCAGGACACGTCATCGGAAGTATTTATCATAAACCTCTTTGAAAGGGCAAACTCCCCCAGAACATTTAAAAATAGGATCTGATTTGCTGGCATCTGTGGCGGCCACTTTCATGGAGCCAGGTGCGCCTGCTTCCCTCCACGGATGAAGAGCCCTGCGGGTGCGCCGCCGCCCTGAAGCCCAGGTGTCCAGACGCTGCGCCTGGCCGTTGCGTGCAGTCTGTTCTCGCGGCGCGCGGACCGTGCGTATCGCGCCGGCAGTTAATCCCGTATATTTGTAGCTGAAGTCACAATGCTCATTTCAGGATGGAGCTGGAGTGAGGAGACCCTATCTTTATCTGTAAATGGATGATATCATTATTTCGGGAAATGGAAGTTTAAGCTCTGCGAAACGTGCAATCCCACGGAGATCTCCATGGAGGAACTTGTGTGCGCAGGTGTTCAACGTGATAAGGTGCGTTGCCATTTATCTGTGTACTTGCAGGCAAATATTAACATAGTCATGAATTAAGCTTTTAATCCCCTTTATTATAAATTGAATATCTTTATTTTAACAAACATCAACAATGCACATTATTGTGGTCCCAGCTATTCATTACTATTCCCCACAGTGAGGCGTTACATGATACGCGGTGATACACGTGTTTCTGGAGCGGCAGGCGTCTGTGAGCCCCTGCAGTATATCTCATTCTTCCTCCCAGCCTAAACAAAGACGTGCGCTCACAAACACGCTTCTCATGTCGGGGAGGAGAACCACGGCTCCGTCCTGTGCCCAGGAAGTCTGGGAATGTGATTCATGCTGGAAGCGTTGGTAAGAAACCCATATTCTATTTCTCAGAAAACTCAAATGGAGCTGGATGGAGGTGCCAAACTCAGAACAGCAAACCTCGGGGCCTGGCGGAGCCCAGATGCTGAGAGGCCAGGTGTGGGTCGGGTCACTGCTTGTTCCAGCCTCTGGTGTTTCGCGGTGTCAGTCTAGACCCAAAGCGAGGAGAGAGGGTGCACGCTCCAGGGGTGACTGGAGGTGGGCGATTTTACCAACCGAGTCAATATCACATGTATTTGGAGAGCCTCTGCGTGCAGACTGACCTGGAGAACTGACTGCAAGGTGTTGACAGCAAGGTGAGGGCGGCTCAGAAACTCATGGACTCACTGCAGCCTGAGTGTAACGAGCATGCACGCTCAGCCGCTCAGTTGACGCACTGCAGCCCGAGGATAACGCGCGCGCACGCTCAGCTGCTCAGTTCACGCATTGCAGCCTGTGGGTAATGGGCTCACACGCTCAGCCGCTCAGTTGACGCGCTGCAGCCCGAGCGTAACGCGTGCGCATGCTCACCCGCTCAGTTCACGCACTGCAGCCCAAGGGTAATGGGCGCGCACGCTCAATCGCTCAGTTGCGTCCAGCTCTTTGCGATTCTGCAGACCTGCAGACAGCCATGGACCGTGAAGGGACTCTGTGGTCAGGATTCTAGACTGGGCCGCCTTTGACGAGCATGGAAAGCAAGCTGCCCCGAGGAGCCCCGCAGAGGCGCCAGGGGCTTACCGCCAATGTCCCAGGAACTGCTCTCTGCATCAATCCGCTGTTTCTAACCTTGAATCCACTCTCATCCTACACCCAAACCATGTACATACTAGTCTGTCTCGGTCATGTACATACATGACCACTGCCCGCACCCCTGACAGCAAAGGCGACCCGGGCAGGGNTTTGCTTTTCCTGAAGCCAGATGAAAGCACAGCCTGATCGTATCTTTGCATCTCCCGGGTAATTATCCCAGGGATGATCAAGTCAGAGCTGCTCGTAAACACTCGTTAATTTCCCATCAGGACACGTCATCGGAAGTATTTATCATAAACCTCTTTGAAAGGGCAAACTCCCCCAGAACATTTAAAAATAGGATCTGATTTGCTGGCATCTGTGGCGGCCACTTTCATGGAGCCAGGTGCGCCTGCTTCCCTCCACGGATGAAGAGCCCTGCGGGTGCGCCGCCGCCCTGAAGCCCAGGTGTCCAGACGCTGCGCCTGGCCGTTGCGTGCAGTCTGTTCTCGCGGCGCGCGGACCGTGCGTATCGCGCCGGCAGTTAATCCCGTATATTTGTAGCTGAAGTCACAATGCTCATTTCAGGATGGAGCTGGAGTGAGGAGACCCTATCTTTATCTGTAAATGGATGATATCATTATTTCGGGAAATGGAAGTTTAAGCTCTGCGAAACGTGCAATCCCACGGAGATCTCCATGGAGGAACTTGTGTGCGCAGGTGTTCAACGTGATAAGGTGCGTTGCCATTTATCTGTGTACTTGCAGGCAAATATTAACATAGTCATGAATTAAGCTTTTAATCCCCTTTATTATAAATTGAATATCTTTATTTTAACAAACATCAACAATGCACATTATTGTGGTCCCAACTATTCATTACTATTCCCCACAGTGAGGCGTTACATGATACGCGGTGATACACGTGTTTCTGGAGCGGCAGGCGTCTGTGAGCCCCTGCAGTATATCTCATTCTTCCTCCCAGCCTAAACAAAGACGTGCGCTCACAAACACGCTTCTCATGTCGGGGAGGAGAACCACGGCTCCGTCCTGTGCCCAGGAAGTCTGGGAATGTGATTCATGCTGGAAGCGTTGGTAAGAAACCCATATTCTATTTCTCAGAAAACTCAAATGGAGCTGGATGGAGGTGCCAAACTCAGAACAGCAAACCTCGGGGCCTGGCGGAGCCCAGATGCTGAGAGGCCAGGTGTGGGTCGGGTCACTGCTTGTTCCAGCCTCTGGTGTTTCGCGGTGTCAGTCTAGACCCAAAGCGAGGAGAGAGGGTGCACGCTCCAGGGGTGACTGGAGGTGGGCGATTTTACCAACCGAGTCAATATCACATGTATTTGGAGAGCCTCTGCGTGCAGACTGACCTGGAGAACTGACTGCAAGGTGTTGACAGCAAGGTGAGGGCGGCTCAGAAACTCATGGACTCACTGCAGCCTGAGTGTAACGAGCATGCACGCTCAGCCGCTCAGTTGACGCACTGCAGCCCGAGGATAACGCGCGCGCACGCTCAGCTGCTCAGTTCACGCATTGCAGCCTGTGGGTAATGGGCTCACACGCTCAGCCGCTCAGTTGACGCGCTGCAGCCCGAGCGTAACGCGTGCGCATGCTCACCCGCTCAGTTCACGCACTGCAGCCCAAGGGTAATGGGCGCGCACGCTCAATCGCTCAGTTGCGTCCAGCTCTTTGCGATTCTGCAGACCTGCAGACAGCCATGGACCGTGAAGGGACTCTGTGGTCAGGATTCTAGACTGGGCCGCCTTTGACGAGCATGGAAAGCAAGCTGCCCCGAGGAGCCCCGCAGAGGCGCCAGGGGCTTACCGCCAATGTCCCAGGAACTGCTCTCTGCATCAATCCGCTGTTTCTAACCTTGAATCCACTCTCATCCTACACCCAAACCATGTACATACTAGTCTGTCTCGGTCATGTACATACATGACCACTGCCCGCACCCCTGACAGCAAAGGCGACCCGGGCAGGGAGGGAGCCCGAACCAACGCCCTGAAGAGGCAGTGCAGCATCCGGGGGCCAAGCAAGGGCAGTAAAGCCCTGCCCACCCCAGCGCCCACGGCCCCAGAGCCTGCGGCTTCTGAAGGGGGCCCGACCCGCAGGACGGCAGCCGCGCCGCTGGGCCGCTCCTCGCGGCCGGGTGTGGGTGGCTCACCCGCCCACGCCGCTTTACCACGTTCAAGGGCCTTACAAGCAAAAGTGCAAGCCGTCTGCACAGCCCGCACAACAGAGGGCAGAGGTGACCCCGGCCGTGTGCCCCCTTCTTCCAGGCGTGGGCTCCGCACAGGAGGAGCGAGAACTTGGAAGAAACCAGAAAGTAAAAACTGCAGCTGGACCTAAGCCCCGGAGGAGCGCGAGCACCGCAGCCACTCCTGACGGGCCCCCGGGCCCTGCCCTAGGCTCCATCAGGGTTACTTTTCTCTCCCTGCTTTTAAAGGAATATTATTTCTCAAGTTAATACTGTTAATCAGAAGGCTTATGGTTTCCAGATAAAATTGAGAGGATGTTTTTCCAACAGTGTTACCTAGAGACCTGTTTAATCCATAAAATACAAATGCTGGAAATCCATCCTGGTGACATAAATAAACCAGCTGAATGGGGAAGCCAGCAGATGCCTGAGGCACGTGGTTTGCTGGCAAAGCTGCTTGTCCAGTTTAAACAATTAGTCATCCTCATCCCCTCCCCAAAGATGTCCTGATTATTCTTTTCCTTGAAACGCTACATATTTAGATAACTTCCCTAGTTTTGCACAAGGAACTACATCACTAGCTCCCGAAGTCTCGTTGGCACACAGGCCTCCAGGCCCTGCAACTGGCTCAGAGTCCAACACTGTCTTAACGACGTCTTTCTATGACAGCCCGTCACACTCCAGGCACCGAGCTCACTCGGGAAAGCAAACCCCACGTAGGCAAACACAATTCCAGGTGCTCAGGAGGAAAGAGAGCCTGGCCTACCCCACTGTGCTGTCCGGGAGGAGACAAGGAGTGTGGGGTCAGAGGCTACGGTCCCATAACTGCCTCCCCGCATCAGCCACAGACGAGGACGCTGGACCCTTGGGTGAGGAGGCATCCGGAGGAAGCCTGCAGTGTGGTCCATCAGCTCGTGACTCTCGGCAAGACGTGCCCAGGCGCTCTAAATGGGATTGCAGACACGCAAACGGTGTGATTTTACCGTCACTTCAAAAGCTCAGGATTGCAGAGCTCAGTCTTCGAGAGGTCTCCGAGACCTGGGACGCAGAGCAGAGTCTTGAAATGACCCTTCAGCTGAGCCACCCGGCTGCAGGCCAGGCAGGCCTCTCTGTGCCTCTGTCCCTAACCTGGTACTTTGGGGTTGTTGTTTATTCTAATAAAGCAGAATTCTGCTTTAGATGTATGCCTTACACTTTACTAATAGGTCTACCTTCAAATGGGACTTCCCTAATGGCTCCAGGGGTCAAAAACCCACCTGCAACGTAGAGACACAGCAGGTTCAATCCCTGGGTCGGGCAGACGCCCTGGAGGAAGAAACGGCAACCCGCTCCAGTGTTCCTGCCTGGAGAATCCCGTGGACAGAGGAGCCTGGCGGGCTGCAGTCCATGGGGTCACAGAGAGACACAGGCGAAGAGATCGACACGCACACACACTATCTTGAACTGAACACGCACAGAGCAAGATTTGTAAAAGGCGAATCTTAGGCACAACACGGAGATCAATCGGTTTTCATTCATTAATTATATTATTTAGACACAAACTTTGCTCTTACCCCCTTTTTTCCCGAGTTCATGACGATGGAATCACTGTGGGTTCTTCTCTCGGATCAGACCTGCATGTACCCCCAAATCTGGGCATCAAGCTGCCTCCTTGCATTTCTAACCCAACTCTAACTTCATGAAGGACAAATGCTACCTTATCCATCTATGTTGGCTAAGGCACTTTGTATCAATTTTGTTTTTCTTTTTCTGCTTTCTTTCCCGTTCTGCTACTACAGTAATTTCTCCGAAATGTTAGGTGCTTTTCCTGGTAAAATTCCTGTTTTTCCCACCTCTGTGGGCAGGAGTTGAAAAGACAGTTGAAGAGTTCTGGATCACTTTTGGTGCCACTGGTCGAATACTTGGTATTTCCATGAGTCCCAGTTCCCCCTCTTCCAGCAAGCAAAACACTCCATCTGTACAGGATATTAAAAGTCATTGTAATTATTCTCTTGCTGATTAATAATTCACCTCTCATACATGTGTGAAAGCCACAAAAATCTCAACTTTCACAAACTATATTGAGACCTGGGTCTGCTTCACAGGAACTGTCTCCAGTGTCCGAACACCTCCGAGAGGGGTGATGGTGCCTGCAAGCGGTGAGGACTTCCCACTCCCAAAAGTGATCAGAATTGGAAAAGAAGCAAAAGCAGTGAGGGCCTGATCTGCAGCACGACGGCTCCAGCGACCACGGCAAATTTCGAGGAATGTGGTCTGAACAACACAACTGGGCCAACTGAACAGGATTCAGAACTGGGTCTCCAGTTTTCCTCCAGAGGAGAGCAGTTTACAGCAGCTGGAGGTGTGGACCCCTGGGCCATGGCCGCAGGCCCACGATCTGGGAGAGGTGGTTATTCCCACAGTGAAGCAGGACTAATAGTAGCAAATTGGGGAACCCTGAAACCTGGAGGCGTCTCGCTAGAGGACTGGATATACCCCAACCTGGAGGACTCAGCCCAGTACAGATGGTCGGCAACTTTCAGGGTGCAGCCTGGACACCGAGCACTCCTCCTCCACACCCGGGACCTGGCATGGGGGTCTCGTAGACGCAGGAACGAGAGGATGAGATGGGAGCCCCAGAGAATCACCTGCTCTGGGCAGCAAACTGCAGTCTCAGGCAGAACGGTCTCCCCTCAATGTCAAAAGTAAGAAACAGGAAAAAAAACTGCTGTGAAATTTCTGCAAAAATTTTACTACAACAAAAAAATGGAGATCATACACGTAAAAGAGAAATGAGAGAAAACCTCAGAATATGATGTACCCCAAGCAACAAAGTCAATTCGGTAAAACTGCTCATATTCATAACTAAGAAAATAGTGAGTTGGATGGCATCACCGATGCAAAGGACATGAGTTTGTGTAGGCTCCAGGCATTTGTGATGGACAGGGAGGCCTGGCATGCTGCAGTCCATGGGGTCACAAAGAGTCAGACACGACTGAGCAACTGAACCGAACTTAACTGAAGACAGAAGGTGGGATGATGAACAGAAGGTGAGAAGGAAAGGGAGCCAGTGTCTAAAGGAGAAACAGAGTATACACCCACTTGTTTTTCAATAACCTTTCATTTTGAATTAAAGTATTGTAAGTTAAGTATACGCCTTCCCAAAGAAATTAACTCAAACCGAAACTATGAACCCACAACCCACACACGAAAATGCAACAAACCGGACTTACTTGGTGAATTAAGTATTATGCCTAAGTACTGCTTTTCCACAGCTAAATTATAAATAGAATCATTATCTAAAATGAAATTAGAAAAACAAAGGAAAAAAGCCGAGCGCTAGTGAACTGCCTAACCCTCCTGATGAACCTGGAATGAAACTGTGGAGCTTTATTCTTTGGCTTCGGCGTCCACCTTCGTGGAGGGAGCGGGGTCAGATGGGGAGAGCAGGGTTAGGACAGAACCGTCTCTAGAAAGCGCTTCCTGCTCAAGCATCTGAGTCGGGGCGCTCACGTGGACCCCCGCGAGGCAGCCACGTGCGGCGGAGCCGGGACCCAGCCCTTGACACTGCCCGTGCCCCTGGCCGCAGCGGCCTACAATGAGATGACAGCCCGGAGATTACCGGCCCAGGCTGCTGTCGGCAGCATTCCCTCGTGGAGCAGAATTAATTAAGAATCACAAGCTAAATAAACCACCCCAGGAAGATTATCTTCCCCCATAATTGAATTGTGAACTCCGATGCTTGCGAGTTCTACTGTCTTAAATTAATGAGCCCTGTCTGGTGGGATCCGGGTCTTTCTTAAAATGGAAATCACACCGCCCATCTTGAACTGCGGCCCCTCCCGATGCGAGCCCTGTTATCTCTGTAGTCGCCCATTTGCTCTTCTAGGAAAGCCCTGCTTCTCAGGACGGAAACGTCCATGAAGAAGAGCCTCCCAGATCCTGTCTCTGGACCACTGTTGTTTTCCTCATCTTTTCATGAGCCTCGGACTGGAATAAAGCAAACATATTTACGGCTTTTATGGATTTATCCTCAGCCTTTGCATACATGAGAGGAACCAAATCCAGACTAAATTACATGTGCTCCATTTAGAAATCCTACCGATGAACACTTTTTCAAAATCTGTCCCTTAATGCTACCTCGGTGTCAACACGGGTAGCAGAATTCTGATGCCTCACGTGATAATTCCTAGTATGGCAAACAAGAATATTTTTAACTTCGTGTGTTGGGGATGAGCTGCCCATGTGCTCGCTCCCAGTCCATCCCCTAGAAAATTGACACAAGGATTTCCCACTGCAGACAGCACAGCCTTAAAGTTACCAAGAGGACTTTGATAGATTCCAGAGTTCAGTTTCACATGTTTGATGCCAATCGCCGTTATTCAGCTGGGTTATAATTAATGATCTCCTGCAGCAAGTTGACTCCTTCCATTACCCCTGAGAGCATTTGGCCACCTGGTTATCTTGGAGTTTCACAATATGGCATTTTTTAATCTGTACAGATATTTTACTGTATTTTTTCCAAATGGTTGAGATGAGCACTGTTCTAAAAGTGGTTTGGGGCTTTTTCCAGGCTAAAATACTGCAGCCATGCTGAACTGCATTTGAATTTCAGAGACTTAATCCATGGCGAGTCCGCCAGGGAACCCATGCAAACAGGGACACGCCTCATAGGGCCTGCGGGCAGCTCCCCCTGCTCTGCTTCCCACAGCAGGCGGGCAGGGGGGCAGGGAGGGAGGGGAGGGGAGCCTCCCACGGTGCTGCCTCTGGCACCCGGTGGGCTGGGAGCTTCCCCTCTGTGAGCTGGTGGTCACCTGTACCACATGCATCCTTCTCAGGGGGATGTTCAAAGCGCTCCTTCACCATCTCCAGGGAGGAGGCGGTGCCGGGAATGTGGCAGCCACAGTCCTGGGCTCCAGGTGCTGGGCCCTGGCTGCTGGACCCCTGCCTTCTCATGCTCACGGGCGACCCACCCACACGCTGCACACTTAGGGGCCCTCCTTCATGGATGGTTCTTAGCTCACAATAGGGAGTGATTTTTCTCTTTTTCTCTCATCCACCAACCAAGGCACATTTTCAAGCAACACCACCTCTGATAGCATCTGGCCAAGCATCTAAGGGGAAATTAGATAAATTCACAGACACATCTGCATACCTAGGCCCATGCCATGTGATATGTACATGTATATGTCCAATTGCACACATGTATGTGCACAGTACATACACGTGCACGGACACATATGCAGACATGGAACTTAACTGAGAGTCAAGTTATCCCATCAGGCTTCACTTTTTGGCTCGTCCACTCCCCAAGGTGTGGGGTCTGCACTAAGCTCTGCCATTTCTGGACAAAAGTTGCATCAGATACTAAACCANCTAAAATGAAATTAGAAAAACAAAGGAAAAAAGCCGAGGGCTAGTGAACGGCCTAACCCTCCTGATGAACCTGGAATGAAACTGTGGAGCTTTATTCTTTGGCTTCGGCGTCCACCTTCGTGGAGGGAGCGGGGTCAGATGGGGAGAGCAGGGTTAGGACAGAACCGTCTCTAGAAAGCGCTTCCTGCTCAAGCATCTGAGTCGGGGCGCTCACGTGGACCCCCGCGAGGCAGCCACGTGCGGCGGAGCCGGGACCCAGCCCTTGACACTGCCCGTGCCCCTGGCCGCAGCGGCCTACAATGAGATGACAGCCCGGAGATTACCGGCCCAGGCTGCTGTCGGCAGCATTCCCTCGTGGAGCAGAATTAATTAAGAATCACAAGCTAAATAAACCACCCCAGGAAGATTATCTTCCCCCATAATTGAATTGTGAACTCCGATGCTTGCGAGTTCTACTGTCTTAAATTAATGAGCCCTGTCTGGTGGGATCCGGGTCTTTCTTAAAATGGAAATCACACCGCCCATCTTGAACTGCGGCCCCTCCCGATGCGAGCCCTGTTATCTCTGTAGTCGCCCATTTGCTCTTCTAGGAAAGCCCTGCTTCTCAGGACGGAAACGTCCATGAAGAAGAGCCTCCCAGATCCTGTCTCTGGACCACTGTTGTTTTCCTCATCTTTTCATGAGCCTCGGACTGGAATAAAGCAAACATATTTACGGCTTTTATGGATTTATCCTCAGCCTTTGCATACATGAGAGGAACCAAATCCAGACTAAATTACATGTGCTCCATTTAGAAATCCTATCGATGAACACTTTTTCAAAATCTGTCCCTTAATGCTACCTCGGTGTCAACATGGGTAGCAGAATTCTGATGCCTCACGTGATAATTCCTAGTATGGCAAACAAGAATATTTTTAACTTCGTGTGTTGGGGATGAGCTGCCCATGTGCTCGCTCCCAGTCCATCCCCTAGAAAATTGACACAAGGATTTCCCACTGCAGACAGCACAGCCTTAAAGTTACCAAGAGGACTTTGATAGATTCCAGAGTTCAGTTTCACATGTTTGATGCCAATCGCCGTTATTCAGCTGGGTTATAATTAATGATCTCCTGCAGCAAGTTGACTCCTTCCATTACCCCTGAGAGCATTTGGCCACCTGGTTATCTTGGAGTTTCACAATATGGCATTTTTTAATCTGTACAGATATTTTACTGTATTTTTTCCAAATGGTTGAGATGAGCACTGTTCTAAAAGTGGTTTGGGGCTTTTTCCAGGCTAAAATACTGCAGCCGTGCTGAACTGCATTTGAATTTCAGAGACTTAATCCATGGCGAGTCCGCCAGGGAACCCATGCAAACAGGGACACGCCTCATAGGGCCTGCGGGCAGCTCCCCCTGCTCTGCTTCCCACAGCAGGCAGGCAGGGGGGCAGGGAGGGAGGGGAGGGGAGCCTCCCACGGTGCTGCCTCTGGCACCCGGTGGGCTGGGAGCTTCCCCTCTGTGAGCTGGTGGTCACCTGTACCACATGCATCCTTCTCAGGGGGATGTTCAAAGCGCTCCTTCACCATCTCCAGGGAGGAGGCGGTGCCGGGAATGTGGCAGCCACAGTCCTGGGCTCCAGGTGCTGGGCCCTGGCTGCTGGACCCCTGCCTTCTCATGCTCACGGGCGACCCACCCACACGCTGCACACTTAGGGGCCCTCCTTCATGGATGGTTCTTAGCTCACAATAGGGAGTGATTTTTCTCTTTTTCTCTCATCCACCAACCAAGGCACATTTTCAAGCAACACCACCTCTGATAGCATCTGGCCAAGCATCTAAGGGGAAATTAGATAAATTCACAGACACATCTGCATACCTAGGCCCATGCCATGTGATATGTACATGTATATGTCCAATTGCACACATGTATGTGCACAGTACATACACGTGCACGGACACATATGCAGACATGGAACTTAACTGAGAGTCAAGTTATCCCATCAGGCTTCACTTTTTGGCTCGTCCACTCCCCAAGGTGTGGGGTCTGCACTAAGCTCTGCCATTTCTGGACAAAAGTTGCATCAGATACTAAACCAGAGCAATAAAAATGCCTTATTTATGCTGAAGTGTCTAGAGGGCTTGTGGCATGTTGTGAGTGGTGAAGACGCATCAGCCCTCAGACCCGCCTGTCTCCCATCAGTGTGGCAGGTGTCAAGGTGCCCACCTGCAGGGGGTTCCACAGGCAGACAGCCTGCAGCTTGCAGCCTGGCTCAGGAGCTGCCAAGCTGGAGTGACCCGCCCTGCCGAAGGGCGCCCCTCACCGTGCAGCCTGCATCCCAGGAAACTAAGAGGCCGTCCTAGTTCAGGGCTCCCAGCGGGGCTGGCTGGAGCTTCACTGACTCTGTGTCCAGCCCATTGCCTGCAGGCGCAAGCCCACCTTCTTCTCGCCCTCAGCTCTAGGTCACCAGAGTTCTCCCAGAACAAATGCCCTGCAAGCGGCGCCCCCCCCCAGAGTTGGCTCCCCAGGGGACCCAGGCCCCTCACTTTCTCTGAAGGACTCTGGTGACGCTTCTGCTCTGGGATTATGCCATCTTCAGAACCCACAGGGTGATTTCAGCGATCTGTGGCTGACCCAAGAATGAGACAAGAAAAGTGAGCAAGGGTCAAACCCACGACTCCCGGCGGGCTGGTGCTTACGTAAAAGCTAAAATAGTAATTACAATTTTTAATAGAAATTAGTAAGCGCTAATTATATGGCAGTGGCCCTTGGAGAGCGAAAACTCCAGGAAGGCAGTGCAGAAATGGAAGATGTTTGGGGAAGCGGCTGATTCTGGCTCTCCATGTTAAGCCTCATGAGGTCTGCACAGCGGGCTCTGTTCAGGCAGAAAAGCCCGCCTGGCCCGCTGCTACTGGGCGTTTGTCAACACTTCATCCAGAGACGTCACCACTACGACAGTTGGTGAAGGGTGTGGTCATCTGCTCCTGTGCCCAGCGCCAGACCAAGAGCACGGCTAGGACTGTCTCAGGACCCTGTCGTAGGACTGTTACTGCCCTGGATTTGGGTTTTCCAGCAGCCCGTCTGAAAGGGCATCAGGAGAAGCATCTCTTGAAAGCTGTTCTTGTGGCCACTACCAGGATGGCATTCAGCTCTCCAGGAAGCCACACAAGGGAATTTTCTCTTAAGTCTTAACACCAGGTGAAGTCCCCCTGAGCACAGAGGTAGACGCTTGTTTGTTATATGAATCTAGGTCCTGCATCTGGTTTGAATCCCTCAGAGTGTAGCACAGCATTTTGTATAAGCAGATAGGCAAAAATATGTCTTGAATGAATGACAAAAATACATTAAAAATAAGCTTAAATATTTTAAAAATAAGCAGAGAACTTTTCATTAAGAGTTGGATGACGCTGGTAGAGACTGTGACAACTAGGACCATCCTGTGACACAATGAAGACCTAGTGTAGGGGAGGCCAGAGGACCCAAACTTTTGTCTCCACGAGGGACCAGGCCCGGGGGGAAGGCAGTGCAAGTGGGGAGCACAGGGTGTGATCATCCCAGGGAGAGAAGTCTTGCCTGTCACCTGAGGGTAATGCTGGCCAGGGACCTGCTCTTCGCCCAGACTGGTTGTGCAGAGCTGCTGCTGCTGCTGCTGCTGCTGCTGAGTCGCTTCAGTCGTGTCCAACTCTGTGTGACCCCATAGACGGCAGCCCACCAGGCTCCCCCATCCTTGGGATTCTCCAGGCAAGAACACTGGAGTGGGTTGCNGCCCCTCACCGTGCAGCCTGCATCCCAGGAAACTAAGAGGCCGTCCTAGTTCAGGGCTCCCAGCGGGGCTGGCTGGAGCTTCACTGACTCTGTGTCCAGCCCATTGCCTGCAGGCGCAAGCCCACCTTCTTCTCGCCCTCAGCTCTAGGTCACCAGAGTTCTCCCAGAACAAATGCCCTGCAAGCGGCGCCCCCCCCCAGAGTTGGCTCCCCAGGGGACCCAGGCCCCTCACTTTCTCTGAAGGACTCTGGTGACGCTTCTGCTCTGGGATTATGCCATCTTCAGAACCCACAGGGTGATTTCAGCGATCTGTGGCTGACCCAAGAATGAGACAAGAAAAGTGAGCAAGGGTCAAACCCACGACTCCCGGCGGGCTGGTGCTTACGTAAAAGCTAAAATAGTAATTACAATTTTTAATAGAAATTAGTAAGCGCTAATTATATGGCAGTGGCCCTTGGAGAGCGAAAACTCCAGGAAGGCAGTGCAGAAATGAAGATGTTTGGGGAAGCGGCTGATTCTGGCTCTCCATGTTAAGCCTCATGAGGTCTGCACAGCGGGCTCTGTTCAGGCAGAAAAGCCCACCTGGTCCACTGCTACTGGGCATTTGTCAACACTTCATCCAGAGACGTCACCACTACGACAGTTGGTGAAGGGTGTGGTCATCTGCTCCTGTGCCCAGCGCCAGACCAAGAGCACGGCTAGGATTGTCTCAGGACCCTGTCGTAGGACTGTTACTGCCCTGGATTTGGGTTTTCCAGCAGCCCGTCTGAAAGGGCATCAGGAGAAGCATCTCTTGAAAGCTGTTNCAGACCAAGAGCACGGCTAGGACTGTCTCAGGACCCTGTCGTAGGACTGTTACTGCCCTGGATTTGGGTTTTCCAGCAGCCCGTCTGAAAGGGCATCAGGAGAAGCATCTCTTGAAAGCTGTTCTTGTGGCCACTACCAGGATGGCATTCAGCTCTCCAGGAAGCCACACAAGGGAATTTTCTCTTAAGTCCTAACACCAGGTGAAGTCCCCGTGAGCACAGAGGTAGACGCTTGTTTGTTATATGAATCTAGGTCCTGCATCTGGCTTGAATCCCTCAGAGTGTAGCACGGCATTTTGTATAAGTAGACAGGCAAAAATATGTCTTGAATGAATGACAAAAATACATTAAAAATAAGCTTAAATATTTTAAAAATAAGCAGAGAACTTTTCATTAAGAGTTGGATGACGCTGGTAGAGACTGTGACAACTAGGACCGTCCTGTGACACAATGAAGACCTAGTGTAGGGGAGGCCAGAGGACCCAAACTTTTGTCTCCACGAGGGACCAGGCCCGGGGGGAAGGCAGTGCAAGTGGGGAGCACAGGGTGTGATCATCCCAGGAAGAGAAGTCTTGCCTGTCACCTGAGGGTAAGGCTGGCCAGGGACCTGCTCTTCGCCCAGACTGGTTGTGCAGAGCTGCTGCTGCTGCTGCTGCTGCTGAGTCGCTTCAGTCGTGTCCAACTCTTTGTGACCCCATAGACGGCAGCCCACCAGGCTCCCCCATCCTTGGGATTCTCCAGGCAAGAACACTGGAGTGGGTTGCCATTTCCTTCTCCTATGCATGAAAGTGAAAAGTGAAAGTGAAGTCACTGAGTCGTGTCCAACTCTCAGCAACCCCATGGACCAACTCTCAGCAACCCCATGGACTGCAGCCCACAGGCTCCTCTGTCCATGGGATTTTCCAGGCAAGAGTACTGGAGTCTCCGTGTGCAGCGCTAAGACCTAATCTGTCAGGTTCTTAGTCCATGAAGGCTGCCCCAGCAAAGCACTCCAAGCTGGGAGGCTTATAAACCACAGACACTCACTTCTCCCAGTTCCAGAGGCTGGAAACCAGGGATCTGGGTGCTGGCATGGTCGGGTTCTGGTGAGGGCCCTCTTACTGGTTTGCAGATGGCCACCTTCTCCTTTGTGTCTTCATGTGGGAGCAGACGGGGTCAGCTGGACGGGAGAGAGGAAGCTTTCCCCGTATTTCTTGGAAGGACACCAACCCCACCATGAGGCTGCACCCTGTGCTCCGATCACCTCCCAAAGCCTCACCTCCAAACCCTGGGAGCTGGGGCTTCCTCATAGGAAGCAGGGGTCAGGGGGATAGACTTACACCAGCTTTCTGAGAAGGGTGGTTCTCACTCAGGGTGTGTTTATACCGATTATCAGCATAACATACCGCTTGGGGTAGAAGTTCTGATCCAGACTCTGATGTGTATGTGAAAACCATGTTTCTGTGATGAGAACTTCTTTGCAGCAGAGGAGACCACCCAGATTGGGTGTGGGGGGCAGTCTGCTCCTGGACAACTCCGTGGCCCCCACCCGGGGTGGCCAGGGACAGGCGGTAAAATCCAGGACCCCTGGCTTCCCTGGTGACTCAGACGGTAAGGAATCTGCCTGAAATGCAGGAGACCTGGGTTCAGTCCCTGGAGAAGGGAATGGCAACGCGTTCCAGTATTCTTGCTTGGGAAATCCCATGGACAGAGGACCCTGGTGGGCTACAGTCCATGGGGTCTCAAAGAATTGGACATGACTGAGTGACTAACACTTTCAGATAAACCAATAACTATATCTCCTAGACACACATGCACTATAAAACTACTCATGGTTTATCAGAAATCCAAACCTGACGTTAACTGGTGACTCGACCCTAACGTCTGATTAGACTCAGTGAATATTGCTTTTAAGAGCGCCAGCATGTGTCTGCCATGCAAACCTCCTTCAGAGGCCACTTCCCTGCCGTGACAGGGCCAAGGAATAAGCCAGCCCCGGGCTGACTCCAGAAAGGGGAAAAAAAAGGCAGGGGGCGGGGGAGCTCCAGGCTATGTTCACGTTAAACCTACAACTGTGCCATCAGCAAATTAAAATCAATTGAAATCAATTTAGCCAGATAAAGTCTCTCCCTCTGGGCTGAGGCTCATCTGCTGTGCTAACAGCTCCCAGCAATGAAACAGGTGCTTGTAAATTAATTAGCCTCCTGAAACACACCTTAAAATGAATTTCCCAGAACTCCCTGGCAGGGAGCCATCCTGGCCCCAAGAGCTGATCAGCGTCTGTAAATATTGAGATTTGATAAAGTGAGCGCGCTCCGGCAGCAGATGGCTGGCGCGATCCGTTCACCCCGCCTGGATGACGCGTTCAAGGGCCCCTCCCGGCGGGCCCCCTCTGGGAGCCAGGGAGGACCCCAGGCCCTCGCAGCTCCGTGCCTCCTAATTGAAAATCCTTATTCCCAGATGGAGGCCGGTGCGCCGCTCCAGGCCCTGCTCGGCGCTGCCTGACTGTTGATACACGGGTAATTGCTTCCAGGAACGCAGGTTAAATGTGACATTTAGTGCTTAATAAAAATTATCAAGGCCAGAGCCGTTTATCATTCCCACGCTTCGGGCTGTCACTTGTAAGGGGATTCTCAAAATTCGTTTGAATTCTTGAGCAGGAGACAGGCAGCTCCTCCACTGCAAAGACACTGCGGAGACCGCTCAGATGGCCGGGGCCTGCCTTCTCTCCTCCTGTGCTTTATCTGGTACTTTTCAGAAATTTGTTTGATAACAAATAAACACTCCAAATTAACCTATCGCGCGCTGAGCGCTCCTCCTGTGTGTGGCGGTTGGTGAATAGCGTGTAATCAGCCGCTGTGGAGCACACAGTGTTTAAGGCAGATGCGCCGCTGGGCGCCTCCCGCCTGGGGCCGCAGCTCTGCGATCTGCACCCCCCAGGGCCCCCGCTCCCCAGGCAGCACGAAGAAGGGAACCTGGGGGGAAAGACCACGTTGGCCTCGCTCCATATCACCACCAGCGGCTCTAGAGAAGCAGAAATTGTTATTTAGATCAAGAGCTTGGGGTTCCTCCCTGGGGTGGTTTTGCACCAACAATGGAAAGGATTTCAGAGCTGGCCTTCCGGGAAAGCCCTTCGCTCAGGTGGGCTTTCCAGCAGAGCTGCTTGGAACCAGCTGCGGGTGCTGACAAGCAGCAAAAAGTACAGCGGTCAGGCCGCTTGCGGTGGGAACGCCAGGAGAAACAGCTGTGCTGATCCGCCCAGCCGTTGCATCATCATGAGTTTGAACCTTCCTCAAGCCTTCCCCGAAACACCCCACAGCGTTATCATCCAGGGCTGCCTCCCCCACAAATTCATGTTGTTTCCAGTGGTCATGTACGGAGGTCAGAGCTGAGTGCTGAAGAACTGATGCTTTTGAACTGCAGTGTTGGAGAAGACTCTTGAGGGTCCCTTGGATTGCAAGGAGATCCCACCAGTCCATCCTAAAGGAGATCAGTCCTGGGTGTTCAGTGGAAGAATTGATGTTGAAGCTGAAGCTCCAATACTTTGGCCACCTGATGCGGAGAGCTGACTCATTGGAAAAGACCCTGATGCTGGGAAAGACTGAGGGCAGGAGAAGGGGGATGAGGATGAGATGGTTGGATGGCATCACTGACTCGGCAGACATGAGTCTGAGCAAACTCTGAGAGAGAATGAAGGACAGGGACGCCTGGTGTGCTGCGGCCCATGGGCTCGAAGAGTCACGCCTGAGCGACTGACAGCAACACAGGCCTTCATGGATTAGTCGTGTATCTTTATCTTTTAAATAAACATTTAGGCTGTCTAATTTTTAGCAATTATAAATAGCACTATGAATATATTATCATATAAATTTCATTCATATTCTTAACTCTCTTCCTACAGTACTTTCCAGGACAAGAAATTGCTAGGTTGAAAGGTAACACATATTTATATTTTGTAAAACTCTTAACCTGAAATTACACTCCAAAATATTCACTCAGAGAAATGCTTAAAAAAGAGAGAGAGTTCGTTTTACAGTCTGTCAAGTTAAAGCCAGGATCACCATTGGCATCAGTCTTCAGGCTTAGCAAAGACTCATTCGGCCACTGATAACGGCTGCTTCCAGTGGATTCTGAAACTTAATCCTACAATCTGCTCAGATCACAAAGTTTATCCAATACAAAACCCCCCTTAAAACCTGGCTCACAGGTAGTAAAAATCAAGCGAACACAGGCACACAAAATGTCAGCAACTCCTTTATCACTTGCAAACGGCGAGAACCCCCATCAGCTTGTCCTTCCCCTGGTTCCCCACCATAGAAAACATCTGCCTTCCCAGAGGTGCACAAGAAATGCTAAGATCCACGCAAGCATCTTAGAGCATCACAGCACGTCAGGGCCGGAAGGTGCAGGGGAGTGACGGCGCAAGAGGGGCTGAGAGAGAGAGCAAAGGGGGTGAGGTGAGGGCCGGAGAAGGGGGCGTCTCCCTGAGCCTTTACCAGTGCATGGTCAGTGGACACCCGCAGGCAGGCTGAGGGCCCTCCACACCGGGGCACAGCCAAGCGGAGGCACAGAGCGACTCGCCGAGGGGGACAGCCCGCCGCCCCTGCTGGGCCGCACCAGCCTTGGAAGTCACACCCTCCTGCTAACCGCCTTTGGGGCCCCGCTTCTGGGAAATGCCCACTCCCACCCTGGGACAAGTCCACTTCACCCCCCAGACTCCCAGGCCTGGTGGCCACCCAAGGACTCTACAGCTGTCATCTCTGAGTCCATAAGAAAAAGTGAACAGGAGAGTACTCGTCGCTCAGTCCCCACCAACTGTGACCTTGTGGACTGCAGCCCGCCAGGCTCCTCTGTCCATGGACTTCTCCAGCAAGAATGCTGGAGTGGGCTACCATTTCCTTCTCCAGGGGATTGATTAGGGCCATTAAATTAGACCAAGGCATTAACCAGATGGGCAGGCTGACGGTCTGGCCGTCAGGCCCACTGGGTAGGAAGGGGCACCCAGTGCCCCAATTCACAGGGGTCCTGCTTGACCTTGAGGATTGACCTTGGTGTTTGATCCCTGACTAAAGGAACACAAAGGACTCCAGCTCCTCTAAAGCTCTTTCCGACTCACACACAACCCCCAGCGGTCCACAGCCCAGAAGAGAGGGCCCCGAGGCAGGTCGACAGGCAGAAGGAGGCTTCCTGCAGCCCCAGGCAAGCCTGAATGTCCGTGACCCCGGGGCGGCCAGGAGCACACAGGGGATCCCCTCTGTGTCGGGGGATCCTGGGCCCTCCAGGCCCCCCAGGACACACCATCCACAGACGCTCCGCAGTCTGAGACGCGCACGTTTCCAACTGCTGAGGCTTGGCCTCGGAGGCCAAGCTGGGAGGGAGTTGGCTGGAGGGAGCCACCCCCACCCGGAGCCGTGGTGAGCCCAGCTCCGCTCATAGGGGCCTGCACATGACCACCCCATCATGGGCAGCATGTTGACCAGGGGTCGCTGGGATGACCTACAGCTTTGCACTTGGAGTCCGTTTATCCTCTTACAAGACTGTGACACTCTGGTGCTGTGTTCTTCCCATTTCTGGTGCAAAGAACTAGCCTTTTTGAGAATCTGATAAATACTGGATTCTCGCCTCAAGACATAGAAAGCCTATGAAAATATATATTCAATCTTTTATGCACATTTAGGGTATTTGACCCCTGGAAAACTGACCCCTGCCTTTTCGGCCTTTTAAAATTATAAACAAGGTCTCCAAGTCCAAGGGCCTCCCGCAAGCTCTTTAAAGGGTCTGTAAGTTACGATAAGTAAGTGGTGGCAGACACAGTCTCCCCAGATGGACAGGGCTCCGGCCGGCCTGGGGATATCAGCTTCTTTCTCACCTGCATCAGGGTCCCACTCACAGTGGGGACAGGGTAATGGATTTATGACGGCAGGTGCCACAGGCAGAAACCACAAGGGCAGCAAAGCAGAAAACTCACTGAACTGCACCCATCACAGCCTCACAATAGCATCTAAGGGTTTTCCTTTTGACTTCTTGTCTCAGACTTGATATCTGCATTTTCCCTAAATTCAAAAGCAAATGCAACAAGAGATTGCTCACTGATTCTTTCAGCAACTTCTCCCCTCTCCTCCCACCACCCTTCTTGCAAGAATACTGTGTATCAACAGCCCCTCTGGGGAAAATAACTTTGAAAAATTGGATAGTGGATGCTAAATGACTTAATGGATAATAAAATGGCTTGTGCTTCTGAGACTGCTATTTAAAGACCAACTTGATATTTTATGTAAAACGAACCCTAGTTTTTTATGCAGTCATGGGACCTTGCCCAGCTTTTCTGCCAAATTTGCTATTTATGGAGGATGTACTTCTTTAAGGCAAGTTAGAAGCCACTTCTGAGACTCACTAAGACTCTGGAGGATGGTGACATCTTTAAGCACGTCCACACCATGGGTGAAAAAAAGGACAAAGGGTGTTTTCAAATTCTAAAAGGTAACCAGACATTTGAGATGAAGTTGTAAAGGATAATTCCTGCATGTCAGGATGGCAAACTGAGGACAGGACTTGAACTTGGGAACTCATCTGACCCCCTGGCAAAATCCTGGGTGCCAACCTAACCTGCCCCCTACACACTCCTTCCACAGACGCACCAGCATGGACGGCCACATCCGCCTCCCGGGCGTCTCAGGCATCCGTCTTCTGCTCGTGGCTCCCTGCTCCAAGTCCACAAGCCGCCCAAACTCTCCTCCTGACACAAAGACTGCCTTCACCTCGACCCTGCCAGCCCAGGTGCGTGCCCAGGCTCACCGCCCTGCTCTCACCAGGCACCTGCCCCATTCGGGACCCCCCAGCCTTTGCACACGCTGCCCCCACCTCCTGCCCAGCGCACCTCCCATCTCCTGCTTCTCGGCCTGAGAAGTCTTGCTTGTTTTAAAAATCAGCTCAGGGACTCAGGAGCCACCCGGGGCGCGCGTAGTGCCTCTCCTGACCACCCAGCTCTGGTCCTCCCACCTGGGACCTGAGCCCAAGGCTGCTGCAGGCGCGGCACCGCATGGTCTGGGCGGGAGACACGGGGTCTGGTCCCGCCCGCCCTGCACAGATGGGGAGGTGACTACGGGCTAACAGGACCCCAGTGGCAGACCCCCGGGGCCTCCACACTGCAGAAGGCCGCCCCAGCCAGCCGCCTGCCCTCATCTGAGATGACCCTGCCCAGGACAGCGAGCAGGGAGGGCGGTCTTCCTTCCCGCGCAGGACGAGCCGGGAACTGAGGTTTCAGACCAGCAGGCAGAGGCCCACTGAGTCTCTTCCGGAAAATGCCTCCTATGGGCCTCCTCTGCCCTGGCTTCCGTTTATTTACCGCGGCCCGTTCTCCGGTCACCAAACACATGGAAACGCAGGCTGGAGGTTGAAGAGGGAACTGTTTACTGACAACAGGAATTCACGAACCAAGACAGCCTACTGCCTCTATCATTATAGGAGATCCATGATAAAGGCCTTACACGCTTTGAAAGAAAAACTTGAATCAAAGGAAGCTTAAGTTAAAAATAGCCAATGCTACATATATAAGAGTAAAATCAAAGGCAATTTTATAATGAATCAGCCAGCTTACATTTTTGCCACTCTGTTGTGAAGTATGATTTAAATTCTGATGTAGGTCATCAGCTAAATGCTTACTTATGTGTTTCTTAGAATGGAAATAATTTGAATGATAAGGTCAGTGAGAATAGATAATAAATGTCTGAAACTATGAATAACAGAAGAACCAAACACACACATTGTATAATAGCCACATGACCACACAGACCAGAAAGGGAGGGAATACGCCTGTCCCATGATGCTGTGAGGGCTGACACATACGACATAATAAATATCAATCCTAANAAGGAGATCAGTCCTGGGTGTTCAGTGGAAGAATTGATGTTGAAGCTGAAGCTCCAATACTTTGGCCACCTGATGCGGAGAGCTGACTCATTGGAAAAGACCCTGATGCTGGGAAAGACTGAGGGCAGGAGAAGGGGGATGAGGATGAGACGGTTGGATGGCATCACTGACTCGGCAGACATGAGTCTGAGCAAACTCTGAGAGAGAATGAAGGACAGGGACGCCTGGTGTGCTGCGGCCCATGGGCTCGAACAGTCACACCTGAGCGACTGACAGCAACACAGGCCTTCATGGATTAGTCGTGTATCTTTTATCTTTTAAATAAACATTTAGGCTGTCTAATTTTTAGCAATTATAAATAGCACTATGAATATATTATCATATAAATTTCATTCATATTCTTAACTCTCTTCCTACAGTACTTTCCAGGACAAGAAATTGCTAGGTTGAAAGGTAACACATATTTATATTTTGTAAAACTCTTAACCTGAAATTACACTCCAAAATATTCACTCAGAGAAATGCTTAAAAAAGAGAGAGAGTTCGTTTTACAGTCTGTCAAGTTAAAGCCAGGATCACCATTGGCATCAGTCTTCAGGCTTAGCAAAGACTCATTCGGCCACTGATAACGGCTGCTTCCAGTGGATTCTGAAACTTAATCCTACAATCTGCTCAGATCACAAAGTTTATCCAATACAAAACCCCCCTTAAAACCTGGCTCACAGGTAGTAAAAATCAAGCGAACACAGGCACACAAAATGTCAGTAACTCCTTTATCACTTGCAAACGGCAAGATCCCTCATCAGCTTGTCCTTCCCCTGGTTCCCCACCATAGAAACTATCTGCCTTCCCAGAGGTGCGCAAGAAATGCTAAGATCCACGCAAGCATCTTAGAGCATCACAGCACGTCAGAGCCGGAAGGTGCAGGGGAGGAACGAGTCAGGTGGGAAGTGACCGCGCAAGAGGGGCTGAGAGAGAGATAAAAGGGGGTGATGTGAGGGCCGGAGAGGGGGGCGTCTCCCTGAGCCTTTACCAGTGCATGGTCAGCGGACACCCGCAGGTAGGCCGAGGGCCCTCCACACCGGGGCACAGCCAAGCGGAGGCACAGAGCGACTCGCGGAGGCACAGAGCGAGCCTACCGCCCCTGCTGGGCCGCACCAGCCTTGGAAGTCACACCTTCCTGCTCACCGCCTTTGGGTCCCCGCTTCTGGGAAATGCCCACTCCCACCCTGGGGCAAGTCCACTTCACCTCCCAGACTCCCAGGCCTGGTGGCCACCCAAGGACTCTACAGCTGTCATCTCTGAGTCCATAAGAAAAAGTGAACAGGAGAGTACTCGTCGCTCAGTCCCCACCGACTGTGACCCCGTGGACTGCAGCCCGCCAGGCTCCTCTGTCCATGGACTTCTCCAGCAAGAATGCTGGAGTGGGCTACCATTTCCCTCTCCAGGGGTTTGATTAGGGCCATTAAATTAGACCAAGGCATTAACCAGATGGGCAGGCTAACGGTCTGGCCGTCAGGCCCACTGAGTGGGAAGGGGCACCCAGTGCCCCAATTCACGCGGGTCCTGCTTGACCTTGAGGATTGACCTTGGTGTTTGATCCCTGACTAAAGGAACACAAAGGACTCCAGCTCCTCTAAAGCTCTTTCCGACTCACACACAACCCCCAGCGGTCCACAGCCCAGAAGAGAGGGCCCCGAGGCAGGTCGACAGGCAGAAGGAGGCTTCCTGCAGCCCCAGGCAAGCCTGAATGTCCGTGACCCCGGGGCGGCCGGGAGCACACAGGGGATCCCCTCTGTGTCGGGGGATCCTGGGCCCTCCAGGCCCCCCAGGACACACCATCCACAGACGCTCCGCAGTCTGAGACGCGCACGTTTCCAACTGCTGAGGCTTGGCCTCGGAGGCCAAGCTGGGAGGGAGTTGGCTGGAGGGAGCCACCCCCACCCGGAGCCGTGGTGAGCCCAGCTCCGCTCATCGGGGCCTGCACATGACCACCCCATCATGGGCAGCATGTTGACCAGGGGTCGCTGGGATGACCTACAGCTTTGCACTTGGAGTCCGTTTATCCTCTTACAAGACTGTGACACTCTGGTGCTGTGTTCTTCCCATTTCTGGTGCAAAGAACTAGCCTTTTTGAGAATCTGATAAATACTGGATTCTCGCCTCAAGACATAGAAAGCCTATGAAAATATATATTCAATCTTTTATGCACATTTAGGGTATTTGAAGACCCCTGGAAAACTGACCCCTGCCTTTTCGGCCTTTTAAAATTATAAACAAGGTCTCCAAGTCCAAGGGCCTCCCGCAAGCTCTTTAAAGGGTCTGTAAGTTACGATAAGTAAGTGGTGGCAGACACAGTCTCCCCAGATGGACAGGGCTCCGGCCGGCCTGGGGATATCAGCTTCTTTCTCACCTGCATCAGGGTCCCACTCACAGTGGGGACAGGGTAATGGATTTATGACGGCAGGTGCCACAGGCAGAAACCACAAGGGCAGCAAAGCAGAAAACTCACTGAACTGCACCCATCACAGCCTCACAATAGCATCTAAGGGTTTTCCTTTTGACTTCTTGTCTCAGACTTGATATCTGCATTTTCCCTAAATTCAAAAGCAAATGCAACAAGAGATTGCTCACTGATTCTTTCAGCAACTTCTCCCCTCTCCTCCCACCACCCTTCTTGCAAGAATACTGTGTATCAACAGCCCCTCTGGGGAAAATAACTTTGAAAAATTGGATAGTGGATGCTAAATGACTTAATGGATAATAAAATGGCTTGTGCTTCTGAGACTGCTATTTAAAGACCAACTTGATATTTTATGTAAAACGAACCCTAGTTTTTTATGCAGTCATGGGACCTTGCCCAGCTTTTCTGCCAAATTTGCTATTTATGGAGGATGTACTTCTTTAAGGCAAGTTAGAAGCCACTTCTGAGACTCACTAAGACTCTGGAGGATGGTGACATCTTTAAGCACGTCCACACCATGGGTGAAAAAAAGGACAAAGGGTGTTTTCAAATTCTAAAAGGTAACCAGACATTTGAGATGAAGTTGTAAAGGATAATTCCTGCATGTCAGGATGGCAAACTGAGGACAGGACTTGAACTTGGGAACTCATCTGACCCCCTGGCAAAATCCTGGGTGCCAACCTAACCTGCCCCCTACACACTCCTTCCACAGACGCACCAGCATGGACGGCCACATCCGCCTCCCGGGCGTCTCAGGCATCCGTCTTCTGCTCGTGGCTCCCTGCTCCAAGTCCACAAGCCGCCCAAACTCTCCTCCTGACACAAAGACTGCCTTCACCTCGACCCTGCCAGCCCAGGTGCGTGCCCAGGCTCACCGCCCTGCTCTCACCAGGCACCTGCCCCATTCGGGACCCCCCAGCCTTTGCACACGCTGCCCCCACCTCCTGCCCAGCGCACCTCCCATCTCCTGCTTCTCGGCCTGAGAAGTCTTGCTTGTTTTAAAAATCAGCTCAGGGACTCAGGAGCCACCCGGGGCGCGCGTAGTGCCTCTCCTGACCACCCAGCTCTGGTCCTCCCACCTGGGACCTGAGCCCAAGGCTGCTGCAGGCGCGGCACCGCATGGTCTGGGCGGGAGACACGGGGTCTGGTCCCGCCCGCCCTGCACAGATGGGGAGGTGACTACGGGCTAACAGGACCCCAGTGGCAGACCCCCGGGGCCTCCACACTGCAGAAGGCCGCCCCAGCCAGCCGCCTGCCCTCATCTGAGATGACCCTGCCCAGGACAGCGAGCAGGGAGGGCGGTCTTCCTTCCCGCGCAGGACGAGCCGGGAACTGAGGTTTCAGACCAGCAGGCAGAGGCCCACTGAGTCTCTTCCGGAAAATGCCTCCTATGGGCCTCCTCTGCCCTGGCTTCCGTTTATTTACCGCGGCCCGTTCTCCGGTCACCAAACACATGGAAACGCAGGCTGGAGGTTGAAGAGGGAACTGTTTACTGACAACAGGAATTCACGAACCAAGACAGCCTACTGCCTCTATCATTATAGGAGATCCATGATAAAGGCCTTACACGCTTTGAAAGAAAAACTTGAATCAAAGGAAGCTTAAGTTAAAAATAGCCAATGCTACATATATAAGAGTAAAATCAAAGGCAATTTTATAATGAATCAGCCAGCTTACATTTTTGCCACTCTGTTGTGAAGTATGATTTAAATTCTGATGTAGGTCATCAGCTAAATGCTTACTTATGTGTTTCTTAGAATGGAAATAATTTGAATGATAAGGTCAGTGAGAATAGATAATAAATGTCTGAAACTATGAATAACAGAAGAACCAAACACANTGCCCCAATTCACGCGGGTCCTGCTTGACCTTGAGGATTGACCTTGGTGTTTGATCCCTGACTAAAGGAACACAAAGGACTCCAGCTCCTCTAAAGCTCTTTCCGACTCACACACAACCCCCAGCGGTCCACAGCCCAGAAGAGAGGGCCCCGAGGCAGGTCGACAGGCAGAAGGAGGCTTCCTGCAGCCCCAGGCAAGCCTGAATGTCCGTGACCCCGGGGCGGCCAGGAGCACACAGGGGATCCCCTCTGTGTCGGGGGATCCTGGGCCCTCCAGGCCCCCCAGGACACACCATCCACAGACGCTCCGCAGTCTGAGACGCGCACGTTTCCAACTGCTGAGGCTTGGCCTCGGAGGCCAAGCTGGGAGGGAGTTGGCTGGAGGGAGCCACCCCCACCCGGAGCCGTGGTGAGCCCAGCTCCGCTCATCGGGGCCTGCACATGACCACCCCATCATGGGCAGCATGTTGACCAGGGGTCGCTGGGATGACCTACAGCTTTGCACTTGGAGTCCGTTTATCCTCTTACAAGACTGTGACACTCTGGTGCTGTGTTCTTCCCATTTCTGGTGCAAAGAACTAGCCTTTTTGAGAATCTGATAAATACTGGATTCTCGCCTCAAGACATAGAAAGCCTATGAAAATATATATTCAATCTTTTATGCACATTTAGGGTATTTGACCCCTGGAAAACTGACCCCTGCCTTTTCGGCCTTTTAAAATTATAAACAAGGTCTCCAAGTCCAAGGGCCTCCCGCAAGCTCTTTAAAGGGTCTGTAAGTTACGATAAGTAAGTGGTGGCAGACACAGTCTCCCCAGATGGACAGGGCTCCGGCCGGCCTGGGGATATCAGCTTCTTTCTCACCTGCATCAGGGTCCCACTCACAGTGGGGACAGGGTAATGGATTTATGACGGCAGGTGCCACAGGCAGAAACCACAAGGGCAGCAAAGCAGAAAACTCACTGAACTGCACCCATCACAGCCTCACAATAGCATCTAAGGGTTTTCCTTTTGACTTCTTGTCTCAGACTTGATATCTGCATTTTCCCTAAATTCAAAAGCAAATGCAACAAGAGATTGCTCACTGATTCTTTCAGCAACTTCTCCCCTCTCCTCCCNATCACCACCACCACCATCACCACCATCATCATCACCACCACCACCACCACCACCACCATCATCACCACCACCACCACCACCACCATCACCACCACCATCACCACCACCATCACCACCACCATCATCACCACCACCATCACCACCACCATCATCACCGCCACCATCACCACCATCACCACCATCATCGGTCACTATTACCATCATCCTCATCCATGCACAGGGTGCTTTCTGAAAGAGTCACAAAAGGCTTTCTCTCCATAGATCTCCACTCAAATCCTTGGAACTAGAAGGTGTTGCTCCTTTCATTTCTGACTTTTTCAGGGTGAGGGCTAAACCAGCCTTGAATCTCTGAGTTCTGACTCTGAACTCCTCTTGCTCTCAGCCTCCTGCTTGCAGGTGATGGTAACACATGGTACCTTTGTCTTGCAGAGGCAGAATCAGGAAAGCTCAGAAAGGATTTGGGTGGAGACAGGAGTAAGGAAGCTGCAAGGTTCCAGCACCCATCACAGTTGGACTTGAGCCCAGCTGCTCAGAAGCGACTATATAACCATCTTCTTATACAGCTTCTCTGGGGGGAGGGGAAGGAGAGTCTCCAAGGCCTACACCCCCACATCAGGGAGAAGCCAGGGGGCCCCAGGAGCTTGTGGGGGATTGGAATACCTCCAGAGAGCCCTGCATCCTCAGCACTGGGTGCTCACCACCAGGTGCTGGTGATGGTGGTGGTGATGATGGTGATGATGAGGGTGGTGGTGATGGTGGTGGTGGTGGTGATGGTGGTGGTGGTGCTGGTGATGATGAGGGTGGTGGTGGTGATGGTGGTGGTGATGGTGGTGGTGGTGATGATAAGGGTGGTGATGATGGTGATGATGGTGGTGGTGATGTTGATGGTGGCGGTGATGGTGATGATGATGATGATGGTGGTGGTGATGATGGTGGTGGTGATGGTGATGAGGGTAGTAACGGTGGTGGCAATAGTGGTAGTGATGGTGGTGATGGTGATGATGCAGGTGGTGGTGGTAATGGTCGTGATGATGGTGGTGGTGATGGTGATGATGAGGGTGGTGGTGGTGTGATGGTGGTGGTGGTGGTAGTGATGGTGGTGGTGATGGTGGTAGTAATGGTGGTGGTGATGGTGGTGGTAGTGATGGTGGTGATGATGATGATGGTGATGATGGTGGTAGTGATGGTGGTGGTGATCATGATGATGGTGGTGGTGGTGTTGATGGTGATACTGGTGGTGGTGATGATGGTGTTAATGGTGGTGGTGATGATGGTGATGATGGTGATATTGGTGGTGGTGATGATGGTGATGATGGTGGTGATGGTGGTGTTGGTGGTGGTGATGATGGTGATGATGGTAGTAGTGATGATGGTGATAGTGGTGGTGATGATGGTGATGGTGATGATGGTAGTGATGATGGTGATGGTGGTAGTTATGATGGTGGTAGTGATGATGGTGATGATGGTGTTAATGGTGGTGGTGATGATGGTGATGATGGTGTTAATGGTGGTGGTGATGATGGTGGTGATGGTGGTGGTGATGATGGTGATGGTGGTGGTGATGATGGTGATGGTGGTGGTGATGATGGTGTTAACGGTGGTGGTGATGATGGTGATGGTGGTGGTGGTGGTGGTGATGGTGGTGGTGACGATGGTGATGATAATGATGATATTGGTGGTGGTGATGATGGTGTTAATGGTGGTGGTGATGATGGTGGTGGTG
>SJYW01002705.1:43143-110927 GCA_006410735.1 Raphicerus campestris
TGGTGGTGGTGATGGTGGTGGTGATGATGGTGATATTGGTGGTGGTGATGATGGTGTTAATGGTGGTGGTGATGATGGTGGTGGCGATGATGGTGGTGATGGTGGTGATATTGGTGGTGGTGATGATGGTGATGATGGTGGTTATGGTGGTGATGATGGTGGTGGTGATGATGGTGTTGGTGGTGGTGATGATGGTGTTAATGGTGGTGGTGATGATGGTGTTGGTGGTGGTGATGGTGGTGGTGATGATGGTGATATTGGTGGTGGTGATGATGGTGATATTGGTGGTGGTGATGATGGTGTTAATGGTGGTGGTGATGATGGTGATATTGGTGGTGGTGATAATGGTGATGATGGTGGTGATGGTGGTGGTGATGATGGTGATATTGGTGGTGGTGATGATGGTGATGGTGGTGGTGATGGTGGTGGTGATGATGGTGATGGGTGGTGGTGATGATGATGGTGATGGTGGTGATGATGGTGATGATGGTGGTGGTGATGATGGTAGTGATGATGGTGATGGTGGTAGTTATGATGGTGGTGCTGGTGACTGGTGATCGTGGTGGTAATGGTGATGTTGATGGTGGTGATGTTGGTAATGGTAATATGAGAGGAAGAAGAGAGAGGAGAAGGAGATGGGGAGGAGGAGGAGGAAAGGGAAGAGGAATCCCGTGGCCCGCAGGAGGTGTGATCACTCTGAGTTCAGAGGCTGGCCCGCTGGATAATGTCTCCGAAACGTATCACAGCCCCCAAGTCTCAGTTTCCCCAGGTTTGAGATGGAAACATGCCCGTAAGGCTGACGATCGCATAAGACAGGTCCACCACTCACTCCACCTGAGCGGGCAACAGATTTCAGTTCTAGGGCAGGGCCAGCACCTGGATGGGCCGTGCTGTGGGCAACCTCACTGGGCCTAGGGAATCTGTTTCCAGACCATCTGTTTACACACAATAGCCTTCCCCAAGGGCCCTACCAGAGAATCACAACATCCACTCGGTTTGGTTTGGACGGAGAACCAAGCCTGTGGTCATCACACCCCAACCAGAGCCCAAGGTTCCTCTTGGGCAGAGACGGGCTCGTCCGTTTTGCCCTGTACCTTACACTCTCCCCAGGGTCATAACTGGCATCTCTTCTAATAAGAAAAGATCCATCTACCCGCAGTTTCAGGTTAGAAATGGAAGCTACAATTCCGCTGAGAAAACCAGCCTTCGCCGTTATTTGCGGCCCCCAGGCCTTCCTGCCGGGATCACTGGGGTGAGCAGACCCGAAGCGCCCTCTCAAGGTGAGACCATCACAGCCCACACAATGCCACCAGCTGTAATCACTGAGAACGGAAGGCTGGCTTTTATTACTTAGGGCATTTGAATTTCCGACAGTAAAGCTGCATTAACGAAGGGCGTCTTTTTTTTGCATTGAATTTACACCTAATGTGATTCCATTTTGCATTCTTTACATATGCAAATGAGGTAGCTAGAACGTTCCTGATGCAAAAACTGTTTTTGCTAAATCATATCAAAATGTTTCATGGATCTCACCAAAAAGTGTTGATATATGGAAATTGCTCTTTTTCAAAAACTGTCTTTAAAATCCAAATGGTATATTTTGAATTTCTTTTCTCTGCACCACACCCTCCCTGGTATTTGTGGAGAATTAAAGGAAATAAATAATATATTAATGCCACACTGCCACGGCATGGGAGCAGGGGCAGCCAGAACAATCCTCATTTTAGCCATTACTGAGACAGGAGGAGGTTCGTCCAGGCCTCAGGTGTTTTCCGAGGCAAGTGGAAGAGTGAAAGTTAACGTTAGGATGTCAGAAACACATCCTGTCTCCCTTCTGAGTAAGGGAGCAACCGAGTCACACGCTGAACAGTCACTTATACGAGGGGTGTGTTTCCTAAATACATAGTGAAGCTGGCTGGTCTCATCTGGGCTCAGGTCAGGCACCGTTTTCAAAGGGGCGAAGGCAGCACCCTGTCCCTCTCGGAACTGCAGCCCGCAGCTGCTCTGGGCTGAACAGTGCCTGCAGCGGGAGGGGAGCCTGGGGCACTGTCCATTTTCACACGCCAGCTTTCCAAACTCCTTAGGCAGCTGAAAACCACAGCACACCCCACTGCGTCGTGAGAATGGACTGTCTCAGGCCTGAGCACAATCGCACAGGTTAAAGCATCGAGAAGGGGAGGAAGCACAGCAGCCAGGTGTCAGAGACGAGCTCGGAGCGTCCCGCAGAGCAAGGCGCAGGGCAGACCACGTGCTCGGAGAGCCGGCGGCCTCAGGCGGGTAACCGAGTCAGAGGGGCCCAGAAAGCCAAAGGAGGGCAAATAACAACCAGGGAGGAGGTTTATAAAAAGAAGAGGCAGACACACAAAAGCAAGGGCTCGCTCCAGCTGACAGAACTCTCAAGTCGGGGCAGACATCTATCTGCCTGAAATGGAGGGAAAGTGTAAACACGCCATGCCAAGGTGCCGGCTGCAGCTGACCGGTCACTCCACGCACTCAGCCAGCGCCGTGTAAACCTGCCACAGGACTTGGGCAAATGCATACGGGCCCTTCCTTCTAGAGTGAATCTGCACGCTTCCTGCCCTGGGATATTCCTGAGGTTTATGGCTGGACGCTTTGAGAAAAGCGCACACGGGAGGTGAACAGAGAAACACTCAAAGTCCCAACAGCCTTTCTCCAGGGGACTTGTAACTGGTTTTTTAAGTAGATCATACTAGCCAGCCTGGCTTCCACAAAATCCCAGCATTTTAACACAGCCTCGGCAAATCAGCCTGCCTTCATGACGCCGAGGACTCACCTCACTCTGATGACCCCTGAAAATAGGTTTCCCTTGGGTTTGGGGGCCTCCTTGTGGGGTAGGTAAGGGGCCTGCTGAGGAGTCAGGCTCGGAAACCGTTCAGTGGCGCTGCCTGAAGGACCCGTTTCCCTGTTCAATCATCTTCCCCTGCTAGAGTGACAGACCTTGATCTTTCATCAACGTTAAGTGTGTTTTTTAATATATGTAATGGGGTTTGGACGACATTTATTGAAGAGATTCGAATTGCCCAGGCGTGTCTCTGCTATTGACTGGGCGCGCCTCAACGGGCCTGAACATACTGAGGGCCTGCCCCGGGTTCCCCCGAGGCGGACAGTTTACACAAAATCTCGTTCCCTGGATCTATGCGGATCTCCCGGGCAGGAGGGGAAAAAAGAACAAACACCCGGAGAACCCTGGGAATGCTCTGCTTCTGTGTGTGTCTGGCGGCCACAACCCTAACGTGTATTATTGTCTGCGATTTATTGCTTTCGCTCTTTCATTAATAATTTAATGTTCGTGAAAAAATAAAAAAAAGCTCTTCAAAGCACCAAAAAAATCCATTCAAAGCTATATAAACTTTTTTGGGGGTCAGAGTTAAACGTCTTTGTATGTTGAAATGCCAGCTCTGCCGCACAGACTTAATTAAAGCTACTGGATTTGGGGAAAAGGAAGTTTAGCTGGCGTGCTAACCTCTGCCTGCTCTGTCAGTTTGAACAGAGCTGAAAATTACCTCCTAATGGCTGAGAATATGTGTGCGCAGTGTCATATTTTGAACCTAATCGCGCTGCTCCCCACAGACGCAGACGTGTTTATTGATATAGATTGAATCAGCGGCAAGGGCCCCTCTCCGTGGAGCTCGGTCAGATGGCTGGAAAGCAAAGTGTTACTGCAGCATTCTAAGCTCACAACTTAGAGCCCAAACCGTCCCAGAGCCCCAGGCATTCGGAAATTGCCATTTTGACTTAATTATCAGGCATTTGCTTTTTGAAGCAAATTATTCAGGATATTGTGATAAACAGATACAAAGCAATTTTCCCTCTGCCGAAGGAACCTGCAGTGACGCAGGTGAGAAACTGCATTCATTACGGTGGGGCCCCAGAGAGGGCGAGTGCTGAGACCCAAGGTCAGCTCGCAGGGACTCACACACCTCCTCCCGCAGCTTCTAGACCCGTGTTGTGGGAAGAATTCACACTTAAAAGGACAGGGCCCCGAGAGAAGCAAGAGGCTCTGCAGCTGCGTGTGAGCTTGGCCGGCCCGGCACTCAGCCCTCCTGGCTCCCACCGCCCTGGCCCTACGTGGGGAGGGGGTCCCCGTCCCGTCTGATCCCACCATCTGACCTTGGATGCGGAAGGCTCACTCAAGATTCTGCTCCCGATGACTGGTGTTCTCTTGGGCAAAATCTACACAACCTGCTGTCCCGCACTGTCAAACAAACGTTGGACTTCATACACCCCATGGTCAAACCCCAGGAGGGAAGGAAGGAAAATAGACTGTGCTGGGATGAGGAAGCGCTGAGGAAGGCGAAAACCAGACATTCGTGTGAGCTCGCAGATGCAAAATGCTGAATGTCACCTCCAAGGAATGTCTGAGGTGACTGATTTTCGCATTTGCACCGCACCCCCACCCAGCCTGGACTTAGAGACACAGGTTCTAACTGCTGACTCAGAGAGTGATGGAGAAAGGGAAGGAGTTTGCCTGGTATTTTGAAAACGTATGCTCTGTTTTAGTTGCAGGATGGAGGGCGGGTGTGGAGCCAAGTGAGGAGGAAGGGAGCCTGTGGCAGCAGCAGATTCCTTTAAAATGATACTCTTTGGGACTATACTCTTTTATACTATTTTTAATAACAATTTCAACTGTCATTCTTAGTAGGGGCGTTTATGTAAATAAACAAATTTACTATTTCTCCTTAAGCAATACCCAACTGTAAGCCACCCCCATCTTTGCACATTTGACTGATGACAAAGCACCCCAGCATCTGCAGTCTGCTCGTGTCCCACAGAATTCCCTCCTTATCCTAATAAAACTGCTTTAAACAGGAAACAGCAAATGTGCTTTCTTTGAACTCAAATTATTTAAAACAAGCTCTTATATTGCTTTTTGGAAACTTACACAGGACAAGTTTTTAAATGCCTTTTTTTTTTTATTTCCAACGACTCTGTTTAAAAATTTAGTTCTGCCATTAGATTCAAAGATCACTTCATTCTCTTAAGGTAACATGCTATTTTGCCTCGTTATAATAAACACCAATGTTTTTACAACCGCAACAGTTCCGTGCACATTAGCATATTTTGGCTGAGGTATTGTTTTACTCTGACCTGTATAATAAGTGTCACATTAGCAAGACAACAAATCAAACGTTTGTTAATTTCCCTCGCTTTCCCACACAGCTGGTGGTGTTATCGTGTCACCAGATTTTAATTAATATGATAAGTAACACTTGCAAGACAACAGCCGGATTTTTTTCCCCTCTGTGTGCGCGAGGGGCTGTAAACCTCGTGTGTGTGTGTGTGTGTACGTGTACACGTGTGTGCAGATGGTAGAAAGCAGGAGGAAGCTAAGATATTCACAAGGGCCTTTTGCAACAAATTAATCACCAAAAACATTCACAGCCACACACAAAGCTATTTCCAGTCTAACTTTCGTAACACTGTCTTCTTTTGCTCTTCCGGATCAAAGATCGCCATGCACCAACGCAGAATAAAAATCAGAGAAACAGATAAGAAAATGTGCTAATTTTCATACCTGGGGTAGTTGTGTATTTAAGGTTTTAGCGGTTAAGAGAGATGCCATACTGCTGTCTTCGGAGAGGTTTAATTTTAATCTCTCCAGCCTCCACGTGAATAGTAACAAACACACGTCTGACTCACATAGGACCATTGTGCATGTCCCGTGTGTGAAGCTCTGCTCGGGCTGGTCTTGGGTGAGGGGAAAGTGCCATCTATTTGCAAAAGCTAGAAATGCAGCTGAGCTCGGGAGGGAGAGATCCTTCCACCGCCAGTCCCAGCCCCGGAGCCCCCGGCATTGCTAACAACAGACCCAAAAGTGGGTCGGTCCAACAGGGGAAGAACAACCTCCGCACACTAAAGAAATACATTAAAGAAAATGCACTCCCGGCACGTGCGCCCTGTAAAATATTGTACAAAACTAGTGCCGAGGCTCCATTTAAAACTGTTGCTATACATTTTTTAGTAAAAAGAGGAGCCGTATCCAGTTCCAAACAAAAAATGTATAATGTAAAACACCGCCTAAGAATGAATGCATTTTACCTTTAGATATTTTTAAAGTTATTTAAGACTTTTTAAGTAACACAGTAGAAATTAATTCTATGACAAAACACTAACAGTGGAAATCCTTAAATGGTTGCTGGAGGAAAATGCCAATAAGAAAAGCAGTGTTCAGAATTAGAACTGTCTCTAATGCTTTCTGATTTTGAATTTCTGAAGAGAAAGGAAACCTCTTCCTCCCGGGAATGGAAGGCAGAAAGCCCATTTATGGAGCTGAAATTCTTCCAAATCTCCTTATTGTTTATTTAACTTAACATTTTTTCCCTTCTGTCACAAAATACAGGTTTTCCCTGTGAATCCCAAACTCTAATATGCCACCTACGCAAGATTAAGCCCCAGAAGCAGAATGGCACCGACATCCCTGAAAAGATGGTTTTCTCTGTAAGTAGGATTAAGCCCAGAGCAGTTTCCACAGGCGGTGGCGGTGTGTCGAGAGGGAAGGCCGGCAGACCCGATCGCCAGTCCTGCCAGCATTGCACTCCCGCCTGAAGCTGCCCGGCAGAACGGGGGTGCCAGGAAGCCGGCTCGGTTGCTTTCGACCAGGCATGTAAACACAGGCTCAGATCTGAGGTCAACTCGTAATGCCAGTAACGATTCCGAAAGGGGACGTGAAAGCGGGTTTCCAGCGTCCTCTGCCGGTCTGCTCAGCAGCCCTGCGGGCCAGAGTGCAGAGAGGGTCGGAGGAGAATGCCCACCCAGGGAGAATTCACCTGAGCATTCAGTCAGCGAGAAGAAGGCTCCGAGGGCCCCCCACCTGATGGGCACATCCNGCTTTCCCACACAGCTGGTGGTGTTATCGTGTCACCAGATTTTAATTAATATGATAAGTAACACTTGCAAGACAACAGCCGGATTTTTTTCCCCTCTGTGTGCGCGAGGGGCTGTAAACCTCGTGTGTGTGTGTGTGTGTACGTGTACACGTGTGTGCAGATGGTAGAAAGCAGGAGGAAGCTAAGATATTCACAAGGGCCTTTTGCAACAAATTAATCACCAAAAACATTCACAGCCATACACAAAGCTATTTCCAGTCTAACTTTCGTAACACTGTCTTCTTTTGCTCTTCCGGATCAAAGATCGCCATGCACCAACGCAGAATAAAAATCAGAGAAACAGATAAGAAAATGTGCTAATTTTCATACCTGGGGTAGTTGTGTATTTAAGGTTTTAGCGGTTAAGAGAGATGCCATACTGCTGTCTTCGGAGAGGTTTAATTTTAATCTCTCCAGCCTCCACGTGAATAGTAACAAACACACGTCTGACTCACATAGGACCATTGTGCATGTCCCGTGTGTGAAGCTCTGCTCGGGCTGGTCTTGGGTGAGGGGAAAGTGCCATCTATTTGCAAAAGCTAGAAATGCAGCTGAGCTCGGGAGGGAGAGATCCTTCCACCGCCAGTCCCAGCCCCGGAGCCCCCGGCATTGCTAACAACAGACCCAAAAGTGGGTCGGTCCAACAGGGGAAGAACAACCTCCGCACACTAAAGAAATACATTAAAGAAAATGCACTCCCGGCACGTGCGCCCTGTAAAATATTGTACAAAACTAGTGCCGAGGCTCCATTTAAAACTGTTGCTATACATTTTTTAGTAAAAAGAGGAGCCGTATCCAGTTCCAAACAAAAAATGTATAATGTAAAACACCGCCTAAGAATGAATGCATTTTACCTTTAGATATTTTTAAAGTTATTTAAGACTTTTTAAGTAACACAGTAGAAATTAATTCTATGACAAAACACTAACAGTGGAAATCCTTAAACGGTTGCTGGAGGAAAATGCCAATAAGAAAAGCAGTGTTCAGAATTAGAACTGTCTCTAATGCTTTCTGATTTTGAATTTCTGAAGAGAAAGGAAACCTCTTCCTCCCGGGAATGGAAGGCAGAAAGCCCATTTATGGAGCTGAAATTCTTCCAAATCTCCTTATTGTTTATTTAACTTAACATTTTTTCCCTTCTGTCACAAAATACAGGTTTTCCCTGTGAATCCCAAACTCTAATATGCCACCTACGCAAGATTAAGCCCCAGAAGCAGAATGGCACCGACATCCCTGAAAAGATGGTTTTCTCTGTAAGTAGGATTAAGCCCAGAGCAGTTTCCACAGGCGGTGGCGGTGTGTCGAGAGGGAAGGCCGGCAGACCCGATCGCCAGTCCTGCCAGCATTGCACTCCCGCCTGAAGCTGCCCGGCAGAACGGGGGTGCCAGGAAGCCGGCTCGGTTGCTTTCGACCAGGCATGTAAACACAGGCTCAGATCTGAGGTCAACTCGTAATGCCAGTAACGATTCCGAAAGGGGACGTGAAAGCGGGTTTCCAGCGTCCTCTGCCGGTCTGCTCAGCAGCCCTGCGGGCCAGAGTGCAGAGAGGGTCGGAGGAGAATGCCCACCCAGGGAGAATTCACCTGAGCATTCAGTCAGCGAGAAGAAGGCTCCGAGGGCCCCCCACCTGATGGGCACATCCCGCCTGTCCCTGCTCCCTCCACACACAGGCCTGGAGCCCTCCTCCCGTCCTCTGCCCCAGGGCAGGGGGACTGCCTTCCTGAGACGTTGGGAGGGTCTCTTTTCTAGGGAGAGGAGCCGGGGAGCTGAAGACAGAGGGACCCTGACCAGGCCAGTCCCCGGGCCAGTGTGTGCTGTACCACCCAGACGCCCACGGGGCCCACAGGCCTCAGGAGGGCCTGGTCCACCCCCAGCTCAGCGAGAACAAGACCCCCGGACTCCCGGGACGCGTCTCCCTNGGGAAAGTGCCATCTATTTGCAAAAGCTAGAAATGCAGCTGAGCTCGGGAGGGAGAGATCCTTCCACCGCCAGTCCCAGCCCCGGAGCCCCCGGCATTGCTAACAACAGACCCAAAAGTGGGTCGGTCCAACAGGGGAAGAACAACCTCCGCACACTAAAGAAATACATTAAAGAAAATGCACTCCCGGCACGTGCGCCCTGTAAAATATTGTACAAAACTAGTGCCGAGGCTCCATTTAAAACTGTTGCTATACATTTTTTAGTAAAAAGAGGAGCCGTATCCAGTTCCAAACAAAAAATGTATAATGTAAAACACCGCCTAAGAATGAATGCATTTTACCTTTAGATATTTTTAAAGTTATTTAAGACTTTTTAAGTAACACAGTAGAAATTAATTCTATGACAAAACACTAACAGTGGAAATCCTTAAACGGTTGCTGGAGGAAAATGCCAATAAGAAAAGCAGTGTTCAGAATTAGAACTGTCTCTAATGCTTTCTGATTTTGAATTTCTGAAGAGAAAGGAAACCTCTTCCTCCCGGGAATGGAAGGCAGAAAGCCCATTTATGGAGCTGAAATTCTTCCAAATCTCCTTATTGTTTATTTAACTTAACATTTTTTCCCTTCTGTCACAAAATACAGGTTTTCCCTGTGAATCCCAAACTCTAATATGCCACCTACGCAAGATTAAGCCCCAGAAGCAGAATGGCACCGACATCCCTGAAAAGATGGTTTTCTCTGTAAGTAGGATTAAGCCCAGAGCAGTTTCCACAGGCGGTGGCGGTGTGTCGAGAGGGAAGGCCGGCAGACCCGATCGCCAGTCCTGCCAGCATTGCACTCCCGCCTGAAGCTGCCCGGCAGAACGGGGGTGCCAGGAAGCCGGCTCGGTTGCTTTCGACCAGGCATGTAAACACAGGCTCAGATCTGAGGTCAACTCGTAATGCCAGTAACGATTCCGAAAGGGGACGTGAAAGCGGGTTTCCAGCGTCCTCTGCCGGTCTGCTCAGCAGCCCTGCGGGCCAGAGTGCAGAGAGGGTCGGAGGAGAATGCCCACCCAGGGAGAATTCACCTGAGCATTCAGTCAGCGAGAAGAAGGCTCCGAGGGCCCCCCACCTGATGGGCACATCCTGCCTGTCCCTGCTCCCTCCACACCGCAGGCCTGGAGCCCGCCTGTCCCTGCTCCCTCCACACACAGGCCTGGAGCCCTCCTCCCGTCCTCTGCCCCAGGGCAGGGGGACTGCCTTCCTGAGACGTTGGGAGGGTCTCTTTTCTAGGGAGAGGAGCCGGGGAGCTGAAGACAGAGGGACCCTGACCAGGCCAGTCCCCGGGCCAGTGTGTGCTGTACCACCCAGACGCCCACGGGGCCCACAGGCCTCAGGAGGGCCTGGTCCACCCCCAGCTCAGCGAGAACAAGACCCCCGGACTCCCGGGACGCGTCTCCCGCCCTGGCCTCCTCTCACTGCGTCAGCAGAACTAGGACCTGGCTCTCTCCTGCTTTCACCTTTCGCCTCAGCCAAGGAAGGGCATTGGGGGCAGTCGGAGCAGGGAGGGCTTCCAGGGCTCAGGTCGTGCTAAACCCCCAGGGTAGCCCAGCGAGCCCCTAAAGCAACGGCGGAAGCCCACGGAGCAAGGACCCTGCGTGGCCAGTGCCCTGACCCGAAGGAGACAGGGAGCTGGAGCTGGGGTGCCTGCAAGACGTTCTCCTGCAACAACCCAGCAGCTCAGGCTTCAAGGGGAAGCAGCTGAGAGCTTGCGTCAGGTTTCCAAATTTAACACCGGAAGACACACATTTTATTCTGACCAAGCAGGGGCAGACGAGAGCTGTTATGGGCAGTGAGCTTAGCTAGGAGCATCAGACATCAGAGCAGGTGATGGAGGGAAAGAGCAGGGACGGGGGGCCAGGGAGGGAGGGGAGAGGAAAGGGCGGAGGGAAGGGAGGGAAAGGAGATGAGGGAGGGAGGGCTCTTCCAGAAAAAGATTTGGTGATCAAAGCACGATCCACCTAAAAATCACACACACACATTGCAGAATAACAGCGGCTCCTACCAGATCACGTCTTGATGTGAGCCTCGGAGATGGCAGACCAGCTGTCCCGCCCCTGTCCCGGGAGCTCAGGGCGAGGCTGGAGTGACAGGAATCAGCGTTGTCTCCAGGGACAGGAGACAGCACACCCTAATTTCAGATTAAACGCGGGCCCCAGCAGTCACCAGACACACCCTGAGTCCCACAGGGAGAAACTGCAGGCAGGCGCCGCGGCGAGCTGCTGTGGGCCGCGCGGCGCACCAGAGGAGAGCCGCCGAGGGCGGGGAATGTCTGTTTGGGATGAATGAAGTGTAAGGGAGATGGCCTCGCCCTGCCTCTGACATGTTATGGAGATTGGAGAGAGTTCAAAGAGAAATGCAAAGATCTGTGAGAGCCTCTCAGTCCACTTTCTATAGGTTTGGAGGGTAACTGTGTGTGCTCAGTGGCCAAGCCACGTCTGAGTCTCTGTGACCCCCTGGATGGCAGCAGGCCAGGCTCCCTGTCCTTCACCAGCTCCCGGAGCTGGCTCAAACTCACATCCATTGAGTGGGTGATGCCATCCAACCATCTCATCCTCTGTCGTCCCCTTTTCCTCCCACCTTCACTCTTTCCCAGCATCAGGGTCTTTTCCAATGAGTTGGTTTTTCGCATCAGGTGGACAGAGTACTGGAACCTCAGCTTCAGCATCAGTCCTTCCAATGAACATTCAGGACTGCCTTCCTTTAGGACGGACTGGGTAGATCCCCTTGCTGCCCAAGGGTCTCTCAAGAGTCTTCTCCAGCACCACAATTAGAAAGCAATTACATAAAATAAAGCTTAATTTGGAAAATCCTCCCATTCCATGAGCAAATTTCAAAGTTCATTCTAAGATTGCTCTTTGGATCACACAGGGTCACTGAAGCAGGACCTGGGGGCCGTGGCTGTGGCGGGCCAGGAGGACCGCAGCCCCAGCAGGTCAAGCGCAGTCTCTGCTGGGCCCCTACCTCTCCCTGCCCCACCCAGGTCCTGTCCCGTGTGGAGGGCCATCGGGAAAGACGCGGAGGATAACTAAGGCCCCTCCTTGACGCCAGAGGAGAGGGGCACTGGGAGCTGGGGCTTCCACGGTCACCCGGAAGGGCTCTTGCCCTGCCCAGCGGGGCATGCACACTACTTTGGGAAGACGGGGGCCTCCTCTGCAGACAGACTTGGGGCCGTGTTCATCAAGAGGACAGTGAGTCAGGAGACTCATTAGTAAATGATGCAGGAAAATCGTGTTCTTGGCTAGGAGCTGGTTTGCTATTTTTGTGGTTAAATTCCTGCAAATTTGCATGTGTAATGCAAGAAACATAATGTAAGGGGGCACTCTGTCCTTCTCTGGCTAGCCTATTTGGCTGCTGCCAACATCAGCAAAGAGGGCTTCCCAGGTGGCTCAGCTGGTAAAGAACCCACCTGCAACGCAGGAGACCCGGGTTCGATTCCTGGTCAGGAAGTTCCCCTGGAGAAGGGATATGCTACCTGCTCCAGTATTCTTGGGTTCACTACCTGGGTTGGTGAGACCCCCTGGAGGAGGACTTGGCAACGCACCCCAGGATTCTTGCCTGGAGAATCCCATGGACTGAGGAGCCTGGCAGGGGTCACGAAGAGTCGGACATGACTAAGCAACTCAGCACAGCACAAGTGATTCTGATCATCTGAAGGCAACTGACAGGGACACCGAGCGCAGATGGAGGAACTGCCGAGCGGCGCAGGCGGGCGGGTCAGCTCCGTGCCTCGCCAGGTGTGTGCGGCCCAGGAGAGGCAGGAGGGAGGCCGCCACCCCTTCCGCGCGTCTGTGGGGGCGTGGCCGCTCTTCTTTCCTAGTGAGAGTTGCCGTGAGTCTGCCGATGCTGCCCACTGTCCGTGAAACATCCGTGAGGCAGCAGAGGAAGTGGGCGGAAGACGAGAAAGGGGGGCAGGGGGCTCACAGTCACCCCCAAGCATCGTCTGTAGGTGTTGGACAGCGATCTGCAGAGACCCCCGGGGCCCCGTTGAGCCATTTTGGTCTCGTGAGCAGCCCTGGCATTACTCAGTCCCCAAACCATTCCGTTCAGCTCCAGGGCACCGGCCAAAGCGCTTCCCCACTTACTTTGATCAGGCAACTTGCTTTGGCCAATGTCAGCGATCACACAAGGACGCACGTCTCATTCGCCTCACTCCTTGCGCCTAGTGTATTCAGATGAACAGGAGGCGTGGTGTTGTCCCGGAGGCCGGGAAGCAGGCCTTCCCCTGGGCCACGCTACCAGGCCAGGCTGGCCGGTGGACAGCAGCCCCGCCCGTGAACCCATAGCCACACTGGCTCCAGGCGCTTCCTGACTCTGCCCTGCGCCGAAGCGGCGCGTGGACGCTGGCAGCTTCCTCTGGCTCACACCGTCTGGAAGTTCCATTTTAGACAGACACGCTCATAAATTTCTGTGCTCTTCTGGAAAAATGCCACCGAAAGATATGGAAAGCTATCTCGGGGTCTGGCTACAGATTGGTTCTCAAAGCGTTTTGAAGACATTAAGTGTGTAGATCCCACGTGCCACGACTAAGCTGGCACAGCCAAACAAATACAAATAAATGAATTTTAGAGTCATCTGTAAAAGGGACTGCATTCACCTGTTCACATGTGCATGAGAAATCCAAAATTTTCTGTTGATCAGGGGAAGCTAAGGCAGAGACTGGGAAAAAGCCCTCCTCTTAGTAACAAATGTCAGGAAACAACCATTAGCTGCCTTTGTGACTCAAGTTGGACCATTAACACCAGAGAATGAACTGTCCTCCCTGAGATCATTAGACCAGCCCACAGAGCACACCAACCAGCCTGCACAGGTGCCCGGTGCCCCTGGAACAGTGCCCGTCATGAAGTGCCCCTCACCCTCGTACACCATACGCTGAGAGTCACAGTGTGAGTCGCTCAGGCGTGTTCAACTCTTTGAGACCCCATGGACCGTAGCCCACCAGGCTCCTCTGTCCATGGGATTTCCCAGGCGAGAATCCTGGAGTGGGCTGCCGTGTCCTTCTCCAGGGGATCTTCCCGACCCGGGGATGGACCCCGCGTCTCCTGCACCACAGGCAGTTTCTCTACCGCTGAGCCCCCAGAGAAGCCCCTCATAGGAATAACCAAAATGTGCAGCTCGATTTTCAGAGAGGAAAGTCTCATCCGAAATTCAGCAACTTGCTCCCCTTGAAGGGCTCTAGGCAGCCCTTCTTCGGGTAAAATTCGCAACAAACGCCGCCACGACGGATTTGATCTGGGAAGCAGACTGGCCCGTCCAACACAAAGGTCAGGGTCTGTCCTTAGAGGCAGCTCCTGGGTGTCCAAGGAAGCCTCTTGAGGAGTCACCGGAAATGAGCACAAACCGAGCACTCAATCATGAGGCTACTTCGTGATGCGAACACTCCCCCTCAAGGAAGCAGTGATCTGGAGAGCAGGCCTGTCACCAGAGGCCACTGCGTCCCCAGGCGCCCAACCCCAGGGGGACCCTGGGCGTTTGGCCCCAAGAAGGCGGGACTCGGGAATACTGAGACCTCGCAGTCTCAGCAAAACAGAGCTGGCCTGGACCTGGCACGGCCGGCCGGAGTGAGCGGAGGGAGCCAGACAGGGCCCGTCCAGTAGAGCTGACCTGGCCCTGGAGCCCAGCGGGCCCCCGGGTCACGAGAGCCCAGACACGCTTCTGCCCGCAGGCCTGGAGAGCAAGCCAGCAGTGTACGCTGCTTGCCCCCTGCCTCTCAGGAACAAGAGGTGCACAACCAGACATGGGGCCAGAAGGCGGGGATCTCAGCTGAGATCTACCCCCTGATAGGGCTGCCCCTGGCCAGGGCTTGAGGATCCCCTGACTCGGTGAAGGATGAACCAAGAGAAGAGCTCAGAAGGTTTGAGAGTCTTCACCACAGGCAAGGCTGGGGCATGGGCTCTGATGCCTCCCAGGGTTCCCCAGGTGGCTCAAGGGTCAAACACCAGCCTGCCCACGCAGGAGACACGGGTTCCATCCTTGGGTCGGGAAGAGCCCCTGGAGGAGGAAATGGCCACCCACTCCAGGCTTCCCGCCTGGAGAACCCCATGGACAGAGGAGCCTGGTGGGCTACGGTCCGTGAGCTCACAGAGTCGGTCATGGCTGAGCAGCGGAGCACAAGGGCAACAGCCACGCCTCCTGACTGCGTCTGAACGCTCCTCTTCGAAGGCCTTCCCAGCCCCAGGCAGCGGGCTCGTGGAAGCCCTGTGGCGTGGTCAGAAAGCTGGCGTGGCCACTGCTGCTCTTGAGCCGTGACCCCCATCCCGATGGGGGGGGTGGGGGGGAGGCCGGAGAGCAGCGGCCGCTCCAGGCTCAGCGAGCGCGCCTCTCGGGCGGCCCCAGCGCCGCGCCCTCTGCCTCTCTGGCTTCCGTCTGTCCAGCAGAGAGCTGCCCACCTCCTGGATTTTCCTCCCTGCTGAGTTGAACNCTCAGCGAGCGCGCCTCTCGGGCGGCCCCAGCGCCGCGCCCTCTGCCTCTCTGGCTTCCGTCTGTCCAGCAGAGAGCTGCCCACCTCCTGGATTTTCCTCCCTGCTGAGTTGAACAATGAGGGGTTTTTTCCCATCATATTTCTAATGTTCTTCACAAGCTCGATTTTAAGAAAGGAAAATTCCCCACCATGTTTTTGGTCTGATTATCAGAGGACGGTGGACAACAGATTGGTAAGAGCCCCTCAAGGAGACGCCAGCTCTTGCTGGAACAGCTCCTCCAATTATTAGGCAGGCTGAACCACTATTGATCCCACTCACACTGGGTGATAACTGAGCATTTTCCACTTCTTTAGAGTGCTGTTAGCTAGAGCCTCCCATCAATGGGAAAGCAGTAGATTTCCTTTAAACACAGCTCAACACAATAAATAGCACACGCTGAAAGTTCAGAGTTCTTTAATCTCAGTGAAACAAATAACCACCCAGCAGAAACACACAGGCTTGCGAGGCGCTAAATGGTTTATTACAAAACTGGCTCCCGGGGAGGTCATTTAATATGTCACCTTAGCGACCACCCACAGATGTGCTGAAGAAAAAGCGCAGCTCTCGCCATGTGCTCTCAAGGGCTGAAAATTAAGGATCGAGAGACGGGCGGGGGGTGGGAGGTGGTAACCGGAGCGACAGTTGTTAACTGTCAGGGTGGGCTTCTCCTAACTGCTGGCAGCATCCCTCCGGCTTTGGGGCTGCACGTCTTGCNGATATATATAATACACACATCTATTCTTTTTCAAATTCTTTTCCCATTTGGGTTGTTGCAAAGGTTTGAGCAGGATTCCTTGTGCTGTTGGTCATGTTTTAAATAGAGCTGTGTGTACATATCCATCCCAAGGTTAGGAGATTGGGATCTATGTACTTCTATGGATTAGAACTCAATGAACACCTTTAAGATGACGTTCTGGCAGAGGGCTCCCAAGTCCCTGTTATANGAGCTGTGTGTACATATCCATCCCAAGGTTAGGAGATTGGGATCTATGTACTTCTATGGATTAGAACTCAATGAACACCTTTAAGATGACGTTCTGGCAGAGGGCTCCCAAGTCCCTGTTATAGAGGCCAGCCTCCATCGTCAGGAAGCATGGTGGCCACAGTTTTGCTTTCTCGCTGTGCTTGTGGGGAAGAAGATCCAGCAGACGGCAGGGTGTGGTGGGAGGGGTGCGTGCCAAGGAGGCAGGTAAGAGAGGAACCTGCTGAAGCGCCCTCGATTCACAGAGACCACTCTTTGTGACCCCATGGACTATACAGTCCATGGAATTCTCCAGGCCAGAATACTGGAATGGGTAGCCTTTCCCTTCTCCAGGGGATCCTCCCAACCCAGGGATCGAACCTGGGTCTCCCGCACTGTGGACAGATTCTTTTTTGTTTGTTTGCTTATTTTCTTGCCACTTCCTTCAGAACTCTGGGATGAATCCAGTCTTGCCCTGGAATTGCTCCCACATTGGCAGTGGATCTGCCTAGCACATGCAGGCGGATTCTTCACCAGCTGAGTCACCAGGGAAGCCCAAGAACATTGGAGTGGGTATCCTATCCCTTCTCCAGTGGATCTTCCCGACCCAGGAATTGAACCGAGGTCTCCTGCACTGCAGGCAGATCCTTTACCAACTGAGCTACAGGGAAGCCCCGAACAGAGACCACTTATCCAAGGAGCCGCCTAGACAACCAGAGGAGGAGAGCAGACGGAGTCTTCTCCTTGGCTAGAGACCTGGGTTCCCTCATTTGTGTGTCATTGCACAGGAGTCACTGGTCAAACTTCCACTCGGGGATTTGGAGACACCCCCATCACACCTGCAAGGGGAGGGCACAGCTGTGATCGGCTCAGGAACCACTTACAACCTACATGGAGTATTTATCCCACTTTGCTCGGGATGAAACGTCCCCCCTCTCCCCCTAACTCACGAATGCAGAGGTCTGGCACATGCTTCAGTCACTCACTCCATTCAACCTCGCCACCTCCAGAAAAATGGAAAGTGCGGTTTTCCAATGAGGATGAAGGGTAATTCCAACCTCGTGGGCCCCACGGCTGCCCACCAGAGGTCCTTGGCAGGGGGAAGCAAGTCTCCCAGAGCGTGTTTTCTGAGATTAACACTAAATGTGCTTCCTGCACACAGGCTGTGCAGGCTCCCATGGGGGCTGATCCTACACGGGCTCCCATGGATGAGGGCTGGTCCCACAGCGAGCAAGCATAGGTGCTGACCGGCGCCCCCTGAGCCCCACCCTGCACCCTGAGACGGCATTTCTGGTCCCTCCTGACTCACATGCATCGGACCAGTGGTTCCGGAGCTTCCAGCACCACCTGGAGAGCTTGTTACCGCAGAGCCTGAGCTCCACCCACACCCTCTTCAGATTCAGCGGGTCTTAAGTGGAGCCAATCCGCCTTTCCAAGGTCCCCGGTGCCACTACCCCTGCTGGCCTGCAGACCTACTTGAAGACCAGCCCTTTCAAGAAGCCACCCGTGTCTCATAGTGGGATGAAGGGATGGGTGTGAAAGAGTAGAAACACAGAAGAGAGATGGGGAGGCAGCCAAAGAGACGGAGGGCGCCCTGCCCTGGAACACCTGGAGACCCACAAGTGTGGGCCTGGAAGGAAGCTTTCTCGGGTGCAGCCCAGACCAGCAGGTGCGGCCTGGGGACACAGGTCCCGCTTCTCTGAGGGAATCATTCACTTAGTGGCTCAGCTGTTGACTGGCACCTGGGCTCTCAGCACTAGACACAACCTTGGAGGCGGGCAAGTGTCATCTGCAAACAAGACGAAGAGCTGAAGCAGGGGGCTGGGAGGGGGCGGGGAGGTGTGTCCCCCAGCCCTGAGAGTCCCGCGCCCCTCCTGGCAGGTAGAGGCATCAGGCTCTTGGTCACCCCCTAGGATCAGTCAGCTCCCCGCTTACCAGACTCCATCTGCCCCTCCAGCTCCAGGTGCCTCCCTGAAACCAGTCCTGCTTTTAAAAACTTGGCTTCTGAGTTCTGAAATAATAGGATCAGAAGCCATCATGATCACCCCCGCTTTGGAAAGACGCTGCCTGTATTAACTCTAATATGTCTTTAATTGGTGTCGTTAAGGAAGAGGAATTTTTTTCCCGAGCGCTTCAGGCAATAAGAAAGCTTTAAAGAAACATCCCAGAAGCTCCTTCCGCAGCTCCTTTCAGGTCTAATTCGTGTTAATTCAATTAAGGGCATGCAATTTGTCTGTCACAGAAATTAAATATAAAGAAAAATGTATATTAATGCAAAGTTTGAGGAGTTAGGTGCATAGAATCCAAGAAGTTCCTCATAGCTGTCTTTTTTCCTACAGCAGGAAGCAAGAAAGAAGGGAAGGAGGGGGGATATCACATATATATGACCTTTCTTTTAAATTCATTGTTCTGCAAAAACTTACCCACAGGCTACGCTACAGGACTTGAATAGGCAATCACGGGTGAGAGTTTCCTATTTAACTGTTGTGGTGGCAACTAGTGGTAAAGGACCCGCCTGCCTGTGCTGGAGACATAAGGATGCAGGGTCAATCCCTGGGTCAGGAAGGTCCCCTGGGGAAGGGCACGGCAACCCGCTCCAGGGTTCAGTCACTCAGTCTTGTCCGACTCTCTGTGACCCCATGGGCTGCAGCCCGCCAGGCTCCTCTGTCCCTGGGATTCTCCAGGCCAGAATCCTGGAGCGGGTTGCCGTGCCCTTCCCCAGGAGACCTACCCCACCAAGGGATCCAGCCTGAGTCTCCCACGTTGGCAGGTGGGTTGCTTACCACGGAGCCGCCTGGGAAGCCCTCTCTGTTTAATAGGCTTGGTTTTCCTGTGCACAGAGACCTCTGTGCCCACCGCCACATCCTGGGCTCCAGCTGGTATGATGACACCAAGGACAACCTTTCCGTGAGGGCCCACGTGAAGTTCAAAGGCCTAGGCGTGGAGGGCGGGGCTGTGGTCACTAAACGAAGTCCCCTGTGGGACCCAAACGAGGACCTGCCCCCAAGATGCGCTCATAGCCTTCTGCTCTGCTCAGAAAGCCTTCAGAGCAGGGCCGGCCCTGGGGCAGCTCCCTGCGATGCTGCCTTTCCTGGTCAAGCCGCCTCCGTAAATGCCAGGCGCGCCTGTGCCCCTGGCTGCGCCAACACCCCTCCAGCCAGGGTGCCCAGCCCTGAGAATGCAGCCTCGGAGGGGGCCCAGGCTAGAACTGTGGTGTGTGCGGTTTCACTGAATCCTTGCGGGAGTCCCTGATGGCCATCACTGCTCCAGCCCCCTGTTGGGGAGGCTGAGCCCCACAGAACGGAGGCGGCAGGTCCAGGGCTTGCCATGAGGAACCAGACACTGCTGGCCCCTCCCCAGCCCCAGCCCCGGAGCCGCTGGTGGGGGCTGGCCTAGAAACGGAGGCTCCTGAGACCTCGTGGCTGGAGACGCACCCGGAGGCAGAGGCCGGGCTCAGGGCCCACAGCCCCGCCGCCCGGGGGCAGATGGGCACCTTCTGGACGCTGACCCGCCCCAGGAAGGCTGCCCGAGCAGGTCCCCTGCAGGCACTGAAGGTGAGCACAGGCTGAGTCAGACCCCGACAACTGTTTTGGGTTTTGGTGTGTTTTTTTTAAGCAGCGCTGCTTGTGGGATCTCAGTTCCCCCACCAGGGACCGAACCCGGGCCCTGAACCCGGCCGATCCAATCAAATCGGTGGGCACACTGGAGGCTCTGCACTCTGCTGCTGCTGAACCCCGCTGCCCTTTAAACCCGAGTCACCCTACGCAGACTCCACGTGCCCAGGAGGGCCTGGCCGACGGAGAGGTGGCCTCAGGGGAGGGTCTGGGGGCTGGCGCCCCTTTCCCTGCTGTTCTGCTGGCCACCCACCTGCCTGTAACCCGAGTCTCCTGCCCCCGGGGCTCCACCTCGTGGTGGACTCAGCGCCCCACCTCGTGGTGGACTCAGCGCCTGCTCCACACCCTCAGCCCCCAGCTGAGCGCTGACCGCCCTGGGCCTTCACCCCCCAGCCTGAGCTGGACCTCGACCTCGCGTCCATCTGTCTTCAGACCCCGTCCCTCCCCAGGGCAGCGGGGCCCCGAGAGCCACCCAGGCAGCTTTAGAACAAGGCTCTTAAGAAGGCACCTCTTCGTTTATCTCTCGGGCAGAGGGCGTAGAAGGAGTGAAAATTAAATTCAGAAAATCATTTGCCATGATCGTGCATTTACTAATTTCAACACAAAGAAGCCAGGAAATGCAAAAGCACAGCCTTCATCCTCATCATCTCACCCACGTCCCAGGTAGCGCCGATTAAGCCATCATTTCAACAGTTTAACTTGTAACGAGAAACACCCCGAGCTGAGAAACAGCGCCTGCCTCACTTCCTAACCCCATTGCCTGGCTCCAGTCCCCGCGCTCTGTGTGTTTACACGCTTAGAGACAGAAAACACTGCGCTTCGTGAGGATGTCTGCACGGCGTGGGGAGGGTGTGATATCAGAGTGAACAGCTAGGCAGGCGCCAGAAACATAAACTCAGAAACAGGACTACTAGGAGATGAGCGTTCTTTACACAAAAAGAATTATTAATACTGTGCTTCCTTCTGCACATGACACTCTCAGAGTTCATTTAAGCCACAATGTGATTCACAGAAGGAAGGAAAGAGTAACACAACCCGCCCTCAGGTAAGCCTCCGCAGGCACAGGCGGGTCCTCAAAACCTCGGCGTGAGATTCGGAGAAACGACGACAGGAAAGCAGTCCCACTGGGCCCTCGGCCTGTGTGCCCCTGGCCCGACACTCACCCTCCAGCCTGGAGCCCCTGCCCTCGCCCTGGTGGCCTTTGTGTCCTGGGGCTGGGGCGCTGCGGACACTCGCAAACCCCTCTCTGCACTGGATCCAAAAAACAGGGAAGAAATGCTGAGTGATGATATGTGGCCCATTCCTCCCAAACTGGGATCCTTGAAAAGTCTGGGGGTTTTCCGGAGAACTCAGCTAGTGAGGCTCCGCAGGTGGCACAATGATACAGAACCCCCCTGCCCGTGCAGGAGGCGTGAGAGATGCAGGTTTCATCCCTGGGCCAGGAAGACCCCCGCAAGGAGGAAAGGCACCCCTCCAGGACTCTTGCCTGGAGAAGCCCATGGACAGGGGAGCCTGGCAGCTACAGCCCATGGGGTCGCACAGAGTTGGACACCACTGAGTGACTGGACACGCTTCCTTATTGCATGTCAGCCGACCTTGCAGAGAGCCTCCAGCGCCATGAGAAGGTACGTGGTATCTGAGGCGTTGTGACTCAGGAAAAAATACCACATGACCCCCACTGGGCCCCACCCTACAGGCTGTGCTTGGGCCCTTCGCTCAGCCAGGACACCAACCGCCAGCCGCAGGACCCAGGCAGGGGGCCGTGTTCCCTGAGACACAGGCCACCCTCGGGCCAGCGGGCTGCACTGGCAGCGGGGGTGGGGGGCTGCCTGGGCCTCGGGCAGAGGCTGGGCACAGGAGCCAGCACTGGGCTGGCACCTGGGGAGAGACAGCCTGGCCCCTGGAAGCCATCAGGAGCAGACCTCAGCCCTGGGTACAGCAAGCTGTCCCGCAGCCACTGCAGGAGGGGAAGCCGAGACCGAGGGGAGGGCCTGCCACTGCTTCCCCACAGTGGGTGCTGGGCGCTCCAGGCACCAGCTCTGGGCATCAGGGTGGGCAGCCCCACGCCCCCCTCCCATCTCCTATCTGGACAGAACGGGGTGTCTCCCCAAGTTCGCTCTCCGGGGCCTGGGTGACAGTGAGCAAGGCCCTGGCCTCAGGAACTGCCTGACCTGGATGCTAAATGGGCAGCCGGGGAGGCCAGGGGCTAGTGGGTCCTCAGGTGGTCCTCAGACCCCATTCAGCCTTTTGACCCCTGGAGCCTCCCTGCCTCCAGCAGGGGACAGAAGTCATCCCTGCCTCCTCTAAACCCTCCCACATCACCACCTTTTCAGCCAAATCCGACTCTTGGTGATCCCATGGATTGTAACCACCCCCCTCCCCCAGGCTCCCCTGTCCATGGAATTCTCCAGACAAGAATACTGGAGAGAACTCAAGAGTCAGAATCAGATTTTTAAAAATATATAAATGGGGAAATATATAAATAGATGGGGATACAATGGAAACAGTGAGAGACTTTATTTTCTTGGGCTCCAAAATCACTGCAGATGGTGACTGCAGCCATGAAATTAAAAGATGCTTGCTCCTTGGAAGAAAAGTTATGACCAACCTAGACAGCATATTCAAAAGCAGAGACATCACTTTCCCGACAAAGGTCCATCTAGTCAAAGCTACGATATTTTCCAGTCGTAGTCATGTTATGGATGTGAGTGACAGTTTGACCATAAAGAAGGCTGAGCGCCAAAGAACTGATGCTTTTAAACTATGGCGTTGGAGAAGTCTTGAAAGTTCCTTGGACTGCAAGGAGATCCAACCAGTCCATCCTAAAGGAGAACAACCCTAAACACTCACTGGACGGACTGATGCTGAAGCTCCAGTACTCTGGCCACCTGATGCGAAGAGCTGACTCACTGGCAAAGACCCTGATGCTGGGAAAGACTGAAAGCGAGAGGAGAAGGGGACGACAGAGGATGAGACAGTTGGATGGCATCACCGACTCGATGGACGTGAGTTTGAGCAAACTCCAGGAGTTGGTGATGGACAGGGAGGCCTGGCGTGCTGCAGTCCATGGGTCACAAAGAGTTGGACACGACTGAGCAATTGAACTGAAGAAAACCCGTCTGGCCGCACCAGGCCTCAGTTACAGAACACGGGTCTTTAGCTGCGGCATGTGTGATCTCGCTCTCTGACCAGGGATGGAACACACCCCCTGAAGTGGGAGCTCAGAGTCCCAGCCACCGGACAGCCAGGAACACCCGAGTCAGGTCTTAGGTCTTGCATTTTCCTAAAGCTGGCCCCTTACTAGTGAGCTGCTGGTGTTTATTGTTCCAGCTAGGTGTCCCCCTGGGCACTTGTCTTAGAGAATCGCATTTCAATCCCCTGCGACAGGTCAGATGGGTAAGGCCGTCCCCTTGTAACAGAGGCGGTGACGAGTTGTGACACTCGCCCAGTGTCCCTCAAGTGACGGCGGTGGCTCCCCATGGATAACCCCTCCTCCTCCCAGCAACGCGTCGCCACACTGCCGAGGGGCCATCCAAGCTGAATTAGGGTTCACCATGGTAACTTCACAGCAAGCCAAGGCGCTCCAAGGCAAGTATTACAAGCAACAAGTAAAATATTCAAGACCTCTGAGAATCTAAGTATCTTAAACGTTCTACAGTAACATTCAACTGACTCCAACAAGCCATAAAGTGCACAGTATGAGAGCTGAGAACGTTGTTTCAGGTTTTCAGAAAAGAGCCTNGGGGGGCTGCCTGGGCCTCGGGCAGAGGCTGGGCACAGGAGCCAGCACTGGGCTGGCACCTGGGGAGAGACAGCCTGGCCCCTGGAAGCCATCAGGAGCAGACCTCAGCCCCGGGTACAGCAAGCTGTCCCGCAGCCACTGCAGGAGGGGAAGCCGAGACCGAGGGGAGGGCCTGCCACTGCTTCCCCACAGTGGGTGCTGGGCGCTCCAGGCACCAGCTCTGGGCATCAGGGTGGGCAGCCCCACGCCCCCCTCCCATCTCCTATCTGGACAGAACGGGGTGTCTCCCCAAGTTCGCTCTCCGGGGCCTGGGTGACAGTGAGCAAGGCCCTGGCCTCAGGAACTGCCTGACCTGGATGCTAAATGGGCAGCCGGGGAGGCCAGGGGCTAGTGGGTCCTCAGGTGGTCCTCAGACCCCATTCAGCCTTTTGACCCCTGGAGCCTCCCTGCCTCCAGCAGGGGACAGAAGTCATCCCTGCCTCCTCTAAACCCTCCCACATCACCACCTTTTCAGCCAAATCCGACTCTTGGTGATCCCATGGATTGTAACCACCCCCCTCCCCCAGGCTCCCCTGTCCATGGAATTCTCCAGACAAGAATACTGGAGAGAACTCAAGAGTCAGAATCAGATTTTTAAAAATATATAAATGGGGAAATATATAAATAGATGGGGATACAATGGAAACAGTGAGAGACTTTATTTTCTTGGGCTCCAAAATCACTGCAGATGGTGACTGCAGCCATGAAATTAAAAGATGCTTGCTCCTTGGAAGAAAAGTTATGACCAACCTAGACAGCATATTCAAAAGCAGAGACATCACTTTCCCCGACAAAGGTCCATCTAGTCAAAGCTACGATATTTTCCAGTCGTAGTCATGTTATGGATGTGAGTGACAGTTTGACCATAAAGAAGGCTGAGCGCCAAAGAACTGATGCTTTTAAACTATGGCGTTGGAGAAGTCTTGAAAGTTCCTTGGACTGCGAGGTGATCCAACCAGTCCATCCTAAAGGAGAACAACCCTAAACACTCACTGGACGGACTGATGCTGAAGCTCCAGTACTCTGGCCACCTGATGCAAAGAGCTGACTCACTGGCAAAGACCCTGATGCTGGGAAAGACTGAAGGCGAGAGGAGAAGGGGACGACAGAGGATGAGACAGTTGGATGGCGTCACCGACTCGATGGACGTGAGTTTGAGCAAACTCCAGGAGTTGGTGATGGACAGGGAGGCCTGGCGTGCTGCAGTCCATGGGTCACAAAGAGTTGGACACAGCTGAGCGACTGAACTGAAGAAAACCCGTCTGGCCGCACCAGGCCTCAGTTACAGAACACGGGTCTTTAGCTGCGGCATGTGTGATCTCGCTCTCTGACCAGATGGAACACACCCCCTGAATTGGGAGCTCAGAGTCCCAGCCACCGGACAGCCAGGAACACCCCAGAGTCAGGTCTTAGGTCTTGCATTTTCCTAAAGCTGACCCCTTACTAGTGAGCTGCTGGTGTCTATTGTTCCATCTAGGTGTCCCCCCGGGCACTTGTCTTACAGGATCGCATTTCAATCCCCTGCAACAGGTCAGATGGGTAAGGCCGTCCCCTTGTAACAGAGGCGGTGACGAGTTGTGACACTCGCCCAGTGTCCCTCAAGTGACGGCGGTGGCTCCCCATGGATAACCCCTCCTCCTCCCAGCAACGCGTCGCCACACTGCCGAGGGGCCATCCAAGCTGAATTAGGGTTCACCATGGTAACTTCACAGCAAGCCAAGGCGCTCCAAGGCAAGTATTACAAGAAACAAGTAAAATATTCAAGACCTCTGAGAATCTAAGTATCTTAAATGTTCTACAGTAACATTCAACTGACTCCAACAAGCCATAAAGTGCACAGTATGAGAGCTGAGAACGTTGTTTCAAGTTTTCAGAAAAGAGCCTAGGTTTGTAACAAGCATTTTATAGAACTTCAATCTCCATGTTGCCGTTCTTCAGTCACTAAGTGGTGAATGACTCTTTGCGACCCCATGGACTGTAGCATGCCAGGCCTCCCTGTCCCTCACTGTCTCCCAGAGCTTACTCAGGCTGAAGTCCATTGAGTCNGAGACTAAGGTAGCCTGTGAAGCACGAGGTTAGTTGGTGTGAATTTTACTCTACAATTTGGAGTGTAAACATTTAACATTCTTTAAAACCTGTAGGTCAAGATTAATCTTTGTCAAGCCCACAGCCCACTAGATTACTAGCAAACTCCATCTCAGGCATAATAAAGACCCTCTTGCTTTATATCTGGGTGGACAGAGGACTTCTGCCTCTGGGAAAGAGCCTTGTTCACTCCTCATGTTCTGATATTTAAGGAGAGAGGGAAAGGGTAAAGAACAGATTAGATAAGAGAAACAAACTACTATACTGAAAACAGATGAGCAATAGGGATTTACTATATTGCACAGGGAATTATATATAATATCTTGTAATAATGTATAATGAATTATAATCAGAAAAATACTAATCGAGTCATAATGTTGTATACTTGAAACTAATATATGCAATATTATAAATCAACTATAGTTCAAAACAAAACAAAAAACCCTGACAGATGGTTAGAACAAAGACTTTGAGCCCAATTAAGAGCATATGTCTGCTGGAAACCTTCTGAGCTGTATTGAAGTCCACTTACTTTTCTTAAGGTATAATTGATCAATGTCCCGCTTCTCATGCTATGAGACACATCTTACAGCAATATTTCTGTAATTTTGCTTTTGTTTTTTCTGTATTAAATTCTAGCCAGATGCTGAGGAATAACACAATGACATAAAGAAGTTGTGTTTAACACAGGCGTTTATCTGGTGAGGGCTGAAAATAATATAATTACCATGAAGTTCTGTTTTATTCTTTATAGAGTGAATTTTTGCAGTGTTTCTTTTTTTGATTAAATTCCTTTCTTGTTTCATTTTTGCAATTGTCATCAGAGAGATGAAGAAAAGTAAATATTACTTTTGAGCAGTGGCTCTGGACCTTGGCTGTGCATTGGAATCACCAAGGGAGTTACAAAATACTAATGCCTAGGGAACTAAATCCCTGGGAACTCAGATTTAATTAGCCTAGGGTGCAGCCTAGGTATTGGATTGCTAAACACTCCTCACTGACTCAAATGTGCAGGAAAGGTTGAGAACCAGCACCTTAAACCATCGGTGCATGCATGCTAAGTCACTTCAGTCCTCTCTGACTCTTTGTGACCCCGTGGACTGTAGCCCACCAGGCTCCTCTGGCCATGGGGATTGTCCAGGCAAGAATACTAGAGTGGGTTGCCATGCCCTTCTCCAGGGATTCTTCCCGACCGAACCCATGTCTCTTAAGTTTCCTGCATTGGCAGACAAGTTCTTTACCAGTAGTGCCACCTGGGAAGCCCACCTTAAACTAAAACTGTAAAAATTTTAGCTTGGTGCAAAAGTAATTGTGGTTTTACATTTTAAGCTTTGATACTGGAATACATTCTGAAATGAACGTGGTTATGTTATGCATCATTTTAATCCACATTAAAATGTGGATTTTATGGGGTTTTTTGCTAATGACTTATTCCATATTGCTTATGACTAATTACTTAATAATTATTTGCAATAACTATTGCTAGTTACTTTTTATGTTTATTTTACATTTATTTTAGACTATAGAAATTACATTAGACAAAAAGTAAATTCAAGCAGTTTATTTTACTACAGAGTTCAAAATGGGTCATAAAGCAGCAGAGACAGCTCACAACATCAATAATGCATTTGGCCCAGGAAGTGCTAACAAACATATAGCGCAGCAGTGGTTCAAGAAGTTTTGCAAAGGAGATGAGAGCCTTGAAGATGAGGAGCATAGTGGCCAGCCATCAGGAACTGACAAAGACCCATTGAGAGCAATCATTAACACTGATCCTCTTGCAACTATGCAAGAAGTTGCTGAAAAACTCAACATCAACCATTCCACTGCCATTTGGTGTTTGAAGAAAATTGAAAAGGTGAAAAAACTCGACAAGTGGATGCCTCATGAGCTGACCAAAAAAAAAAAAAAATTGTCGATTTGAGGTGGCATCTCTTATTTTATATAACGACAACAGTTTCTTAATTGGATTGTTATGTGCAACAAGAAGTGGATTTTATATGACAACCAACAATGGCCAGCTCAGTGGTTGGACCAAGAAGAAGCTCCAAAGCACTTCCCAAAGCCAAACTTGCACCAAAGAAAGGTCATGGTCACTGGTGGCCTGCTGTCCGTCTGATCCACTACGGCCTTCTGAATCCCAGTGAAACCATTACACCTTAGAAGTTGCTCAACAAATCGATGAGATGCACTGAAAACACAACTCCTGCAGTCGTCATTGGTCAAAAGAATTGGCGCAATTCTCCTCCATGACAATGACTGACTGTGATTGCACAGCCAAACCTTCCAAAGTTGAACCAATCGGGCTTCGAAGTTTTGCCTCATCCTCCATATTCACCTGACCTCTCACCAACCGACTACCACTTCTTCAAGCATCTCGACAACTTTTAGTCAGGAAAAAGGCTTCCACAACCAACAAGAGGCAGAAAATCCTGTCCAAGAGTTTGTCAAATCTTGAAGCGTGGATTTTTTCATTTTTTCATTACAGGACTAAACAAAACTTATTTCTTGTTGGCAAAAACGTGTTTATTGTAATGGCTCTTATTTTGATAAATAAAGATTTTTGAGCCTATTTATAATGATTTAAAATTCATGGTCTGAAACCACAATTACTTCTGTACCAACCTAATAGATGACATAGTCTACCTTAGGTAAATCTACCTTAAGCAAGTCATTGAGTTAGTGGCAAAAATGTAGAGGATGAGCACTTAATTCCAATAAAAATTCTGGGCACAGAGGCACATTTTATGGTTCACTTTGTTTTGTGTATAGATGCAGCCAGCACAACCTGGCATGCCACAAAGGCGTTATCACATGGGAAGTGTTTGGAAGCAGTGAGGAAGTAGTTTTCCTGTTATTCTATAACCCCAGAATTTTCTTCACCCTTGCCAGTTTTCAAGACAATGTTTGGCTTTTCCAACTGTTGATTTCCCCAGGGTTCACATTCAGCTCTCACAGATCCTAGACTTCCTGGAGTAGGCTGATGGGGGTGGAGATTTTCTCAGAAGGAAACTGAAGCCAAAGGATGTTCCTGGTAGAGAGGGACTGGATTTCAGTACATCCCCTTCAAGTGCTGACAAAACATTTTCTATTGTCTCTCTCTGCTTCCTTAGGCTTTGCCCTGAGCTTTAACACTACTTCTTGCTTGCTAAATTTTTGTTCATTGATTCCCTCCACAGTGTTCCAAGGATGTGTTCAAATTTCTCTGCATTCACATTTCTCTGATTCACAACTATAAACATGCAGTCTTAAATTAATTTGAGTGAACTTGTGCTATATTTGGGCTTCCCAGGTGGCACTAGTAGTAAAGAACCCGCTGCCAATGCCAGAGATTTAAGAGAGTCAGATTCAATCCCTGGGTCAGGAAGATGCCCTGGAGGAAGGCATGGCAACCTACTCCAGTATTCTTGCCTAGAGAATCCTCATGAACAGAGGAACCTGGTGGGCTACAGGCCACAGGATTGCAGGGTCGATAGAGTCAGACATGACTAACGCTTCTTAACATGCACACTCATACACACTGGGAACCATTAGACAACAGAACTTAANAATCCTCATAAACAGAGGAACCTGGTGGGCTACAGGCCACAGGATTGCAGGGTCGATAGAGTCAGACATGACTAACGCTTCTTAACATGCACACTCATACACACTGGGAACCATTAGACAACAGAACTTAAGTATATGCTCTGAGTTAAGCTGAAGTGTTAATAGCTGATAATACATTATCCTATGAGGACCCCCAGATTAATCAACACTTTGTTTCTCACTTCATGAGTGCTGCCAGACCACAGGATAACTACTGGGTGTGTACTGGTGAAGAAAATGTACATTATCCTTGCTTTCATGGAGCTTGAAGTTCTGAAGAATGAGGAAAATGCATTTCAGACAGTGGAATAAAACCAGTATGTGGAGAAGATGCCTCTTTGATCCTGTAAGTATTAAAGGAAGAAGGCGAAAGACTACTGCTGGGGGTCCATGAGTCTCTTGCCCCTTGTGTCCACCAGGGCCAGTGATGTCACCTTTCCTGGGGCTTGCTCTCACAGAGGCAGCTGAATTTTTGGTTGTAATGGATGGCTTCCAACCATATGGTCTTGGGAAAAAAAAACAACCAACATTATTTTAGCTAAGATTTATTGAGTACTTACCAAGTGCCCGAGTCTGTTCTAAGAATTCTAGGTGTGTTAATTTACTTAACCTTCATCAGCCCAAGAGTTATAGTCCACTCCACTATTATCCCATTCTGCAGATGACAAAGCAGAGGCATGGATGGACTACCTAATTAACCCATGGTCACATGATGTTAAAGGGCAGTGAAGTTCAATGGGGTGAAAGGACCTCATGCTCAATGACGTTAAACAGTCTCCTGGATACCCTTTCATCTTCTTGGTTACATTCCCTGTTCTTTCTTGAGGTAGGCTGTGGGAAACTGTTGAAACTGTCTCTTAGTCACATTGTTTCAGGGAAATAATTATATTTTTGGTCTTCAAAACCCTGTTGAATCAGTTACATTTACTTATAATCAGTAAGATGGATATGTCCTATTAAATAAACACAGGTGGGTAATTTTGTGTTGCTGTAGGAACTCTCACAGAAACCTGTGTGCTTGTAAATATGCTTCTCCAATTTTTTAACTACTGGACCAGAATTAAAATCTCCCAATTAAAATGCTTCAGTGTTCCTAGCATACACAAGTGGGTCCTAAAGAATTATTGCTTTACATGATGTCTCAGTGATTCAAGTGAAACGCTGAGACATTTTATAAGTGCACAGTACAATTACCGAAAGGAACTGAATTCAAATAAAATACTAAGGTTATATCTATTTCAAAAAAAAAAAAACCCTTCTAAAAGATAGAAGAAGGTGACAGCCCCAGAGATTTGTGAGTCACATAGTGTAAAAAAAAAATGTGGGTGGCTTTGGAAAATACACCTCTCTTCACTTGCTGCTTCTACCCACAGCCTTGCTAGCTCCTAAGAAATGGATTCCTAACCCCAGCGACACATTAGAATCACCTGGAAGTATCTTAAAACCTCTCATTCCAATACCCAGATCAATGATATCAGAACCATTGGGGGTGGGGCACAGGTATCCATATTTTTTAAAGATCTCCAAATAATTCTGACGTGTAGCTGAGGTTGAGAACCACTTGAGAGAGGGAGAACCAGAGACAAACAGCAATGCTTTCCTTCCTGCAACTGTTGAGGAAATGTTAATGAGCACCCTGACATTTGCCTGATCTCCATCATCTGGGACATTCTGCAATAATTTATACAACAAGTAATTTAATTAACATGATGACAAGCAAAGCACACTATGAACACATAGGTCACAAATAAACTGACTATACACAGCTTTCCATGAGGCAGTAGATTCTGACATTTTGAAAGAGAATTAGCTACAGGTTGAAGGTTTAATACAACCCTAATTGAATGAAGGTTCTGTTATGTGATAAGTGCAATGCATACAAATGAGGGAGGCAAGATGGAAATCTTATTATTGAGGAAAACTGTGCAAGGGGAGAGTTTAAAAATTTACTTATCATCTGTCTGTTCATTTAAGCATATATTTTTAGGAGAGTGGCAATAATCTATCAACCAGTTCATCCAGGGATTTAGTTCTAAGGTAAAATGTATTATTTTTTAAGTTGTTATTGTTGTTTAGTCTCTAAGTTGTGTCCTACTCTTTTGAAACTCCATGGACTGTAGCCTGCCAGGCTCATCTGTCCATGGGATTTCCCAGGCAAGGATAATGGAGTGGGTTGCCATTTCCTTCTCCAGGGGATCTTCCCAACCCAGGGATCCAACCCAAGTCTCTTGCACTGGTAGGCAGATTCTTTACCAGGGAAACCTCACTTTTTATTAGGTACTACTAATAAAAAACTAGCTTTGCATCAGAAAAATAATTTCTTTAAAGTGTTAGCTCAGGAACTGTTGCTGCACTGTAAATCAACAGTGCAACCAGAAAAAAAAAAAATCAGCACTCAAGATCCATTTAAAAATCTACGTCTGAGACTTTCTGAACAGTAACTATACAGCATTTCTTCAATGCATTCTCCTTTTCTTAATGAGTTTATTAGCTTCTAGAATGCATCTGTGTAATGGTGAGAGAGAGGACCGTGGAATCAGAAAACCTACATGCAGTGTCATCCCCACCAATGGCTAGCTTTATGACTTTGCAGTGTATCATCTTTGTACCACCTGTAAAATGAGCATAACAGAAGAATGCGACTCATATAGTGAGAAGAAATGAGTTACATGTGGAATTCCTAGAATGGAGCCTGATACTCAGTAAGGATCATATGTGTGTTAACCCTGCTATTACAGAGACAAAGATCCCATTTATGGAACCACACACTTCTCTTTCCCTTTTTTTCTCTTGCCTTTTGGCTGCCTTTAGGTCATTTTGCTGTTAATTAGCACCTCTGTCTTATCATGAGTGACAGAAATAAGGAAAGAAAATCAAGACAGTTGATTTTGGTACTAATTACCACCTAGTTAAAAAATAAATAAAAAGGCAGAATCTATTAGCATCATTGGGATTTGGGCTTGTCTATGAAATTCAGTTATCTATGTTCTTCCTAGACTCTGCTGTTCTCTTCCAGCTTGCCCTTGACGTGGATAATTGGAGACTGACCAACTAAACCAATGGCTTAAAACTCTGGATATACTTTAGAATCATCAGGATATATATTTTTAATGCCTTTACCATGGCCTCATCCTCAGTCATTGTCGTTGGACTCTGCATACTGTCTTTTATAGAAGTTCTCCGTGTGATTCTGATACACAATCAGGAAAGATTAAGGCTGATCCTGGGAGGATTTTTGATGGCCTTTAACAATTTAGGGAGAGCGATTGTTGTGATAAGGTTTGAGTATCATAGAGGCGCTGCTCCTGGTTCTTGGTTGTTTTCCCTGTGGAAAATCATCTGATGGGCAGTGGAAGTAGGTCTTTAGGCCTTTTTGGCCTCACTCATGTCCCTACTCAGACCAGATGTTGAAATTGATAACTTGAATCATTTCCTCATCAAAATTCTTGATTTTCTTTTCTTCTGAAGTATACCACCAGCCCCAGATCATTCCCGAAATCTCCTACTTTTTTGCTTTGGGGCAACCAAAGACTTCTAGGGAAAAAAAAAATCACTGTGTCTTCCCCAGGGAAGACTCATTTCTCCTCATTTCCTCTGATGTCTGACAGAAGCCTCCACAGTCCCCCAGCTCCCTCTCTAGTCCCTGCCCTCCAGACCTCTCACCCTTTGGATTATTTAGTACCTCCATTCCCATTTACTAGCCTATCTACTGCTTCTGTGCTCATCCTTACCTTCTCCCTCTAGTTTCAAAGAACGTATCCTTACTCTTCTACAAGACCAACCTCTACCCTCCCTTCCCCTCTGAATGCCATTGTTCCATCAAGTGCCTTCCTGGAATTTATATTTTCAAGCTTTTCTTCATCAGTGTTTCTTTTTTCATAATCCATGACAGTGTATTTAAGTGTCAAATCCCCCAAACTCTTTTCCTTGAGCCTTCATTGTCCCTTTACTGCCTCCATCTCTCCTTCCCTTCACAGCCAGGCTTCTTGAAAGGTTAATCCACATTGACTGTGTCTACTTCCTGATCTGTACATTTCATTTGTGTTGGTCTCAGGCTCTTCATAGTGATGTTAGGAGCTAGAAATGCCTGAGACCCTCACCTGAAACTATATTGCTTGTGGTGAACCCCACAAAAATGTCCCTGTCCACACGGATGCTATGACTGGACCACTCCCTGTAGTTCTTATTATGATTTCAGGATACACCTTAGCAACAACCATCAGGAAACTTCGAAGAACAGATTTATTACCCACAAGTCCCAAAAGGTACATGGAACACTCAGGACCACACAACAAGGTCTCAGGTAAAGAGACGGACTTGCCTTTATTACGGTCTAAGGATAGGTTGTCTAGGGTTTCATAGGCTCACTTTTTACTGAAAAAGTTAAAATACAGGTATGGTAATTAGGGAGCAGGAAGGGAGAAGCAAGGTCACTCAAGCCGTTTGTGTTACCCTAGACCTTCTAAAAGAGATTTTTCATGGGTGGAGGTTGCCCAGCTCCTTATCTAGTTGCTTTGCCAGTAACTGTGTCATGCAGCTTGCAGTGTGCTGACTTGAGATGGATGTCTTTGAAATGAACACCTCCATGACCAAAAGCTTAATGTCTGGCACTTGTATTACAATTAAAAAAGCCTTCCTCTCATTACTTATGCTATATCACTCTTACAGCCTCTGCAGTGTCTTTCGTCCTCACCTCCTGGCAACATCTCTGTGGAAAGACCATCCATGACTGTCATAATGTCTGATCTGAACAGTAATTTTCAGCTCTCTTGTTATTAAGCTTCTCTGCTGCTTTTAACACTGTTGACTATTCCCTCTTCCCTGGAATTTTCTATTCTCACGGGTTCTTGGGAAGAATCTCATGCTAATTCTCCCTCTTCTTCTCTTGCCCTTCCTCAATGACCTCCTTCATAGCTCCTGTTTTCCCGCCCACCTCCAATCTCTCATTCTCCCCAGAGTTCTCTTTCTCAACTGCTCAGCTTCCATGTCCACATTGCCTCCCTGGGCTTCTGCATCGCCTCAGGGCCTCTACAGTGACCCATCTGCTGATGGCTCCCAAATGCACGCCCTTAGTTTGTTCATCTTTCCATCTTGGCTCAGCAGTCATTGCCTATGAAAGCAAGCTCTCACAACATCAGTGACCTTTCCTCAGACTCTTCCTTAGTTTAATCACTTATCAAGTTGCATCACAATTATCCATTTATCCTATGACAAAGAACGTGTGATTTGTTTTATGCATCTTTGTACCCCCACCCCCTTGCATTTTGCCTGACATAAAGTAGATGCTCAATAAATATTTTTGAACTGTTAGTGGGTTTTATAGTTGTTTGATTGATCAGTTAATGTTTAGAATAGTTATAGGGCACCTGGAAATACAGGTCAAGATCTAGAGATCTCAGTATATCAACAGTAGTACAGTTTCATGAAAGTAGTCGATTCGTTGGAATGATGGGATAGTGTAAAGAAATAAAAATAGTCATACAGACTAAATAGATGAAACAGATTAGGAGGTACAAATTCCAGTTATAAAATAAATAAGTCACAGGGATGTTGTGTACACACGGGGAATATAATCAATAATATTATAACAATTTTGTATGGTGATGGATGGTAACTGGTCTCATTTTGATGGTCACTTCATAATGTATGAAAATACTGAAACACTGTGTTGTACATCTAAAATTAATATAATATATTAATTGCAACCCAATTTTTAAAAGTATATAGAGGTTCAGGTTGAACAATAAAGACTAATGGTCTATGAAAGTGAAAGTCACTCAGTTGTGTCCAACTCTTTGTGACCCCATGGACTATATAGTCCATGGAATTCTCCAGGCCAGAATACTGGAATGGGTAGCCTTTCCCTTTTCCAGGGGATCTTCCAAACCCAGGGATCGAACCCAGATCTCCCACATTGTAGGCAGATTCTTTACCAGCTGAACCACAAGGGACTACCACTTAAAAGGAGCAAGGAGGCCTAATGTGGTCTCCCAGCTCATTTTAACAAGTATTTAGAGAAGCTTAGAAAGCTTGCACTGCTTGAGAATAAAAGACAAGAAAGGGGGAGTAAACATCAGGTCCTCTTAGGTAAAGGGCCTCAAGAACAGTGCATATAATTTGGATGTGTTCTTTTATTGTTTATTTCCTTTCCCACTGAGTCTGCACTGTTGCTGGGAGAGCACATCCATTCAGAAAATCAAAGCTTTTGAAGCCAGACAGTTCTAGGTTCAAATTCAAGCTCAGTCATTTGTTAGCTGCTTGACCATGACTTCTTTGAGCCTCAGTTTCTTCATCTGCTACCTGAAGATGATAATTCCCACTCTTCACTGTTGTAGAGGAGATTAAATACGAGAATAAACAAGCCCTTTAGCATTGCAGCTCTCACAGAGTAGTGACACAGTAGAGTCACTTGACATTTCTTATGTCTGCTACTTTGTCTTCCAATTAATATTTTTATGATTATATAAATACATGCTAACTATAGACAATTTAGAAAATATAGGAAAACNAAAAAAAAAAAAAAAAAAGCCAACAAGCTGAGAATATGTTCCAGAAGAACAAAGGAGTAAACCAAGGAACAAGTCTGGTTATGCTCATTAATTTCTATCTTTCTCCCTCTCTCTCCTGAGAATGTTCATCCATGGTTAGACTGGCGTGGGCTTCAGTGAGTGCGTAGTACTTACAAAAGCAAGTCCAGGGGAGAAACAGCAGGAAAAAGGATGTGAAGGGAATGAGCACGTGAAGTTTTAAATAATTTAAAAGAGATACTGGAGAGGCTGATGGAAGACGAAGGGGTGTAAATTGCTGTTATCTACATAGCCTCAACATGGATTTGAAAAGTCTGAGTAGGAATTTTGGTTATTTTCAGATGAATTACTTCTTTGGTGGAATGCCGTCCTCTGATCTCAAGTTTTCTATGAGACCACATGGGTCATGTTTTCAAAGAATTATAAGTTAACAACAGTCACTTCAGACTCAAAGGACAGATTATATAATTAAAGGAAGTGAAGTGATGTCGCTCAGTCATGTCCGACTCTTTGGGAGGCACTGTAGCCTGGCAGGCTCCTCCATCCATTGGACTTTCCAGGCAAGATTACTGGAATAGGTTGCCATTTCTTTCTCCAGAGGATCTTTCTGATGCACGGTTTGAACCGGGGTCTCCCACATTACAGGCAGACTCCTTAGCATCTGAGCCACCAGGGATAATTAAAGGAAACCTGAGGCCAAAGGTCATGGAAGCGGGGCACATGACACAGGTGGAATCAAGACAATACTTTAATCATAAAAAAAAAAGACACAGGAAGAGTTTTTTAAAAGCTGAAAGGTAAGAATAATTGCAGATATATATATGCTAAACAACAGAAGATAAAAATAAAAGCATTTTTAAAGTAATGGTGAAAAAGCATTTAAAACTCATAAAACAAGAATTAGAGAGCTTTTCATCTTGTTCTGTGTTCTGGAATAGCTTATGTAGCATTATCACTGAATGTTTCTTAAAATAGGAGATCTTCTCAGCAAAGTTGATGATTACACCCTTGAAACCCACGCTTTTAACCAATGCAGTGATGCTTGAAATTGAAATAACAAGTCTCCATGTTAAAAACAGAAAATTATAGTGTTATTTTCACATATGACCATGATCATGGGCTCAGTAATTTCAAGAGAATCAATAATAACGGCAACTATGAGAATAAAACTACCTTAACTAATACAGATTTTACAAAACACCCAGACTCAAAACAAACCTACGAGAACCGTGAGTGCTCCTAAGGCCACTCTGCCGCCTGTGGCTCAGGGTTCTTGCTGCCTCTCATTCGTCTCTTTTCAAATCTGCTGCACAGTGCTACGATCATCATCATCATCACGGTGATGACCAGGGTTCAAGAGCTATGTTCCGGGAAAATATGTGATGAGTCATAAGGATTATTTATCACATATAATTTTAACAACATTCCATAAAGCCATATCTTTGGCCTGTGGCTTAGAACACTTAAGTTTAGCAAAGCTAAACCACACATCCCTCTCCCAGGTGTCTCCCTCCCAGGTGTCTCCCTCCCAGGTGTCTCTCTCTCTCCCAGGTGTCTCCCTCCCAGGTGTCTCTCTCTCTCCCAGGTGTCTCCCTCTCCCCCAGGTGTCTCTCTCTCCAGGTGTCTCTCTCTCCCAGGTGTGTGTACAGGTGGGCGTCTTCCTCGGCGGTGACCAGGGCCTCCCTCCCAGCCTCTTGGACTTGTCAGTAACTATGGCAGGAAGTGTGTTTATGGGGAGGGGCAGCTATGGCAATGCTGCACCTCCATGGGAAGACGAGCGCTATGTCCTCCGCGGGCCTGCGACTCCAGTCCTCCGCCGCCACGGTCAGGGTCCAGCGGGGGTGCGGTCTCCCTCTCGGGACATCCGCACGAGCGCCTTCCCCGCCGCGCCTCGGTGATCTCTAGCTGGCGTCGTTGTGACGCGGATCCGCAGGGTTTACTGGAAGGGCTCTCTCGGCCCTCTGTCCTCCGCAGCTGACGCTCTGTCTGTGCCCCGCATCCGGCGTCTTTGGCTTGTCTCCCTCGCCGTCCCCGCGTTAGCAGGCGGGGGCCGCTCCACCCTCCGGCCCCCGCGCCCCTCGCCACCGGGCTCAGGACCGCTGTCGGGGCCGGCGATGCGAGCGTCCCCGAGGGGCGCAGGGGCCGGGTTGGGGGCGGGGGCCCGGGGGCAGCGCCCGGGGAGCAGACCCGCACAACGAGAAGAGCTGTGGCGAGGAGCAGGCAGGAGGCCAGGGCCGGCCTTCCCGGCCCCACCTGGGCCAGCCGGAGCCCGCAGCCTGCCTCCGCTCTTCCCCGGGCTGCCCTGATGGGCGTCCCGGTGACACACAGCGACACTCCGCGGCTTCCTCCCCAGAGCGCGCCGGAATCTGATGCGGGGGCCACAGCGGATACTCTACCAAGTGACTGGCCTGCCCTTTCCAGAAGAATCGAGAAAGATGAAAAGTGTGAGGCGCACTTACAGATCTGCAGAGATGACTGCGGATGAAGAAAAATATGCGGGCGGAGGACACGGCTGAGGCCAAGGACAGGATCTGAGCGCGAGCTATCGATGGGCATTAGTTGGTCACAGCTAAATGCGTTGATTTTGATGACCGCATCAAAACCACGAGGGGTGTGACCCCGACTCGCAAAGAGAGGAGAACGTCAGTGTGAAGACAGCGACAGAGGTGGGGTGATGCTCTTACAAACCAAAGATTACCAGTCACACCAGAAGCTGGGGAGCCAGGACGGTCTCTGCCGCAGCCCCAGGAGGGACCCATGTGCTGTGTGTGGCAAACAAGCAAAGCGGTGTGTTCAGGATTAACGGCAGTGGTTCTAAACTATTTAAATATATAAAAGTGGCCAAGTCATGAAAGCAAGTCAGTCACAGAACAACCTCTCCTGCACTACATGGCTTCCTCCACAAGCTTAAAAAAGGTGAATGTGTTAGACTCAGTCGTGCCTGACTCTGCAACCCCACAGACTGTAGCCCACCGGGCTCCTCTGTCTGTGGGATTCTCCAGGCAAGAATGCTGGGCTGGGTTGCCATTCCCTTCTCCAAGGGGTCTTCGCACCCAGGGATCGAACCCCCACCTCCTGCACTGGCAGGCAGACTTCACCACTGAGCCACCACTGGTCTGTCCAAGCAATTGCCCAGCCTCTTCAAGGACGCCAGGGTCAGGACGGACCAGAGCACTGAGGAGCTGTTCCAGATGGAAGCACAACATCAAGACTTGACCCTCAGCGCCATTCCCGGTCAGGATCAGCCTCTGATGGGGAACGAACGCCCGAAAAGGACACTGCTGAGTCAGGTGGCAGCGCGTGACAGTCTGGGAACGAGACCAGCGGCTCCAGGGACTCGCGGTGCTGCCTGAATACCCCACGCCGGCTGAGGGCTTGCGGAAGCTTCCTGCCCATCACCTGAATCCCTGACTCAGAGTCTGGGCACGGCGGGGCTGGGAATCTGCATTTCTAACAAGCTCCCAGGAGACACTATAGCTACAGCTGGCCCAGGGACCCCACTTGGAGAACCAGCCGTAAGATTAGTGACATTCCAGGGGTCAAGGTTAAATTTCCCAGTGTTGATCATTAAACCATTTGGTTGTGAAACAATGTCTTGTTTTTACTAAATACGCTGGAGTGGAAGACTTGACTTGATTCCAACTTAAATGGGTTGAAAAGGTGAGAGTGTGTGTGTGTGTGTGTGTGTGTGTTCATGTGTGGTTGTGTGTATGTGTGTGTATTTGTGCGTGTGTGCGTGTATTCGTGTGTGTTCATGTGTGGTTGTGTGTGTGTATTTGTGTGTGTTCATGTGTGGTTGTGTGTGTGAGTGTATGTATTCGTGTGTGTTCATGTGTGGTTGTGTGCGTGTATTCGTGTGTGTTCATGTGTGGTTGTGTGTGTGAGTGTATGTATTCGTGTGTGTTCATGTGTGGTTGTGTGTGTGAGTGTATGTATTCGTGTGTGTTCATGTGTGGTTGTGTGTATTTTGTGTGTTCATGTGTGGTTGTGTGTGTGTGGTTGTGTGTGTATACTCGTGTGTGTTCGTGCATGGTTGTGTGTGTGTGTATTTTGTGTGTATTGTGTGTATTCGTCTGTGTTCATGCGTGGTTATGTGTGGTTGTGTGTGTGTATTTTGTGTGTTCATGTGTGGTTGTGTGTGTGTGGTTGTGTGTGTATTTTGTGTGTTCATGTGTGGTTGTGTGAGTGTGTGTGTGTGTGTATTGTGTGTATTCGTCTGTGTTCATGCGTGGTTATGTGTGGTTGTGTGTGTGTGTAGAGACAGCAGCTGGTAAGGAGCAGTGCGAAAGGTAAATTACCGTCCCTGCGCTCCATCCACGGGCCTGCACTCACGTGTATTCCGGCGGACGCTCTGCAGACCAGGCTGTTCTGTCGTCACTCGGGAGAGGGAAGCCAGGGCCTACTAGATTCCGCTGCTCCCGTGACTCCTCCTTCCAGAGCCCTGGCGAGGTGTCGCCAAGCCGCCAAGTCACGCAGCCCATCCACAGCCATCTGAAGACCTGCGTGCAGTGCTGCTCGCCCACAAGCGCCAAGGGGCCGGTAGCACTGCGTGGCCTCTCGCCGCAGGCTCGGGTTCTGGGACGAGAGCCCACACTCAGAGTGGACGGCTCGGGGTGCGAGCCCTCAGTCTGGAGAGATTTCCACTTTACGCCTCCACCCTGATCGTCACGCAACACCATTAATGACCTGTCCTGTTATTCTGCTGGCAGTAAAGAAGAGAAAGCCTGCTGTTTCTCTATGAACTAACCACCCAGCTCCCACACCCTGTGGGGAAAATTGCACACATTTTTTCTGCTTTTGAGATCAGAGGCACCGAGCAGGCTGAGAAGGACGTTACCAAGCATGAGAAAATTTGTGCAGGAAAAGCACACGTCTGAGTCCAGAGTTAACACTGGACAGAAAGCAAAGGTGGGTGAAGCCGCAGGCCTGGGCAGAGGTGCACGCGGTTCTCTCCCCAGGTCGTGGATTGTACCTGGAGAAACTTGAGGGCTGTGCTGAGACCCCCCACAAGCAGGTGCCCCAGGGATCTCACCTGGCTAAGGCCATGTGCCTCCCTCAGATGTGGAGATGTAAGGACACAAAGCGGAACCCACACAGCCCTGTTCTGAGTCCCAGTGAGAGGACAGGGCACCGTGGACCTGCACCCAGAATCGCCTCTGCAGGCTCTTCGGCCGCAGAGAGCGGGAGGGGTCCCCAGACCACAGCCATGCCGTGGGGCGCGCTGGCCCATGCACCCCCCTAGCGTCCATCCATGTCTGGAGGGACAGGCCCCCAGAGCCCCCTGACCCCTCCAGTCAGCTGCGGCATGCCAGGACTGGCACGTGGAGCCGCACGCCCAGCCTGAGAGTGCCCAGAAGCCGAAAAGCTTCCCAGCTGCTTCATCCATTCACTCATCTTGCTCCCAGAAGGGCCCCTTGCATCTTTCCCTTGTCAGGCTCAGACAGGGAGGGTGGGGACGAGCGCAACCGCTCCCCTGCTCTCGGGGGTGGGGAACATGGGCATCACTGGGAGGCCTCCCCACTGCCCTTCGGCCGGGGGTCTCAGGCCCTGCGGACAGCTCCTGCCGGCTGATGTCCTTACCTCCCTGCTCACCCCTTGAGAGCAGCACCCCTTTTACACACTCCTCTGAGGCCACATCAGACTGGCAGCAGGAGGAATCCTGCCCCCCAGACCCAGCTCCGCAGGCTCTGCCGCCTCCTCCCCCACACAACCATCATCCTCCAGAGGAAGGCTCCTCTGGCACTGTTTACGCTGGCAGGGACCGGAACGTGGCATGATGGGAAAATCTTCTGAGCATGATGTTGCCTTCGGAAGTCTTAACACCTCAAGCCTTCTGACTCCCTCAGCTGTCAAACCAACCTCCGACAGGAAGATCCCCCCAGAGAGAGAGAGCCGGACGCACGGAGGAGGAAAGGCGTGCAAGGGAACCGGCCGTCTCTCCTTCAACCGGTCCTCAGCATGCCCACCTGCCCTTTCTTACGAAAGGGTGGCAGCCGCTTTGTTTTCCATTTCTGTGTCCTGTCCGGAAAGCGAGCTCCAGCAGTGTATTCCCTTACTCAAATTATGTTACTGTCGGGGAATGGAGACTCTGCGGGGCGTTTTACTCATCCTCCCTTCAGTTGGTTTATGCTGCTCAAGAATCTCATGGTTACTCCATCCATGGAAAACCCAGAATTGTCCTCGAGGCCTAAAATTGTACATTCTCTTGCTGACGTGGACGAAAAGTGTACATCGCAGGCTGAAGATGATGAACGCCCTTGAAAACTCTTGATGATGTAGAGTCTTTAATAGATAACACTCCCCTCAAAGTACAGTCACCCACTAGTAGAAACTAGTGCCCACTCTTTCTAGACCTAACACCCAGTCGTGTCTGCAGCACATTTTTCTCCCTCAGCTCATCTCTTCTATTTAAAATCGCTGGCCCCATGTGTCCTGAATGCTTACTGCTTTCCTCGGAAAGCGATGAGCAAGAGCGCAGGCCGGTAAATAGTTATCAGCACCAGCTGTGAGGAGGGCGCTGTGCTCAATGCAGGGGCAGATGGCAATCCATCCCAAATGCTGGTGTCCGTCTAATTGCTGGCTTCTGCTTCTGAAGGGCATTTCCAAACAGTGAGGCAAGCCTGTTGTTCATGGTAGCAGTTTAAGAATTTGTTGTTAATGGTGATGATTTGCATTGAACAAAAGACGGTGCTGCAAAGCTGAGTGATCGAAAGCCCCTTGAGACACGTGGTTTGAAGTAGAGGTCTGCGCTGACCACATTCTGCTCTGTCCTGCAGCAGGGTCAACCTGAGCGAGCTCACGAGCACCCCAGCCCTAGCTTCTGTGTCTGCACCCCTAGAAAATCAAAACCTGCCTCCTGGGGCCTTCCTCATGTCCCAGGGCCCCCACTATGGAATTCGAGACATAATGAGACATCCTGAGCTTTATACACATCAGTGGACATCACGGGGAGCCTTTGCCAAATGAAGCCGGAGTCCTGGGGACAGCCATGTCCTGGGAAGGGCACAGAAGGACGGCGGCCACACTCACCAGGGCGGGGCCCTCGCTGGTGCCCCCGATGCAGGGAGCAGTCCCTAGGGGGAGCAGAGGGCCTCACCGCGAGGGGCCAGGGAGAGGGCAGGACACCCCAGGATGGCCGTTACACGGACACGGAGCTGACAGTTCCACAAGCCAACATCACCACCAAGACACAACACTCGCTTCTCCTGAGCTCGGACACCGGCTCCGACCCCCAGCTCCGGGCCCTGGTCCCTTCTGGACGTACGGAGGCCCAAGGCGGCCTCATCAACACACCGTCTGGGGCTCCCTGCCTCCTCCTTGAGCGTCCTCACCCGGGCCGGCCCGTGGGGGCTGGGGGGGAAGGGGGTGCCCGGATCCGTGGAGCGGGTGTGACAGGCAGGGAGCACCGCCGCCAGCCTCCTCAAGGTCTCCGAGGCCTCAGTGGTCTTCAGGCACAGCACCAGGGGTCTCAAGCACACTGCGCTCTCCCCAGGCTGTGCTGTGGGAACCCTGGGCAGAGCCTGCCTGCCACGGCCAAGGAGGGCAGGGGCCATCTGACTGCCCTCGTCCAGGGGATTGGCCAGTGGATGGCCTGTTCCAACAGTCAGTGGCCACACTGTTAGCTTTTGCATCTGTTCAGTGACCTCACTTTCCCCTGAGGCAAAAGCAGGTGTTCTTGCAAAAATGACGTACTTGCCACGCAAACCTGCCCATGACAAGCAGGGCGGGCCATAAGGAAGGAGCGAGGGTCTTGGTGTGAGTCTCAGTCCTCATCACGGGGCGAGGGTATTTCCCTTCTAGCTATGGGCTTCCCAGGTGGTGCTAGTGGTAACGAACCCGCCTGCCAGTGCAGGAGATGTAAAAGACGCGGGTTTGATCCCTGGGTCGGGAAGATCCCCTGGAGGAGGAAATGGCAACCCACTCCAGTCTTCTTGCCTGAGAATTCCAGACAGAGGAGGCCGGCAGGCTACAGTTCATAGAGCCACAGAGTCAGACATGACTGAGCGCATGCACGTGGTCAGGCAGGCCCCTCCGTCGCTACACCTGGCTGCACGGGTCAGTGTGTTTCGAAGCAGGACAGGTCAGGGAGGGTCAGCAGACACAGGGCAGATCTGTGCTCTCAGGAAACCCAGGCCCAAAGAGATCCAGACAGAAGGTCTGCTGATTCATAGTCTGATGAGTTGGGTGTTCTTTTTAAAATTTTCTCATATGAAAGCAAAGAGATTTCAGGTCAAAAAAAAAAAAAAAAAAAGGAGAGACTATAAGGATCTCATCAGGTATCAAGATCAACTGCTTTTGGGTGATTTTTATTATTTTTTGAGCATTTTTAAATTTGCATTAACAAGCTTGTATTACCTTTATAAACAAAGTAGCCTCTTGAAAGTTAAGGATTACATGGTAAATTTTATATGACAATAAAAGGATTTAATGGCACATCACGGCCCCCATGGACCACCTGGCAGACAGGGAGAGGGCTGAAGATGAGACTGGGCCCCAAGCCCTCCGGGCGACCTTCCCAACAACCAGAGGTTGAACGCCACCCTGGGAGGACCCGCCCCCACCCCGTGAGGACNAACCCGGGGATCAAACCCGCTTCTCTCGTGTCTCCTGCATTGGCAGGTGAGTTCTTCACTGTGAGCGCCGCCTGGGAAGCCCCATTAAGGCCCAGCGCAGCCCAGCTGTTGGCTAACTTGAATTAAACTCCACTGTAAAGAGCCATAGCCCTCACTGACGGCAGTACTTACCAGGAGTTGAGTAAATATTGACACATCCTAATATTTGGGCTGCACTGGCCCCCAGAGATGCAGCCTCCACACCCTGACCCGTGTCCTGAGAACGGCACAGCAGGGCCCACTGAGTCCTCCGTCCTCAGACCAGGGCTGGAGGGCGCCTGCCTGAGCCCTTACCCCTCAGAGGTCCTTGCCCGAGCCACCCCCAGGCAACTCCACCCCAGTGGACTGTCACCAGGGGGCACGCCCACTGGATCGGCCCACACCCCCGACCAGGGGCTAAGACCTCGGGGTCCTGCATGCAGAGGGGCGCGAGCCTCAGCCTGGGCCTGCGTGGGCCACTTTCCCAACTGGCCTTCCCCAGGGGGGAGCGGCAGTGACTTGTGGGGTGCAAGTTGGCAGGTCCATGGGGCAGGAGTGGGGTGCACGGCGTGGCTCTGGAGCCAACTTACCTGAATCCACCAGGTCCCTTGCCAGGCCCCTGAAGTTGAGACTTCTACGTGCAAACCAGGCCTTCAGTGATCCTTAGGGCGTTTTCTCAAGGAGAAGGCAGGACCTACATTTGGTGGCTTGATTTATAGCTGAAACACCGAGACACGTGGCCGGGGGGCTGCCTTGGCTCTCTTGCTCTGGCCCCATAAGTACTAGGAATGGGGAGCCAGCCCTGCGTGCTCTGGGCCCTAGCTGTATGCTTGTTGGGTGCTCAGCCCTGGGAGTCAAGGATGGTGTGGCGGTGGCTTAGTCACTAAGTCGTATCCAACTCTTTATGACCCCGTGGACTGCAGCCCGGATTCTCCAGGCAAGAATACTGGAGTGGGATGCCATTCCCTTCTCCATGGGGATCTTCCCGACCCAGGGATCGAACCCTTGCATTGACAGACAGGCTCTTTACTTCTGAGCCACAAGAGAACCCCAGGAAAAAAAGGATGTAAGGATTTAAATGACCCCAGGAACAAGGAACCCCTTTATTTTCAGCTGAAGGATATAAGGCCCAGAAAAACAGCCAGGGTCAGGAATGGCAGCGGTGGGTGGGTTCAAATAATCCACAAATCCAAAAGGAGAAAAAGCAGATGTGTTTATGCAAAGGTAATCATCCATTTCTAAGCATGAGCATGACCTGGGGTAACTGCCCGACGCACGGTCTTTACACCCAGAGATGTGATGGGACCACTGCCAGGCCTCCCTCAGTTCCTTTTCCTGTAAAGTCACGTCTTCAAAATCTGTGCTTTAAACCCAAGAATAACAGCAAAACCATTGTCCAGCAGAACTCGACTACAATTATTTAAGACCGACTGTATAGATGATTCACGTTATGAAACACACTTTATACATTTTCTTTAAGATTAAAGATAACTTCATGATAAAGTAATAACTGAGAAAAGAATTAAAACTAACTGTAATAATTCCAGTTGTTATCTCCAGAAATAAGCAAACTCGTAAGTCCTCAAACATCGTCTAAAGGACATCAAAACCACAGTGTAGGAAAGACATGTTCTCTGTGTTGGAAATACAGGATGCTTCTAGAATGCTAAGACCTCCACCAACTGAATGCTTTCTCGCAGGTCCAGGAGTTTTGATGTGATAATTGTTTATTTTTATATTTTATATTTTGTTGTTGGGTTGCTAAGCTGTGTCTGACTGTTTCGACTCCATGGACTGCAACACACCAGGCTCCTCTGTCCTCCACTATCTCCTGGAGTTTGCTCAGATTCATATCCATTGAGTCGATGATGCTATCAACCATCTCATCTTCTGTGGCCCCCTTTTTCTCTTGCCCTCAATCTTTCCACGCATTGGGGTATTTTCCAATGAGTTGGCTCTTCCCATCAGGTGGCCAAAGGATTAGAGCTTCAGCATCAGTCCTTCCAATGAATATTCAGGGTTGATTTCCTTTAGGATGGACTGGTTGGATCTCCTTGCAGTCCAAAGGACTCTCAAGAGTCTTCTCCAACACCATAATTGAAAACCATCAGTTCTTCGGTGCTCAGCCTTCTTGATGGTCCAACTCTCACACCCATACCTGACGACTGGAAAAACCAGAGCCTTGACTATGTGGACCTTTGTGGGCAAACTAATGTCTCTGCTTTTTAATGTACTGTCTAGGTTATTACAGTTTCATTATATTTTAATTTTTCAAAAAGAATAAAAATGATATTTTGAGAATTTATCCAACACTTTCCAAAGAATGCTAGAGACATTTCTTCACTGTCAGGATAAAGCAGCTCAGGCGCCTGACGGATGGCCTTCCGGATAACATACAGTAAGGAAAGGCTAAGACCGAGGTGGGATGTAACATTGCATATTTTCACGCNTGAGAGATTTGACCAACATCGACCGCAGCAGACTCGATGTGGTTCCTCCTTCCTGAGCATCTCCAGGAGAAGGATTCTAGGAGACGGATTGTCATCAGTAATTAATCCAGATATCCCTCCCTCCTCAGAAAGTCAACGAATCACAGATAACTCCCTAATTATTGAAGAGTCGATCAGATGGATCACCATGACCCACCAAATCAGAGGTGCTAAAACTGAGCAAGTTCCTGTGAGGAGCCGGGTGCAGCAGTGCGCCAGCGCAGACCAAGAGCTCTCCAGGTGCACGGGAGCTCCCAGCACCAGGGGTGGCAGCTCATTGCGTCCTCAGGACGGCCCGAGCGCGTGGGTCTCATTGTCCGATCGTCCCAGACGGGGAGAGCCAGGCTTGAGGAGGCAAAGGTGGCCAATGCCTGCTGTATCCAGGCAGGGGGACCGCTGAGCCTCCCCTTTGTCATCCCGCCTCCCCCTGAAGGTTCGTCTACCCTCTGAGGCAGACTGGGCCTACGTTCCAGTTTTAATTAAAGCTCGTGCAGGCTAAGTTGCTGCAGTCGTGTCTGACTCTGTGACCCTGTGGCCTGTAGCCCCCAGGCTCCTCTGTCCTGGGATTCTCCAGTCAAGAATACTGGAGTGGGTTGCCATGCCCCCTCCAGGGGATCGTTGCAACCCGGGGATCAAACCCGCTTCTCTCGTGTCTCCTGCATTGGCAGGTGAGTTCTTCACTGTGAGCGCCGCCTGGGAAGCCCCATTAAGGCCCAGCGCAGCCCAGCTGTTGGCTAACTTGAATTAAACTCCACTGTAAAGAGCCATAGCCCTCACTGACGGCAGTACTTACCAGGAGTTGAGTAAATATTGACACATCCTAATATTTGGGCTGCACTGGCCCCCAGAGATGCAGCCTCCACACCCTGACCCGTGTCCTGAGAACGGCACAGCAGGGCCCACTGAGTCCTCCGTCCTCAGACCAGGGCTGGAGGGCGCCTGCCTGAGCCCTTACCCCTCAGAGGTCCTTGCCCGAGCCACCCCCAGGCAACTCCACCCCAGTGGACTGTCACCAGGGGGCACGCCCACTGGATCGGCCCACACCCCCGACCAGGGGCTAAGACCTCGGGGTCCTGCATGCAGAGGGGCGCGAGCCTCAGCCTGGGCCTGCGTGGGCCACTTTCCCAACTGGCCTTCCCCAGGGGGGAGCGGCAGTGACTTGTGGGGTGCAAGTTGGCAGGTCCATGGGGCAGGAGTGGGGTGCACGGCGTGGCTCTGGAGCCAACTTACCTGAATCCACCAGGTCCCTTGCCAGGCCCCTGAAGTTGAGACTTCTACGTGCAAACCAGGCCTTCAGTGATCCTTAGGGCGTTTTCTCAAGGAGAAGGCAGGACCTACATTTGGTGGCTTGATTTATAGCTGAAACACCGAGACACGTGGCCGGGGGGCTGCCTTGGCTCTCTTGCTCTGGCCCCATAAGTACTAGGAATGGGGAGCCAGCCCTGCGTGCTCTGGGCCCTAGCTGTATGCTTGTTGGGTGCTCAGCCCTGGGAGTCAAGGATGGTGTGGCGGTGGCTTAGTCACTAAGTCGTATCCAACTCTTTATGACCCCGTGGACTGCAGCCCGGATTCTCCAGGCAAGAATACTGGAGTGGGATGCCATTCCCTTCTCCATGGGGATCTTCCCGACCCAGGGATCGAACCCTTGCATTGACAGACAGGCTCTTTACTTCTGAGCCACAAGAGAACCCCAGGAAAAAAAGGATGTAAGGATTTAAATGACCCCAGGAACAAGGAACCCCTTTATTTTCAGCTGAAGGATATAAGGCCCAGAAAAACAGCCAGGGTCAGGAATGGCAGCGGTGGGTGGGTTCAAATAATCCACAAATCCAAGAGGAGAAAAAGCAGATGTGTTTATGCAAAGGTAATCATCCATTTCTAAGCATGAGCATGACCTGGGGTAACTGCCCGACGCACGGTCTTTACACCCAGAGATGTGATGGGACCACTGCCAGGCCTCCCTCAGTTCCTTTTCCTGTAAAGTCACGTCTTCAAAATCTGTGCTTTAAACCCAAGAATAACAGCAAAACCATTGTCCAGCAGAACTCGACTACAATTATTTAAGACCGACTGTATAGATGATTCACGTTATGAAACACACTTTATACATTTTCTTTAAGATTAAAGATAACTTCATGATAAAGTAATAACTGAGAAAAGAATTAAAACTAACTGTAATAATTCCAGTTGTTATCTCCAGAAATAAGCAAACTCGTAAGTCCTCAAACATCGTCTAAAGGACATCAAAACCACAGTGTAGGAAAGACATGTTCTCTGTGTTGGAAATACAGGATGCTTCTAGAATGCTAAGACCCCCACCAACTGAATGCTTTCTCGCAGGGCCAGGAGTTTTGATGTGATAATTGTTTATTTTTATATTTTATATTTTGTTGTTCGGTTGCTAAGCTGTGTCTGACTGTTTCGACTCCATGGACTGCAACACACCAGGCTCCTCTGTCCTCCAGTATCTCCTGGAGTTTGCTCAGATTCATATCCATTGAGTAGATGATGCTATCAACCATCTCATCTTCTGTGACCCCCCTTTTTCTCTTGCCCTCAATCTTTCCAAGCAATGGGGTATTTTCCAATGAGTTGGCTCTTCCCATCAGGTGGCCAAAGGATTAGAGCTTCAGCATCAGTCCTTCCAATGAATATTCAGGGTTGATTTCCTTTAGGATGGACTGGTTGGATCTCCTTGCAGTCCAAAGGACTCTCAAGAGTCTTCTCCAACACCATAATTGAAAACCATCAGTTCTTCGGTGCTCAGCCTTCTTGATGGTCCAACTCTCACACCCATACCTGACGACTGGAAAAACCATAGCTTTGACTATGTGGACCTTTGTGGGCAAACTCATGTCTCTGCTTTTTAATGTACTGTCTAGGTTATTACATTTTCATTATATTTTAATTTTTCAAAAAGAATAAAAATGATATTTTGAGAATTTATCCAACACTTTCCAAAGAATGCTAGAGACATTTCTTCACTGTCAGGATAAAGCACCTCAGGCGCCTGACAGATGGCCTTCCGGATAACATACAGTAAGGAAAGGCTAAGACCGAGGTGGGATGTAACATTGCATATTTTCACGCTTATCTTTCAGTACTACGAAGTTTTTCGGAACTAGCTGGAGGAAGATTTAGGCATTAGGTTTTTGAGATGTGTGCTCGGGGTCAGAATACAGAATAAGTAGGATCTGAAAACACTGCATGTCTGCCATGAACAAGAAACAAGCTTCTGCAAGCAATCTCTTAATTTCCCACAGCAGAAGACGAAGGGGGCGTCCCAAGTCATGACGGCCTCACCCCCGACCAGAGAGCTTGGAAAGGTGGTTGCATACAGAGGTAGAAAAGCCTTTCACCCAATGTTCTAGAGAGAGGAGGGTCGTGTGGCACAGATTAAAACAGGGGGGAAAAGAAAGAAACCCTCGAGGTGCAATTCTTGACAGATGATGGTCCGCATGGTGCCCTTTGAAATGGCTGACGCTGGCCTCCAGCACTGAAAAAAAAAATGCCTGTTTTTTAAGCCAACTCTCACTCGTCTCTTTTTCTAAGATCAAACTCATTTGTTTGCATCGACATTCTGATTCCCTGAAAAATGAAAAATATACATTCAAACATCCCTATTACAGATGAATATACACTTCTCTGCCGTGCAGAAAGCCTGTATGGCCGAGGTGACCGCAAGCCACTTGACAGCGCAGAATTAAAAGGCTGACATGATGCTGATGGGAGGACCCCACCGACATTCGCCTCAGTGTAAAGGCGGGCTGTCTGCCTCCTCGCTTACAGAGGCCACCTGCCTGTGTTAGGTCACGTGTGTGGACAAGACAGTCATGCGGGACACTGACCTTCCTCAGTGGACATCCCCCCTCCTTCATTCCCCCTTCTCCACCTTCATATTCAACTTACAGTTTTTAAAACACCATCAGAGGAAACTGACTCATCTTACACCTGGCAGAAACCGTGTGATGGGACCAGGCGCTGGGGTCTCCCAGCCCAGAATCCAGCCATCTGCCCAGAGTGACGCAGGGTCGTCCAAGGTGAGCGGCCACCTGGGTTCCGGGTGATCTCCCATGGGGGTGGGGTGCCAGCCTCCCTGTCTCCATGGAAACCAAGGAAGCTGGTGAGGAGGCAGCCCCATTGAGGTGGGGCCTTGAGGCTGAGGTGGACCCTTGACCCTGGTGGTTCTCCCGATGGGAGACGCAAGACTCAGCATCACCATGCAAGGCAGGATGGAGGCGTCGAGGCCGTGATTCGGGAGCTGGAGCGGCTCCCAGGGAGGAGCTGGCGGGTCTCCAGCTGGACCCCTGCCGCCGCTGGGGACAGGTGTGGGGCCTGACCTGCACGAGCTCCGCAAGAAGGGCTTTGGCCAGCCCCCCGCACGCCTCAGCCACTCCCCCCGCCCTGACCCCGAAGGCCCGGGTCCTCAGAAAGAAGTGAAGGGCACTCAGCCTGGGATTCAAGGCTGCCCCGGGGTCACGGGGCAGGTGACTTAGCCCGAGGCGAAGCCAGAGCCTAGAGAGCTGGGGCAGCCTGACCCCGGTGACCCCATCTGCAGGAGGAGACCCCCTGCTGCGTCTTAGGGGGCCCAGATGATGCTTGGCGCCCACCCCTCCTGGGACACCTGGTCTCCACCTCCTGCCAAAGGCCCTCTCGGGCCAAAGATTCGTCAGGCTCCATTTCGGTGCCCCGGGGCAGGGGAGGGGCTGGGTGCCAGCCATGCCCGGGGGCATCCCCGTGACCTGCAGCCCTGACGGCGTCCCTAGAGGGGCGCAGAGGAGACGCACTGGCCGCAGAGGCGGCGGGAGAGACAGACCACTCACTTTTCTCATTTTTAAGTAAATGGAGAGAAAGCAGGCTCAAGGCCAGGGTCCAGGTGCCTGCCCACTGGGTGGCCAGGCCCCTGCCCCACATCAGACACCCCTCACCCCTCCCCACTCTCAGCGGGCGCCTCTCAGGTAGAGGGAGCAAAGCTGCGGGTTACAACAGGAATCACAGAGAACTTTCCATCAAGGCCACCAAATAGTTAAAACGCAGGCAATCGGAGTTTTCAGGCTGAAAATGTGCTGTGATACATGATCAATAGTTTCCATCATGGATAAAATCTCTTTCTTCGCCATGTCTCCCACAGTGGAAATATTCCATGAGCTTTTCCTTATCATTTCCTTTGCATGAAGTCGAAAGCCAACTCTTTGCCAATTAGCAATCTTTTCTTTTGCATCAATTTAAGTTTAGCATTAAGAATAAAGCCCCACTCGACGCAGCTGTCAGCAGGAGAAAGTAAGAAGGAACTTGTCAGGGTTTCTCTGACGAAGTAGATAATAAAAGCCAGAGGAACCCTGGTGTTTTCCCCCCAAAATGCATTTGAAAGAGATTTTAAAAATCAGAATTTACTTAGCTGCTCATGATATTGAAAAGCACAGTTCACTAACCGCAGCAGAATAAAATACATACAATTAGAATCCTCATTTTGAAAGACTTCAAAGAAAAGTAATATTTGTTAGAGCTGAAAACACATCGAGGTGTGTTAGGTAAAGCACCAGAATGTACGGCCCTGTAAACTAATTGGATAATGACATATATTATCCCCACTGTCAACTTCCACTGTGCCTTTAAAAGTTCCTTCTGTTAAGCACACAATTTCCTCATTAAAATACCAAAACAAGGCAAAAATACCTGTTAGCAAGCCCTGAGCCTAGCACACACCCTGCCTTTATCTCAGAGACAGTGACACCCCACGCTGCTCGCGCCTGCTGTTCGTTTCTGTGAGGCAGGCTCAGAGTTTATTGATTCCACTTCCCTGAAACTCAAAAGTTTAGTCGTTTAAAATCACACGCCATGGTCTCATTTCAATGTCTCCCTTCACCAGTTCTGAATCCAGGATGGAGTCTGCAGAGCCGGCAGGCAAGCCAAAAGATCCTCATTATTCCGCGGGATCCTCATCCCAAAATAAAGGTAACCCAGAGTGAGACTGCCACCGTCCACCACACAGTCGAAACCCAGCTAGAAGAAGGGCTTTATTCCAACCAGGGCAGACTCTGCCCGCACCACCCCGAACGCTTCTCAGCACCCAGAGGGCTTGCCTTTCTCCTCTGTTTGCCCTGGGCACTATACTCAGAGCCAGACGCTGGAACTTCAAAAGCAGCCAGGAACGATTCCCCAGGCACAGCGAGGGCGTTCTATCAGAAGGGACGTGCTTACAGTCCCTGGGAAAGGGGGACAGAAAGCGACCTCCGGGGAACATCTCCACCCCTGGCTGGCCCAGCATGCCCCCACACCAGTCTGGATCCAGGAGCCCCAGGGCTCTCTCCACACACACAGCGAACACCGAGGGTGGGGTGGCACACGTTTCTGCAGTCCCCAGAACAGAACTTTTCACCAACTTGAGACAGAAAGCCCAAGTCCCGGCTGCCCAGGTGGCAACCGCGCTGTGAGCGGCGATGCAGCGGCAGGTCCCTCCCGCCCAGGAGAGTCAGCCCTTCTGCCCCCGCTGACACCGTGCCCTGGCGGACCCCAGCTCGGCCCGCTGGCCAGCGCACCCGGCCCGGCTCCCTCCACGCCGGATCCAGGGCAGAGCTGCCGTGGCCCCCGGGACCCCTCGATCCAGCGGCGGCCACTGTGGTTCAGACAACCGGACCCTCTGAGTCCCACCCCAGCGCTCAGCAGAAGAGGCCTGGCCCGCGGGGCCCCCACCCCCCAGGACACCCCCGCCCGCGGGGGGACCAGCGCCTACCTCCCGCGCGACGTCCAGTTGCTCTCTGGTCCCGTCCGGATCCTCGTGGGGCCCTGAGGCGGCTCGGAGCAGCTCGGGCGGGCGTCGGGGGCGGCAGGCAGGGTCTCCCGGCTGCCGCAGCTGTGCTGGCGATGGGCACAGCTGGAGCCCGGCCACGAGGGGCCAGATGCTGTGCAGCGGCAACAAACGAACAAGCAAGCGGAGCGGAGGCCGCTTCTGGAGGCTTCCGAGAGCCGGGCACCGCGGCCGCGGCTCCTCCCGGGTGGCTCCCGCCGCCCCTGCTGCTGCTTTTACTGTACCATAATGCACTAGGTCTGGCTTTTACCCTATTGAAAGAACATGAATATATTATTATCCACACAAAAGAGCAGGTTATTGTTTATGAATTACCAGCCTTCCCGGCAACAAAGGCTATTTTCATAAGAAAACTCAATTTCATTTCAGCTCCAATTTGATTACCAGCTGAAGAAAAGACGCTCCGCTCCTAACCCTCAAAGGATTTTTATTCATACCATTGAATGGGCTTTATTGCTTCCTTTTCAAAACTGACGTAGAAAGCTTTTAGAGTAAAACATTGACAAAAAATTATTGCGCTGCTATTTTGTGCAACCACGGAGCTGAAGAGGGCAATGATTTCTCAGCCATCCTTCACTGTACTTCAGAATAGCAGAGGCTGGAATTAATGACAGACCAGGGAGAGGAGGCGAGCCCAGGTCTCACAATGCACGTCAAATCTAAATGATCACCATACATTGAAAAGCCCCCAAAAAAGCCACAGCTGATTGATTCACGGCTTTCACAAGAAAGACAGGCTTGAAGAGTTTATTGCACCACAATTTACTTGGAATTATCATAAAAACGAGTGCAGAGGCTGAATGTCACCCCAGCCTGCTCCAAAAACACACACCCAGGGACGGAGTTCAGGCAGACATTGTTGCCTCTCGGGCTGGAGCGCAGGGTGGCCGGGTGTCCAGGGAAGAGGATCCACGTGCTCTTAGCGTGTAGAGCCACGATTCAGGCTCCGTGGGGTAGAATGCTCACCCCCACACACACCGGAATATTTGTCCATCTTCATCATTTAAAATGGAAAAGACTTTGAGCTGGGAACAATGGCCCAGTGTCCTGGAGGCTGGACACCTGCTCCGAGAGGGGTCGTCCACCCTGGGGCTGCCCTGCAGGGCGCGTGTCTGTGGGCTTGTTGCTTCCATTCCCCGGGGAGACGGGAAGGTTGCCAGGGCTCAGTGGCTCACAAGAGTGGTTTGGAGGCAAATGTTTAAATAACACAGGTTGTTGTCACTAAAATGTCTCTCCCCACATGCACAGCACTCCTCTTTTCTTTAGACTCTGAGTAGTAACGGCTAAGCTGGCAGGGTTGCCAAAGAAACCTGCATTTGACATTATGCAAACAGAGTCTGTGGCGTGGTAACCTGGCTCTGGAGGCGCTGGGGCCACGCCGGCTCACGTGGACGGCTCGGGTGGGATCAGACCAACGAAAGCCAAGCAGACGCCGGAGAAATCTGCTGGCCAGTCAGCCGGCCAGCCCCTCCACTCGGCTGCCCACCTGGCACCATCTGGTTTACAGGTAAAGAACGTGTCACGCTCAGTGCTCTACTGGAAAGCAGTATTGATATTTTAAAACAAACTAACCAGAAAGTAACACGACCCCCCATTAGCCACCACTTTTCAAAAACTGTTGACCTCAAACACAGAATACAAGGGTTTTCTCTCTTCTCTCCGAGTCAGGCTTCCAAGCCTCACTGTCCAGTAGGGGCGAGGGTTTCCACTTGTAATAAGTCTTTTTCCATGACCTTCCCGTCATCACCGGTGTCTGACCTCCAACACCGGAGGCTGATGATGTCAAAGCTAATAATTAAGAAGCCAAGCTTCCGCCAAGCACTCACGTGCTTACAGACACCTGAGCGTTTGGAACTCCACTGACAGCAGAAGTCCAGATAACTAACGCTGGTGACCCCTTCCTCAGGGCTTCCTGACTTTAAGACCTAAGGTCACACATTCACAGTAATTGGGTCCTGTACAGTCTCCGTGAGCTCTGAATTGGCAAATGCTGACACGGCTCCTGGGATGGACAGGGAGGCTCAGGCCAGCTTCTGGCCACAACACGCCCACCAACCCATCAGCATGTGGCCTTGTTTTCTGTCTCGAGACTATCCTGTATCACCTCACAGGACGCACACCGATGTGCCATTCACATGGAGCCTGCAGCCAGCAGCCTGTGACCCCGGCCTGCGGAGGCTCCTCTAACAGGCGAATTGTCCCCAGGAGGCTGGGCAAGGCCTCTCAGACTCTGCAACACCGCACTCACTCCAGCACGGTGCCTGGGGGCCATTTACGACAGCAAAAACCTCCCAAAACCTGGACCGTGTGGCTCTGAGGCCATGAAAAGGCCACGTGGCCACAGTGAGAAAGCTGAAACAAGACTCGGCTACCGCCTCATCTGGCCTGACCTGCGGACTCGCACGTTGATTGATACATATTTTTTGCCACACTGCACACGTCCGTCCATGAGAGCCCTCAAAACGGCCATGCATTTGGCTCTGAGGTTACAGATAAATGTGAGCCAACAGGCGAACTCACAGACACAGGGTCATGGAGGAGAATCGCCTTCACTATTTCTTTTTGGATGTAAGGCAGTTTGCAGTTGTGTCCAGAAAGCTAAGGACTGACCCTTCCCCCAAAAATGCAAGTGTTAACGCTCCAACCCTGATGTAACTGTATTTGGACCTGGACCTGTTACGTGAGGTCAGAAGGGCTTCTGGTGGCTCAGACAGTAAGGAATCTGCCTGCAATGCCGGAGACGCGGGTTCAATCTCTGGGTCGGGAAGATCCCCTGGAGAAGGGAATGGCAACCCTGTCCAGTATGCCTGCCCGCAGAGGAGCCTGGTGGGTGATGTCAGAAGGATGGGGCCCAGATCTCTAGGACTGGGGGCCTCCTAAGAAGAGGAAGAGAGAACTCTCTCAGTGTACAAGCCAAGGGAGGCCGGTGAGGACTCGGCTAGCAGGCGGCCGCCTGCAGCCGGAGAGAGGCCTCAGGAGGAGCCAACCCCCGGCGCCTCCAGCCTCAAGAGCTGGGAGGACCCCACACCTGTGTTTTGGCGGCCCGGCCGTGCTCTGTCAGGACGGCCTGAGGGGACGAAGGCTCCGTGAGAAGCAGGGCAGAGACGCCAGTCTGCAGCCCGCCGAGAGCCGCAGGTGAGTGTCTGCCGCTCCCCGGCTCCAGGAGCAGACTGGGGGGCTTGAGAGAGACCCCAAGGGGGACGGCGCGGCAGCCTGCAGGCCAGGGGACACGGCCGGCCCCAGCCCGGCCTGCAGCAGCCCGGGGCCAGCCGGGGGCCAGGCCCACCGCCCGGGGCCAGCTCCTCACAGCGGGGCCTGGGAGAATGAGGGCACGCTGCCCAGCGCACAGAGCGGGCGGCTGGGGTCCGGCTGTTGGAGGCCCGGGAGCCTGCGCGCTGCCTCTCCCGCCAGGTGACCCCCATCCTCATTAGGTCAGAAAAACGCTGCCATCAGGGAGCCGACTGCAGAAGGACGGAAGGAACCAGCGTGCAGAGCAGGCCCAGGCGGCGCCTCGGAGCGAGCCCCGAGCAGCGCTTCCACCTGGGTGTGACCAGGCCCAGGCCGTCTGCACACCCGCGTGCAACGCACGCGCGCCCCCCAAGCTGGCCCTCGGGTACACTTGCCAAGGCTTAACCAGGAAGAGTGTTTCTGGACCTTGAACAAGTCTCAGCTTCGAGGAACAAAGGAACCCATAGAATGGACAGAAATGATGTTCTCTTCAAAAGTAAACCCAGAGATGGCATTTAATATTACTGCTAAAAGACCAGAGAAAGTTTATCTTACGATTAAAAAAAAAATTGAATGAGGCTTGAAACTTCTAATCCAATTCTGAGAATATAAAGAAATACCATGTTGTAAAAAATAATAATAAAGAAATTGACATGTGATCTGGTATTAACAAGCACAGATTTTGATCAAATTTCACAAAAAATTTTATGCTCGTGTCCACTATTTGTTTTCATGCCTTATTCAAGACTCCACATGGTATCAGCTGCATTGAGAGCTTGGGCTGCATACAACAAATTCTGGTCAATTCTCTTTTCATTTTTATTCTGTTACAAATATTTCCTAATTTTCCTTGTTTATGGCTTCTTAGATGCACCCATCATTTAAAAGTGGACACTTACTTTCCAAATACATGGGGTTTTTTAAGTAACAAGAGAAAAGTAAACAGAGGGAAGGTTGACAATGAAGCTTTTCCCCGGGTTGTGGCAGCGTCCAGAAAGCCAGCAAAGGCCCAGCTTTGGCGTCAGGCAGACCTGCCCCTTGCTCAGGAGCCATTTCTCAGTCTCTCCAATAACCTCCAAGCTCCTCGAAGATGAGCAGGGCCGCTCACCTGTCCTGGCTTCACGCCGCTGCACACAGTGGGAGCTTGAGTAAGTATTAGCGTGAGACACCGTGAACATTACGACCCACTGGAGAGTCAGCAGGGCCGGGACCCCAGGGCCTCATCACCTGTCAGCCAAGGTCACATGCTGGGAACCCACGTCAGCTGGAGGGCGACCATGGATTCAGGGCTCCAAGCTTGTTCACCAGAGACAACAGCACCTTTAGAACCTTGCAGTCCACCACCTTTGCACAGAATTTAGAACATCTTTCAGCCACACTGGGAGGCTTCCCTGGAGGCTCAGACAGTAAAGAATCTGCCTACAATGTAGGAGACTCGGTGCAATTCATGGGTCAGGAAGATCCCCTGGAGAAGGAAAGGGCATCCCACTCCAGTATTCCCACCTGGAAAATCCCATGCACAGAGGAGCCTGGCAGGTATAGTCCATGGGGTCAGAGTCAGACAGGACTGAGGTTCTGACACTTTCTCTTCACTTTCAGCCATGACTGAACTGGACTGGACTCTAGCCCACCGGGCCCCTCTGTCCAGGGGATTCTCCAGGCAAGAGCACTGGAGCGGGGTGCCATTTCCTTCTCAGGGACCTTCCCGACCCAGGGATCAGAGTTGTCTCCCGTGCCTCCCGCCTTGCAGGCAGACTCTCTACCCGCCGAGCCACACCAGGATAAAGATCACTGTCCACTTTTTCATCACTGTCCACTTTTTACCTTGTCGTGCTTCATGTTTGAAAATTACAATCCAGACGCTCTCAGTTTCCTCCCCCCATCTACACTCCTCTTTTTTCCCCTCTTCTGATTATCAAAAAATAGAGACTGGCCTCATGTGCTCGGCTCACAAGTTCTTACAATCAATGCACATCTAAAAATTAGAATCCAGATGGGCATGAGCCATTTCAGCCTCTGTTTCCATATATAAAACAGCAAGAAAAGAAGCCAGACTCAACCCAGAGGACAAATTCCCTCACGCAGGAAAACTCAAGTTAAAAGCCTTCTGGGCTTGGACGCAAATCTTCTGAACTTGATCAGNGAGATGGCATTTAATATTACTGCTAAAAGACCAGAGAAAGTTTATCTTACGATTAAAAAAAAAATTGAATGAGGCTTGAAACTTCTAATCCAATTCTGAGAATATAAAGAAATACCATGTTGTAAAAAATAATAATAAAGAAATTGACATGTGATCTGGTATTAACAAGCACAGATTTTGATCAAATTTCACAAAAAATTTTATGCTCGTGTCCACTATTTGTTTTCATGCCTTATTCAAGACTCCACATGGTATCAGCTGCATTGAGAGCTTGGGCTGCATACAACAAATTCTGGTCAATTCTCTTTTCATTTTTATTCTGTTACAAATATTTCCTAATTTTCCTTGTTTATGGCTTCTTAGATGCACCCATCATTTAAAAGTGGACACTTACTTTCCAAATACATGGGGTTTTTTAAGTAACAAGAGAAAAGTAAACAGAGGGAAGGTTGACAATGAAGCTTTTCCCCGGGTTGTGGCAGCGTCCAGAAAGCCAGCAAAGGCCCAGCTTTGGCGTCAGGCAGACCTGCCCCTTGCTCAGGAGCCATTTCTCAGTCTCTCCAATAACCTCCAAGCTCCTCGAAGATGAGCAGGGCCGCTCACCTGTCCTGGCTTCACGCCGCTGCACACAGTGGGAGCTTGAGTAAGTATTAGCGTGAGACACCGTGAACATTACGACCCACTGGAGAGTCAGCAGGGCCGGGACCCCAGGGCCTCATCACCTGTCAGCCAAGGTCACATGCTGGGAACCCACGTCAGCTGGAGGGCGACCATGGATTCAGGGCTCCAAGCTTGTTCACCAGAGACAACAGCACCTTTAGAACCTTGCAGTCCACCACCTTTGCACAGAATTTAGAACATCTTTCAGCCACACTGGGAGGCTTCCCTGGAGGCTCAGACAGTAAAGAATCTGCCTACAATGTAGGAGACTCGGTGCAATTCATGGGTCAGGAAGATCCCCTGGAGAAGGAAAGGGCATCCCACTCCAGTATTCCCACCTGGAAAATCCCATGCACAGAGGAGCCTGGCAGGTATAGTCCATGGGGTCAGAGTCAGACAGGACTGAGGTTCTGACACTTTCTCTTCACTTTCAGCCATGACTGAACTGGACTGGACTCTAGCCCACCGGGCCCCTCTGTCCAGGGGATTCTCCAGGCAAGAGCACTGGAGCGGGGTGCCATTTCCTTCTCAGGGACCTTCCCGACCCAGGGATCAGAGTTGTCTCCCGTGCCTCCCGCCTTGCAGGCAGACTCTCTACCCGCCGAGCCACACCAGGATAAAGATCACTGTCCACTTTTTCATCACTGTCCACTTTTTACCTTGTCGTGCTTCATGTTTGAAAATTACAATCCAGACGCTCTCAGTTTCCTCCCCCCATCTACACTCCTCTTTTTTCCCCTCTTCTGATTATCAAAAAATAGAGACTGGCCTCATGTGCTCGGCTCACAAGTTCTTACAATCAATGCACATCTAAAAATTAGAATCCAGATGGGCATGAGCCATTTCAGCCTCTGTTTCCATATATAAAACAGCAAGAAAAGAAGCCAGACTCAACCCAGAGGACAAATTCCCTCACGCAGGAAAACTCAAGTTAAAAGCCTTCTGGGCTTGGACGCAAATCTTCTGAACTTGATCAGAAGTGTTGCTCCAGGGATGCGCCTTTATGACCTCCTCCTCAGGTTGTGCTGGACCACGGCCATCAGCAAGTTCAAAGGCCGGCTGCACCCTCTCCCCCCAAAGGGAGCCCCACGCCCCCAAATTCTCCAGTATTCCTGCCTAGAGAATCCCATGGACAGAGGAGCCTGGTGGGCTACAGTCCAGTCCAGTTCAGTCATTCAGCCCTGCTCAACTCTTTGCAACCCCCATGGACTGCAGCACACCAGGTTTCCCGGTCTATCACCAACTCCCAGAGTCCACCCAAACCCATGTCCATCTAGTTGACGATGCCATCCAGCCATCTCATCTTCTGTCATCCCCTTCTCCTCCTGCCCTCAATCTTTCCCAGCATCAGGGTCTTTTCCAATGAGTCAGCTCTTCACATCAGGTGGCCAAAATATTGGAGTTCCAGCTTCAGCATCAGTCCTTCCAATGAACATTCAGGACTGATCTCCTTTAGGAAGGACTGGGTGGATCTCCTCACAGTCCAGGGGACTCTCAAGGGTACAGCCCATACTGTCACAGAGTCAGACCCGACTGAAGGGACTTGGCACACACGCAGGGTCTTAAGGCTTCCTGTGGCCTCGCTTGGGCCACAGATGGTGGGTGGCCCCCGCCCGGGTGGCCAGGCAGGCGGGGGTGGGGGCAGCCAGCTGCAGCAGGAGGAGAGGGCCACAGGTCCAGAGGGAGGGGGAGGCTGTGCTGGCCGAGGGACTGGGGAGAGGAGGTCCAGCTGAGGTCAGGTCACACTGCCCAGAGGTGCCCCCAGGCTTCAGGGAGAGGAGGGAGAGCTCAGCATCTGCCCGTGGGGTCTGGTTTGGTGTGAGGACAGGGCCCCGGGTGTGGACGCAACGAGTGGTCCGTCCAGGAGCGGGGCTGGGAGCCGCGGCCTCAGCAGACACAGCGGCCTCGAGCCTGGCCCTGCGCCCCGGGCACACCCACAGCCAGGCCTCCTCCACGGGGAAAGGGTCCACGTGCCCCCGAGGCGCGTCTCGGGGCCCTGCTCCAGGACGGCCCCAGGCATGTCAGGTGGCACGTGCGTTTCCTCAGTTGTTTCACCCAGAGGGACTTAAGCACAGACGCGCCCCCAACGAGCCTCCCTCCCGGGAGAGGCAGGGTGTGGCCCAGATTGTCACAAGGCCCCACCTCCTCCAGTAACCCCCCTCGTCTCGTACACTCGCGGTCTGCAGGTCACACCTGGGTCTGAACCTCCTTGTGTCTGAATCTATGTCCCCTCTGAAAATGACCAGCTGGCGCATCAAGAGCAGCTACAGGCATTTTCTTTCACCAAGAAAAACAAGAAAAACCTAGATAAGATGCAAAGCCCAGGGGAAACGGTGATCGTGCGGAAAGAAGAGGCAACGAGAGACGAGGGTCCGATACAAGGAGACACGGGCAAGGACAGGAGGCGACACAAGACAGGTGAGAGGCGACAGGCCGGGGGGGCCGGGGAGCTGCTGGGGACCCGGGATGGAGGGCGGCCCTGGGGGAGGGGAAGCGGCAACAATCTCAGGGGCCGGAGGAGGCAACACTCCAGAACAGAAGCATCTTTTCTCCTGCGGAAATCAGAGTGTTACCCCCAAAAGTCAAAGTCACCCTCGTAAGCCGAGCTTACAGTGAGCAAACCATGAGATGATGCTTAGCTGGCGGGGAACCAGCAGGAATGGAATATGGGTGCAAATTCACTTAGCACGCATGCACACTCACTCACATGCACGCTCACAAATGCATGCTCACACACGCACGCTCACACACATGCACACTCATGCACACACACGCTCACACATGCACGCTCTCACACGCGTGCACACTCACATGCACACGGACACTCACACATGCATGTTCACACATGTATGCTCACACGCATGCACATGCACTCACACATGCACGTTCGCACACACGCGTGCACACTCACACTCACACACGCACGTTCACACACACACATGCTCTCACATACACACACCATGGTTAGAATGGGCCAGGCTTGCTCCTGTGTGTCCAAATCCAAGCAAGGAATAAGCACAGCTGAAGGAGGGGATGAGGGAAGCGTGGTGAGAGCCCAGTGCTGCTTCACAACATGGAAAAAGGGGAACGGCCCGGGGAAACCACGATGAAAAGCAACGCCGCCGAGGACATGGGAGGGGGACAAAGGCCTGGGCTCAGAAGGTGTGGGGACGCCCCCAGGCCAGAGCAGGAGGCCAGCCCAGCAGGACACCGCCAGCCGCCTTGCACACAGCACCCACTCACACTCGCTAGTGATGCAAGACACTCAACAGCAATCCAGCAGAGGGCTAGCCGATCCAACAGGGGTGGCATCGTAGAAAAAGAGGGGCCTGGGAGCCCTGACCTGCTGGTCGTGACCCTCTCAATCATGGCCATGGGGACCAGGGTCTGGTAGCAGAGGAGGGCATCGGAGCCCTGAGACGATGCTCATCACTGACCACTGTAGGACTCTTTCGNGGCCCCAGGCATGTCAGGTGGCACGTGCGTTTCCTCAGTTGTTTCACCCAGAGGGACTTAAGCACAGACGCGCCCCCAACGAGCCTCCCTCCCGGGAGAGGCAGGGTGTGGCCCAGATTGTCACAAGGCCCCACCTCCTCCAGTAACCCCCCTCGTCTCGTACACTCGAGGTCTTCAGGTCACACCTGGGTCTGAACCTCCTTGTGTCTGAATCTATGTCCCCTCTGAAAATGACCAGCTGGCGCATCAAGAGCAGCTACAGGCATTTTCTTTCACCAAGAAAAACAAGAAAAACCTAGATAAGATGCAAAGCCCAGGGGAAACGGTGACGGTGCGGAAAGAAGAGGCAACGAGAGACGAGGGTCCGATACAAGGAGACACGGGCAAGGACAGGAGGCGACACAGACAGGTGAGAGGCGACAGGCCGGGGGGGCCGGGGAGCTGCTGGGGACCCGGGATGGAGGGCGGCCCTGGGGGAGGGGAAGCGGCAACAATCTCAGGGGCCGGAGGAGGCAACACTCCAGAACAGAAGCATCTTTTCTCCTGCGGAAATCAGAGTGTTACCCCCAAAAGTCAAAGTCACCCTCGTAAGCCGAGCTTACAGTGAGCAAACCATGAGATGATGCTTAGCTGGCGGGGAACCAGCAGGAATGGAATATGGGTGCAAATTCACTTAGCACGCATGCACACTCACTCACATGCACGCTCACAAATGCATGCTCACACACGCACGCTCACACACATGCACACTCATGCACACACACGCTCACACATGCACGCTCTCACACGCGTGCACACTCACATGCACACGGACACTCACACATGCATGTTCACACATGTATGCTCACACGCATGCACATGCACTCACACATGCACGTTCGCACACACGCGTGCACACTCACACTCACACACGCACGTTCACACACACACATGCTCTCACATACACACACCATGGTTAGAATGGGCCAGGCTTGCTCCTGTGTGTCCAAATCCAAGCAAGGAATAAGCACAGCTGAAGGAGGGGATGAGGGAAGCGTGGTGAGAGCCCAGTGCTGCTTCACAACATGGAAAAAGGGGAACGGCCCGGGGAAACCACGATGAAAAGCAACGCCGCCGAGGACATGGGAGGGGGACAAAGGCCTGGGCTCAGAAGGTGTGGGGACGCCCCCAGGCCAGAGCAGGAGGCCAGCCCAGCAGGACACCGCCAGCCGCCTTGCACACAGCACCCACTCACACTCGCTAGTGATGCAAGACACTCAACAGCAATCCAGCAGAGGGCTAGCCGATCCAACAGGGGTGGCATCGTAGAAAAAGAGGGGCCTGGGAGCCCTGACCTGCTGGTCGTGACCCTCTCAATCATGGCCATGGGGACCAGGGTCTGGTAGCAGAGGAGGGCATCGGAGCCCTGAGACGATGCTCATCACTGACCACTGTAGGACTCTTTCGTGTGCTGACCACCGCCTCACATAGGGACAGCACCACACACGGCTCGTGACCGTCAGCTCAGCTTAGCACAGCTGCTCAGTCGTGTCCAACTCTTCGCGACCCCATGAATCACAGCACGCCAGGCCTCCCTGGCCATCACCAACTCCCAGAGTTCACTCAGACTCACGTCCATCGAGTCAGTGGTGCCATCCAGCCATCTCATCCTCTGTCGTCCCCTTCTCCTCCTGCCCCCAATCCCTCCCAGCATCAGAGGCTTTTCTAATGAGTCAGCTCTTCGCATGAGGTGGCCAAAGTACTGGAGTTTCAGCTNATATGGGTAGATTCTTTTATAATGAAAGATGTGAAGGAAACTTTTTAAACTGTAACATAATGCATATGCAGAAAAAGCAACGGCTGGGCCACAAAGCAGGCTGAGCACTGAAGAACTGACCCTTTGGAATTGTGGTGCCAGTGGACTGCAGACCCACCCAGTCCAGCCTGAAGGAAGGCACCCCTGAATCTTCATCGGAAGGACTGACGCTGAAGCTGAGGCTCTGATAGTCTGCACCTGATGCAAAGAATCAACTCATTAGAAAAGACCCTAATGCTGGGAAGGACTGAAGGCAGGAGGAGAAGGGGACGACAGAGGATGAGCTGGTTGGGTGGCATCACCGACTCCATGGGCCTGAGTTTGAAGAAAATCCAGTAGACGGTAAAGGACAGGAAGCCTGCACGCTGCGGTCTCTGAGGCCACAAAGAGTCGGACACAACTGAACCACTGAACAACAGAGAAATTTCTAGGATATACTTTAAGTTATAAAAGCAAAATTCAGGAGATTATAGAAAAGGATACTACCTTCTGTGTACGTACACAAGAAGGCTACATAAAAAATATAGGCCTTCCCTGGTGGCTCAGCGCTTAAGGATCTGCCTGCCAGTGCAGGGGCGCGGGGCTGATCCCTGGTCTGGAGGCTCACACGCGCTGTGGGACAACTGAGCCCATGAGTCACAACTACTGAGCCTGCGCTCCAGGGTCCCTGCTGCACAGCAGGAGGGGTCGCCACCGTGAGGAGCCTTCACACAGCAGCAGCGGCCCGGCACAGCCGAAACACAGACACACAAAGGAAATTTAAGAAGAAGTCTACATGCCCTGTATCCATCTGTACTCGCACATACAGACACACACACACACACATAAGTGCAGAAGGGCGGCAGCTGCGACAGACGGTGCAGAAGCGCGGCCGAGAGGAGCCACCCCGGGTCCACGGGAAACGCAGCGGCTGTGCTTTGCTGGAGCAGCCGTGAAGGGCTGCCGCATGCCCAGGGTGAGGGAAACCCAAGTAAGATGGTCGGCTCTGAGAGAGGGCATCAGAGGGCAGACAGACAAAAACCACAATCACAGCCAACAGTCTGAGCACACGGACCACAGCTTGTCTAACTCAATGAAACCAAGCCATGCCGTGTGGGGCCACCCAAGACGGGCGGGTCATAGGGAGAGGGCTGACAGAATGCGGTCCACTGGAGAGGGGAATGGCAAACCACTTCAGTATTCTTGCCTTGAGAACCTCATGAACAGTATGAAAAGGCAAAATGATAGGATACTGAAGGAGGAACTCCCCAGGTCAGTAGGTGCCTATAAGCTACTGGAGATCAGTGGAGAAATAACTCCAGAAAGAATGAAGGGATGGAGCCAAAGCAAAAACAATACCCAGCTGTGGCTGTGACTGGTGATAGAAGCAAGATCCGATGCTGTGAAGAGCAATACTGCATAGGAACCTGGAATGTCAGGTCCATGAATCAAGGCAAATTGGAAGTGGTCAAACAGGAGATGGCAAGAGTGAACGTCAACATTCTAGGAATTAGCAAACTAACATGGACTGGAATGAGTGAATTTAACTCAGATGACCGTTATATCTACTACTGCGGGCAGGAATCCATCAGAAGAAATGGAGTAGCCATCATGGTCAATAGAAGAGTCTGAAATGCAGTACTTGGATGCAATCTCAAAAACAACAGAATGATCTCTGTTCATTTCCAAAGCAAACCATTCAATATCACAGTAATCCAAGTCTATCCCCCAACCAGTAATGCTGAAGAGGCTGAAGTTAAACGGTACTATGAAGACCTATAAGACATTCTAGTACTAACACCTCAAAAAGATGTCCTATTCATTATAGGGGACTGGAATGCAAAAGCAGGAAGTCAAGAAACACCGGGAGTAACAGGCAAATTTGGCCTTGGAATGCGGAATGAAGCAGGGCAAAGGCTAGCGGAGTTCTGCCAAGAGAACGCACCGGTCATGGCAAACACCCTCTTCCAACAACACAAGAGAAGACTCTACACATGGACATCACCAGATGGTCAACACCGAAATCAGATTGATTATATCCTTTGCATCCAAAGATGGAGAAGCTCCATACAGTCAGCAAAAACAAGACTGGGAGCTGACTGGCTCAGATCATGAGCTCCTTATTGCCAAATTCAGACTGAAATTGAAGAAAGTGGAGAAAACCACTACACCATTCAGCTATGACCTAAATCAAATGCCTTGTGACTATACAGTGGAAGTGAGAAATAGATTTAAGGGACTAGATCTGACAGACAGAGTATCTGATGAACTATGGATGGAGGTTCGTGACATTGTACAGGAGACAGGGATCAAGACCATCTCCAAGAAAAAGAAATACAAAAAAGCAAAATGGATGTCTGAGGAGGGCTTACAAATAGCTGTGAAAAGAACAGAAGCGAAAAGCAAAGGAGAAAAGGAAAGATATACCTATTTGAATGCAGAGTTCCAAAGAATAGCAAGGAGTGATAAGAAAGGCTTCCTCAGCGATCAATGCAAGAAATATAGGAAAACAACAGAATGGGAAAGACTAGAGATCTCTCCAAGAAAATTAGAGATATCAAGGGAACATTTCATGCAAAGATGGGCTCGATAAGGGCAAAAATGGTAGGGACCTAACAGAAGCAGAAGATATTAAGAAGAAGTGGCAAGAATACACAGAAGAACTGTATAAAAAAGATCTTCATGACCCAGATAATTACGATGGTGTGATCACTCACCTAGAGCCAGACACCCTGGAATGTGAAGTCAAGTGGGCCTTAGAAAGCATCACTA
>SJYW01002705.1:118680-139300 GCA_006410735.1 Raphicerus campestris
ATTTCCTTTTCCAGGGGATCTTCCCGACCCAGGGATCGAAGCCGGGTCTCCCACATTATAGACAGATGCTTTGTATATTTTGGGTTTTACCCTATTTACAAATTAGCACTGCTTTACCGGGTTTTGAGAAGCGTATGGACAATATTTTTCCATCTTAATATTTCCAATATGCTAAGATATTTGTGGCATACAAGAAGTATTTCAGGTAGTATTCCCTGAAGCATTTTAATTAACTGATTAAGAATTTTCTTTCTTTAAGGTATTTTCTTATATGTTTAAAGAATCCATTAACAGAATAACAAAAAATTAATCATTGTAAAGGATTAGATTTAGAAAAGGCAGAGGAACCAGAGATCAAACTGCCAGCATCCACTGGATCATCAAAAAAGCAAGAGAGTTCCAGAAAAACATCTATTTCTGCTTTATTGACTATGCCAAAGCTTTTGACTGTGTGGATCACAATAAACTGTGAAAAATTCTGAAAGAGATGGGAATACCAGACCACCTAACCTGCCTCTTGAAAAATCTGTAGGCAGGTCAGGAAGCAACAGTTAGAACTGGATATGGAACAACAGACTGGTTCCAAATAGGAAAAGGAGTACGTCAAGGCTGTATACTGTCACCCTGCTTATTTAACTTTTATGCAGAGTACATCATGAGAAATGCTGGACTGGAAGAAACACAAGCTGGAATCAAGATTGCCGGGAGAAATATCAATCACCTCAGATATGCAGATGACACCACCCTTATGGCAGAAAGTGAAGAGGAACTAAAATGCCTCTTGATGAAAGTGAAAGAGGAGAGTAAAAAAGTTGGCTTAAAGCTCAACATTCAGAAAACGAAGATCATGGCATCCGGTCCCATCATTTCATGGGAAATAGATGGGGAAACAGTGGAAACAGAGTCTGAGTTTATTTTGGGGGGGCTCCAAAATCACTGCAGATGGTGATTGCAGCCATGAAATTAAAAGACGCTTACTCCTTGGAAAAAAAGTTATGACCAATCTGGACAGCATATTCAAAAGCAGAGACATTACTTTGCTGATTAAGGTCCGTCTAGTCAAGGCTATGGTTTTTCCTGTGGTCATGTATGGATGTGAGTGTTGGACTGTGAAGAAGGCTGAGCGCAGAAGAATGGATACTTTTGAACTGCGGTGTTGGAGAAGACTCTTGAGAGTCCCTTGGACTGCAAAGAGATCCAACCAGTCCATTCTGAAAGAGCTCAGCCCTGGGATTTCTTTGGAAGGAATGATGCTAAAGCTGAAACTCCAGTACTTTGGCCACCTCGTGCGAAGAGTCGACTCATTGGAAAAGCCTCTGATGCTGGGAGGGATTGGGGGCAGGAGGAGAAGGGGACAACCGAGGATGAGATGGCTGGATGGCATCACGTAGTCGATGGACATGGGTTTGAGTGAACTCCAGGAATTGGCAAAGGACAGGGAGGCCTGGCATGCTGCAGTTCATGGGGTCACAAAGAGTTGGTCACGACTGAGCAAATGAACTCAACTGAACTTACAAAAGAAAGTCAGTTATAAATGTAGAAGGAACAACAGCATTAGAATATCTGCCACCACAGTGGAGGATGACAAAAATCATGCGTGAAGGGTGTTGGGGGGCTGGATGTTCACACAGCTTCAGCGTCTCATCTCACAGGTTTCTTACCATTTTCAGAAAGGGCCTGGCAACTTACGCTGAGCAGGCCTGGGAGTCATCTCAGTCACGTGACTAGAGCCAGCCAGTACAACGAGACAGGAGGGACACAGATCAGCTGTGCGGCCCCTGCCGAAACATTCGACCTGAACTGAACCCCGAGGAAATCAGCGCGCCGTCCAGGCTGCGNAGTCACGTGACTAGAGCTAGCCAGTGCAACGAGACAGGAGGGACACAGATCACCTGTGCGGCCCCTGCCGAAACATTCGACCTGAACTGAACCCCGAGGAAATCAGCGCACCGTCCAGGCTCTGGACACCGCTCGAGACAGCTCGGCTGGACTGTGTGGTGCCCACGTCGTGAGGGGAGGGGAAAAGCGGCTCGAGACTAAAGGAAATAAGAGAGAAGCTCCAACAGCCGTAACCCTCTCCTCAAGGGCTCCTGCGCTGAAAGGGTACGTGCGAGGCATTCTGGGGCGACTGGGAGAATGGGAATACAGTGTTTCTGACGTGCAGGACAGCACTGGCAAGTCGGGGCAGCCTCGCTCCTGCGAAGTTCACGCTGAAACACCGCCGGGTGAGTCAGGATGGTGAGAGAGAGGGCGGAGGGCACAGGAGAACACGGGCATCAGTGATGCAGACAGGGTGCTGGGAGGAGGGCTGCAGAGGCTGCGAGCGGCTAAGCCTGGCCCTCCCGGACAGGAAGCCAGTGTTCAGGGGACAAGGCCGACGCCGCAGCCGCACGGCAGCCCCGGGTCGAGGCCCAGCCCCGCCGCTTCCGCGCTGTGTCTGCACCGATGCCTTAACCCCTCTGGGCCNCTTTTGAACTGCGGTGTTGGAGAAGACTCTTGAGAGTCCCTTGGACTGCAAAGAGATCCAACCAGTCCATTCTGAAAGAGCTCAGCCCTGGGATTTCTTTGGAAGGAATGATGCTAAAGCTGAAACTCCAGTACTTTGGCCACCTCGTGCGAAGAGTCGACTCATTGGAAAAGCCTCTGATGCTGGGAGGGATTGGGGGCAGGAGGAGAAGGGGACAACCGAGGATGAGATGGCTGGATGGCATCACGTAGTCGATGGACATGGGTTTGAGTGAACTCCAGGAATTGGCAAAGGACAGGGAGGCCTGGCATGCTGCAGTTCATGGGGTCACAAAGAGTTGGTCACGACTGAGCAAATGAACTCAACTGAACTTACAAAAGAAAGTCAGTTATAAATGTAGAAGGAACAACAGCATTAGAATATCTGCCACCACAGTGGAGGATGACAAAAATCATGCGTGAAGGGTGTTAGGGGGCTGGATGTTCACACAGCTTCAGCGTCTCATCTCACAGGTTTCTTACCATTTTCAGAAAGGGCCTGGCAACTTACGCTGAGCGGGCCTGGGAGTCATCTCAGTCACGTGACTAGAGCTAGCCAGTGCAACGAGACAGGAGGGACACAGATCACCTGTGCGGCCCCTGCCGAAACATTCGACCTGAACTGAACCCCGAGGAAATCAGCGCACCGTCCAGGCTCTGGACACCGCTCGAGACAGCTCGGCTGGACTGTGTGGTGCCCACGTCGTGAGGGGAGGGGAAAAGCGGCTCGAGACTAAAGGAAATAAGAGAGAAGCTCCAACAGCCGTAACCCTCTCCTCAAGGGCTCCTGCGCTGAAAGGGCACGTGCGAGGCATTCTGGGGCGACTGGGAGAATGGGAATACAGTGTTTCTGACGTGCAGGACAGCACTGGCAAGTCGGGGCAGCCTCGCTCCTGCGAAGTTCACGCTGAAACACTGCCGGGTGAGTCAGGATGGTGAGAGAGAGAAGGGCGGAGGGCACAGCAGAACACAGGCATCAGTGATGCAGACAGGGTGCTGGGAGGAGGGGTGCAGAGGCTGCGAGCGGTAAGCCTGGCCCTCCAGGACAGGAAGCCAGTGTTCAGGGGACAAGGCCGACGCCCCAGGCGCACGGCAGCCCCGGGTCGAGGCCCAGCCCCGCCGCTTCCGCGCTGTGTCTGCACCGATGCCTTAACCCCTCTGGGTCTGTTTTTCATGGGTTAACAGACAGTGCCTGCTTCCTTGCATTACTGAGAAAATTAGGAGTTAAAAGGCGCACTTCCAAGAGCTGCTGGTACATAGTAAGTGCAGGCAAAACAGCTCCTCAAAGAGACTGTTTAGAAACAGGCAGGAAAGCCCCTAGTGGGCCCTGAAATGGTGGGCGATGGCCATCCCGGGGAGGTCTGGGGTGGGCAGGACGCAGAAGTCCCTCCGAGGCATGCAGGAGCACAAGCGTGTTACACTCGGCTCCCGCGCGAATCTGATGGAGGGTCGTCACTGAGAAGGAAGCAGAGTGGGCCTTGAGATGCAACTTTATCTCCGTGTGGCTGGAGACGGGCTCTGACGCACACACTGCTGTGTGCTCGCTTCCTTCCCAGTAAAGGAAAAGGCAGGCGGACCCAGAAGCCAGTTCAGAGGGTTCTCACTCTGAAAAAAAAAATCAAGCAACCTACTGGCCAAGAATGGCTACATAAAACTCCCGAGGATCAGTGGAAAACAGCAAGAAAGCATGATCCGTTGTGTGACCCACCCCGGGCCCTAGCAGGACGCCCACGTAGCGGGACAGCCTGCCCTCCATGGGCACCGCACGTGGGCTTTAGGACTCCAGGGCCCCTCTGCCCGCAGGGCCGTCTTTTCCTGGGGCTCCAGGCTTCCTCCAGGCCCGCCAGGAGCAGGGCGCCTATCTCCACCTCAACCCCCAACCAGGACTGGGAGCCGGCAATCAGTCACTCTCAAGAGCCACTGAGGCTCGCACCGAGCCAAATAAGCACTTTCTCAGACCTGCAGGTACGCACACACGCATCACAGCGTGAGGACTCTCTCCCCTCCTGACACGCAGTCCTGTTCCGAGAGTTTCCTGAAATGGCAAGCCTGAAGACATGCAGGCACGGGGAATGTGTTCTCCCCATCGCTGACTTCGCTAGGTTTAGTCAGAAAATGTTAATACCAAATGACCTTTCTCTGAAGGGTATTTTAAGGAGACAAAGCAATTTTCTGTAATATGGTTACCATAGTGATTGGCCCTTGAAAAGGCCGGAGGAGAAATAATGTACATCTGCAATCAACAGTCACTGCGGCAACAAATGGCTCGATAAAGCAACACAGGGGATTAATTTGGAGAAGAGATAAGCAGGGTTTTTTAAGTCACCAGAAAAAAAGCGGTAGCAACACAGTGAGGCACAAGGAAGGCCTTGGTAACGGGCAGGGACCTCTGCTCAGGCGGAGGGGAGGCCCCAGGCAGGTCCCCTGACCTCCTGGGGGCAAGGTGGCCCATGGGGGGTGGGGGGAGGACCCTGCAACAGCCTCCTGCTAGGGGTGGCGGAGGAGCTCTCTGCCCATCACGGCCCAATGTGTCTGTGGCTGGACCCTCAAGCTGAAGCATAAAGGGGAACCACTAAAGGAACCCAGGGTCCTGGGAAAGGCGCCGATCCAGGGTCTGGACCTGGATACTGTGCTGTGTCAGAGCAGGAAGCTTCCCCCGGAGCAGCGGGGACAGGCCAGGCGCACGAGCTGCCCGCAGGGCTTCTCTGGCTGAACAGGGAGTTCACACATCAAACAAGTGAGGGTGGAGACAGAGCTGCTGTTCAGCTGCTAAGTCACGGTCGACTCTCTGCGACCCCACGGGCTGCGGCACGCCAGGCTTCTCTGTCCACCACCAGCTCCCGGAGTTTACTCACACTCATGTCCATCGAGTCGGTGATGCCATCCAACCATCTCATTCTCTGTTGTCCCCTTCTCCTTCAATCTTTCCAAGCATCAGTCTTTTGAAAATAGCTGGCTCTTCTCTTCATGTGGCCAAAGTATTGGAGCTTCAGCCTCAGCATCAGTCCTTCCAATGAATATTCAGGACTGGTTTCCTTTAGGATGGACTGGTTGGATCTCTTTGCAGTCCAAGGGACTCTGAAGGGTCTTCTTCAACACCACAGTTCAAAAGCATGAATACTTCAGCACTCAGCTTTAATAGTCCAGCTCTCACATCCGTGCGTGACTACTGGAGAAACCGCAGCTCTAACCATGGGGACTACGCAGTAACAGAGCATAGCCCTTTAAACGATCACACCATGAGTTCATGTGGATATGGGTGAACGAATGAATATATAAATAGGAATTTTAATGAGGACACTTACCTAATTTCAGAGAACTCATATACAAAATACTAAGGAGAAGAGAGGAACATGAAACGGACACGCCTGGGAGGTATCATCCTAAGTGGTTAATGATGACAGACAGCAGTCACGGGGCTGCTCAAAGGTGACTCCTGGGAGAGGTGGTGTGATGAGACCCGGCCCCGCTCCACGCAGCCTGGCTGTGGTCGTGAGGAATCACCAGATGAACACGGAGGAGGCACACTCTTCAGTAGCTGGCCTGTCATCTTCAAGAGAGCCTGTCTCGTGGTCCCTTAGGGACGTCCGAGGAGGCTCGAGGCTGAAGGAGCCTCGCGGCTCGGGGGAGGCGAGCTGCGCCAGGCCGCCTCGCTCCTCCCCGGCCTGCTCGCCCGGCCCGGGCGGCAGGGCCAGCTCCGCTCTTCCGCGCACGGCTGCCGCCGGCACGGGGCCTGCGTCTCCAACGCTCCCCGGCGGAGCCCACGGGGCCCCGGGGCCCGAGGCGGCGAACGTGCGGTGGGCCCGGCTCCTCACAGGTCCTCTGCCGGCCGCGAGGCCAGGAGGCCGGCGCGCGCCTCGCCTCGCGGGCCAAAGCACGGGCCTCGCGCGCTGCTCCCGCGGCGCCGGAAGGGGCGGGCCCTCCCGCTTCCGCTTCCGCTTCCGGCAGCGCCGCGGTCCCCCGCCGCGCCGCCCCACTGCCCCTCCTCGAGGGGGCGGCGCCCTCCGACCCCACGCGGAGCCCCCGCTTCTCAGGACCACCTCCCGACCTCAAGGCCCCTAACCCTCACCCGTCCTCGAAGTGGGCCCCGTTACCGGCCTGGGCTCGGCTGTGGGCGCCTGCGGGCCTTCTTCCCGCCCCCTCCCCGGCCTGCCGCCCCGCTGGGCCGGGTGTTTCCCGCGGAGTTAGCGGCGGCACCGCCACCGCCGCGGCCCCGGGCGCCGCGTCCCGTGCCGGCATCCCCAGGGGAGCTCACCCAGGGCCTGGCACGCTTCCTGGAAACCAAATCCTTCATTCAACCGAAAGGACTGATTTCCGTGCTGCCCTCAGACAGGATGAAAAACACTTTCTCGGGGCAGACGGCCCCCCCCCGGCCCAGGCATCTCCCCAGGCTCGCCTGCTGCCCCTGTGATGCCCCAGACACCCCGGGCCGGCAGGCCCACGCTGAGCGTCCAAGCCTCAGCCACGCGCTCTGGACCCTCTCCACGTCCAGATGCGTGTGTGACCTGGAGACACGACGCCTCTCCCAGGGCGCCAGCCAGGCTCCAGAAGGAAGAGGCCCCCACATCCCAGGTGGCTCAGCTGGTAAAGAATCCGCCTGCAATGCAGGAGACCCGGGTTCGATCCTTGGGTCGGGAAGATCCCTTGGAGAAGGAAATGGCAACCCACTCCAGTACTCTTGCCCGGAGAATCCCATGGACAGAGGAGCCTGGTGGGCTTCGGGCCAAAGGGCTGCAAAGAGACACGACTGAGCGACTTCACGTTCACACTTTCACCACGTGGAGGGGACACAGAGCCCTCTGCTCTCAGAGTGACCTTTATCCTAAGTGTGTGCATGCATGCTCAGTCACTTCAGTCTTGTCTGACTCTGTGACCCCAGAACTGTAGCCCACCAGACTTCTCTGTCCACAGGATTCTCCAGGCAAGAATCCTGGAGTGGGTTGCTGTGCCTTCTTCCAGGGCATCTTCCCGACCCAGAGATTGAACCCGTGTCTCTTGTCTCCTGCACTGGGAGGCAGGTTCTTTACCTCTAGCAACACCCCCCCCCCCCCCACTTAATTCCTAAAGCCACACTATGGACATGAGAGATGAGGATTCATTTTTTTAACTCGCTTGCTTGCAACCTAGAGACAGGCACAAGAAAAGCCAGACTGGAAATCATCACGGGAGGGAAGAGATAATTTTGAGCTGAAGAAAACACTCTGACTTCAATTCTCTTTGTGGAGAACCGACAGCAGCCTCTGTGTGGATTGGACCCGGAAAGCTGCCGCGTGCCAGCGGGTGGCACGGCCACACCCGTGCCTGCGGAGAAGGGGGTGCAGGCTGACTGCGCCGGGCTCTTACAGGCGCTGGAGCCAAATTAGGACTTATCAGCACGTTCATTATCTAAAAATAAACCAGCTTTTCTTTGCTTCATCAAAAGATCAGATTATAGAGTATGCCGCCTTACTTGCAGAATAAAGTGTTTTTATTCTTAGACAGTGAGGACAATGAGAACTGTTACATAACCTGTCAGCATGTGGATGGGCCGGTTATGGAAGCAGATTGTTCCCTGTGATGAGGGCTATCTGGTTTCCCCGCTGCAGAGGGGCAGTGGACAGCCGCGGAGAACACACAGTCCCGAGATTCAGGATGCGAAATAAGGTGCGGCTCTTGCCAGCCTTCTAGAGCGGTGGCTCTCTGCATGATGGCCGCTTTCCCTCAGACACCCCGAGACCAGGGCTGGTACCCCTCCACCCAATCCGCAGCCAAGGCCCCGCGTTCTGTGCATTCACAGAGCGGGCCTGCCCTCCCCCCTCCTGCCCCCGCCGGGGGTGGGCATCCTCCCGCCCCCAGCGGAGAGCAGAGCTGAGCCCATCTCCCACCCTGAGAGGTCGCTATGGTGAGGAAGGGGTGGCCACACCGCACAACCGGAGGGACCAGCCGTCCCCTCCAACGCCGGCCATCACCCCAGGGTACCCGGAGCACCCGCGCTCCCGGCCGGCTGGCTGCACCCTCGGGGGCTTCACGAGCGCCCTTCGTGGCCCACAGTCTGCTAGAACAAGTCACAGAGCTCGGGAAGCACGGCTCCCACGATCACAGGTTCAGGAAAACAAATGGACACGTCTCTTCTTTCTAGGCAAGGCAGGCACGCGAGATGGGTGGGAGTGTCCACAGGTGGCGCCGCCCTGTCCTCAGGACACGCCGCCCCTGCCCCGCCGATGGGGTCCCTGCCCGGGCCGTGTGGCTCAGCCTCAGCCTCCGAGTGTGAGCGGTGGCTTCATCACAGACGTGACCGAGTCGCTCCCCGATCTCCAGCCCTCTGTCCTCCCAGAGGTCAGGCTGAGATCCGGGGCTGGTCTCTGTGTGGCCAGTCCCCCACCCGAGTCACCGCGTGGGTGTGACCTAGCCCCATCTCCCCCACCCCGTCACAAGACTTGCCTGTAGCTGGGACACGCGACGGCTCAGCAGGGACCTCCCAGGCACCAGGTCTCTCTGGGCTGAGGCCAAATTCTCTGCTACCCAGGTGGGTCCTGGTCAGATTCCCCAGAGGAACAGAATCAGCCCGAGACCGACCGACTGACTCATAGGAACTGGGGGCCGACACGTCCTGAGACGTGCAGGCAGCCCTGGCCCAGCAGAGTCTGTGCCGCCGGCGCCAGGCTGCGTCCATCAGGCCCGAGAGCGGGGCGGAGCCGTCTCAGCTCAACTCCAAAGCAGGAGAAAGATGGTGTCTCGGTTCAAAGGCGGTCAGGGAGGGCGTGACGAGTTCCCTCAGCGGGAAGGCCAGCCTGTTCCTTCTTCTTTCTGTTTAGGAGAGACTGCAGAGGCCCACCCAGGGAAAGAATTTGCCCACCACGCGGGAGACCCGGGTCCCATCCCTGAACCGGGAAGACCCTCTGAAGAAAGGAATGGCCCCCCACTGCAGTATTCTGGCCTGGAGAATCCCACAGACAGAGGAGCAGTCCGCGGGGCTGCAAAGAGCCAGACACAGCTGAGAGACACTGACACCCTCACCCTCACTAGGGAGGGGCTGTGGTCCCCTCAGTGCACCTCCCCCACCCGGCAACCACATCCAGAAACATCCAGAAGAACATATGACTGTGTCCCGACACCCAGTAGCCCCCTCCAGCTGACATGTAAAATGGGCCAGGCCTGACCTCCCAGCCGGTCTGAGTGACCACCCGTCCCGAGCCTGCAGCCCACCCTAGACGGGGTGAGCTGGCACCATGGGCGGCCTGGCCCAGGTTGGAGCACGCCGAGCGCCGAGAGTGCAAGCTCCTGGGGCCCGGTCTCAGCTCAGGGGTTGCTCCCTCCTGAGGCAGGAAAACAAGCTTCAGGGACCCAACACAGACCACAAGCACTTCAAAATACCTTTTATTTTCTCTCACCGGGTGGTCACTCCACAAAATAGTTAGACGGCCTTTCCCAGCCCCCCACCGCGGTCAGAGTTCCTCCCGTCGTCACTCAGCCTGTCTCGCGCCTCAGTCATCTGTTTCCTCCTCCTCTGTCACTAACAGACTCGCTGGGTTTAAAGATAAAACAGAGAGAAGTGGGTTTAGAGTGGGACTCTCGGCCACCCCAGGGGGAGACCCTCCAGGGCCTGTGGACACAGCTGCAGGGACGCGATTCACTCAGAAGCGCGCTCTGCCTGCCCCGCCGGGGTCTCTCCGCTGAGTCCTGGGCCTGAGCCCCTGCAGCTCCCGGGGAGCACCCCGCCAGGAGGCCAGCGCCAAGCCTGCAGGCCCCCCAGGGCTGCCGCCAGGTCCCAGAGGACAGCCGGGCAGGCCGCTCGCTGCCCCTCAGGAGGGTGAGGGCCCGAGGCTGACTCCCACCGACCACGGCCCAGGACAGCTGGGCCGTGTCTCCTCGAGCCTGCGGGGGGCTCCGGCCAAAGCCGCCCGCCTGCTAGGGCAAGAGGCTTCCTGGGAACCCGTGCTGGCAGGACGCGTCCTGGCGGCGATGCTCTGAGCCTGCCGGCTTCCGGCCAGCGCCCAAGAGAGGTCACCCCGCCGCCTGCCAGGCCCAGGGGCTGGAAAGGGAGGACACTGTGGACGGAAGCCACGCCTCCGGCGGAGCCCACCTCGCAAGCCCACCCTCCGGGTCGGACAAGACAGATCGCGCTTCCGTTCAGACTAGCAGGCGAGCAGCGCAGGGGCTGGGGTGGAGGCCGAGGGTCTCTAGCAGAGCTGCTCTCGGCGGCAGTGAAGCCAGCCGGCCGGCCCCCTTACCGTCCTCTGCGCCGCTCTCCCGGGACTGCGGCATCTCCATGCTTGGGGCCTGCGAGCCCGCCCCCACGTTGCTGGGGGGTTGTGTCTCCACCTGGACGCTGGACTTGGCCGACACAGGCGCCGCCGTGGGGACTTCCTTTTCTCTCCGGCTCTCCTGGATGACTCTGATGAGCAGAGAGAGGAGGATGGGGACCCCGAGGGGGCACCCAGCCTTCCGCAGGGACGCAATCGAAGCATCACAGAGTTCACGACCCTGCCCTCGGGTTTGAAGGAGAAACGCTCTGTCGCCTCAGCTCTGTCTCACACAAGCTCCAGACTCACCGGGTGAGTGGCACCCAGGCTCCCAGACACACCGGGAGCGGGCCGGGTGTGCGTGGCCCACAGTCACGGCCAGGCCAGGCCACAGAGGCACCACCTGGCTCCACTTGGAGGAGGAACAGGCTTTTGCTTCGCCGTTGGACAGAGTGGTTCAATCAGCCCCACGGGCTTCCATTCAAGAGACAGGGGCCGGGACCCCGAGTGCGGGCTGCAGTCCGGCCCTGCCTGTGGGCCACGGGCAGCCGCGGGGCCTGGCGGGCGTGTCCTGACCGCTAACGCGCCCCAGACGCGGGCCTGAGCACACGCCTGCCACGCGACCGCCGCAGGCCAAGGGTGCGGCCTGGCGGCCTGCAGACCGGCGCCTGCTGGCCGCGAGGCTGAGACGCGAGGAGCCAGGCTGGCAGCAGTGACCTTCAGTGCCCCTGGCATCGGCCCTGAGGGTGCTGGGCAGGAAAGCGCGCACCCTGGCCGGCTCCTGCCCACAGACGGCCCTCCTCGTCGCCCACACTGCAGCAAGGCTGGGAGCCGCCCGCCCACAGCACCCTGTTCCTGTCCCCTCGGGCCCGCAGGTGAGGTTCAGAGACGGAAAGCGCTGACCTGTAAATGATGGTGATGACAAAGGCCCCGGCGATTATCACGATCAGGGCAGAAAACACCTGCACGTAAGCTGGAAAACAGTTCCTTGGCGTCACTGCAGGCCAGCGTCTCCCCAAAGCCGCCTGCTTCCCGCCGCCGGCCACGCCCCCGCCACGCCCCCCGCCGCCGGCCACGCCCACCGCCCTCCACGCCCTTGCCCGGCTCAACCCTGGGATAAGGTCTCTGCACCTTCCTCCCCCGGAAACGCGTCCAGGGACCCCAGTGGGCCATCGTGGGGGCCGCCGAGAACCGTCCCCTGAGGACAGTGATGGGGAGGGCCGTCCATCTGTCTGGATGTCTGTCCAAACATTCTGTCCATCTGTCCTCCAGCATCAGCAGCACCCAGCCTCCTGGGATCTGGGCCGCCCCCTGCCCTGGCCTCCCTGGAAATGGTCCCTCAATATGCAGGTCAGTTGTCCCAAGACACTAGGAGGCACTTTCAGGTGACAAATTCCACAGGTCTGACTGCAAATTTCATGGACCGAGCGCTCCTTTATCCACGAGGGGCGGCCACTGCCCCCAGTGGCTCCCACCTTCTCCGGACTAGCCCCCAAAGGCAGGCCCAGCGCCTCTCAAGGTGACTCAGGGCAACCACGCCCCCCGAGTGTCCCTGTGCAGGAGCAGCCCTCAGTGGTGTGAACGCTCAGCCCCTGTCCACTCCTGGGAAGGAGAGGGAGGGGGGAGTTGGGCAACCCCAGCCCTTCCGGGGCAGGGGGTGGTCCTCCACCTCCGGGGCCCTCATGGTGCCCAGGCTCACAGGCAGGTCCAGGGGGCCAGCCTTCCCTACGGATTGACCCTGGGCCTCCTTCCACCAGGCAGCTCAGGACTCGGACGACTGAAGGGCAGGACCCACGTCCCTGGGGCCCAGGAGCTGCGCGTGGAGGCACTCGGACCATCTCCCCCTGGTTCTGTCCCCGCATTCTCGTGAGGCTCAGGTCGGGATTTTAAGGAGCGAGGCAGGCAGGCAGGCCTGCACGGAGCCCTACGCGAGGCGCTTGAGCCCTGACCCCAGCTGGGCCATCAGCGTGCTCAGTGGCCTCCTCGCCGACTGCTTCCCCCTTTCTCCAAGCGTGGAAGCGGCCGGCTGGCAAATGCTGAGCCGCCGTGTGACATGACCTCTTCAGTCCCCTTGCTTCCTCCTTCCTCTGAGCCCTCTGCCCCTGACCCAGTCACAGCATCATCAGAAGGCATCCTCGCTGGTGGTTCCCTGGGGCCGCGGGGTCCCAGATCTGGGGCTTGAGTCAGGAAACGGAGAAAGGGGCGATGCCACACAGCACGGTGAGAGGGGATGAGCGTGCGGCAGGCTCTCACGAGCCAGTTCACAGGCAGAGGCTGTGGGGGTCCCTGGGGGCAGCTGCCGCCCCGGGACCATGATCGGCCGGGAGCGTCTTGCTGAAGGCACCTCCTGGCAGTTGGCTTCTTTCTGTCCCCGATGCCTTGGCTGTGGAAAGGCCTTCCCCTGGGCTTACCTCCTCACCTTCAGGACTGTGATAACCTGCCTCGTGTTTCTCCCCCCCGGAATGAACGCAGTGGTATAGACACTCCTGCAGTGACCTCTGAACTGGGCACTGCAGGGGGACGCGACCTCCAAGGTCAGGGTCACTGCGTCTGCGGCCCAGCTCACGGTCCGGCCGCTGGCCCCAGGGAAGAGCATCTCACAGCATCTCACAGCTGCGAGCCGACCTGCGGCACGGAGCAGGCTTCTGTGTGCACCCACTGCTGACCCGCAGCAAACTGGAAGCCTCGAAGCAGCTCGTCCAGCCCCAGGCTGGCCGTGGACGACCACCGCCTCCCAAATCCTGACCGCGGCCTCGTGAGCCACCTGAGCCCAAACCACCCAGCCAAGCCTCGGAGTCGCTGCTCAAAGCCACTAAGCTTGGGTAATCCATCGCCTGGTGAAAGATAACTAACGCGGGCCCGCTCCTAGACCTCGGTGCAGCCAACGCGCTTTAAACAGTGTTGAATGAACAGAACCGAACCAAGTCTAAGAGTGAATTAGGAGCTTCTGCGCGACAAGAGGAAGCCCCTGGGGGCTCAGATAGCAAAGAATCTGCCTGCAGTGCAGGAGACCCAGGTTCAGTCCCTGGGTCAGGAAGATCCCCTGGAGAAGGGGATGGCAGCAGACACTGGAGAATCCCACGGACAGAGGAGCCTGGCGGCTGCAGTCCAGGAGGGCGCAGAGTCGGCCACGACTGAGCGACTGAACCGGCACCACCCCGGGAGCAGAAGGCACCACCCAGGGAGCAGAAGGCAGCCCGCACGCTCTTGCATTCCAAGGAGCGGCTCCTCCCCAGTGTGATTTGTGTCCCATTTCATGAAAGAAACTGAGAATCTATGTGTGTCCTGGTTTATGAGAGAAATTCAGACGCTGAGTGTACGTGGATCCCTGTTAGAGAAACACGCGGATTCCGTCGGTGAGTTAGTTGTCAATTGTCAGTTGTATCCTCTGTATCTTGGTGCAAGTGCTTTTCTCGCTTGAGGTCGAGCTCCTGAAGGCAGAGACTGAATCTCAGTGATTCTCTCTGCACAGCCTCCAGCCAGCATCCATCAGTGGCAAGCAATATGTGCGATTTGTCATATAACACATATGATGATTGATCACTCAGAAACAGCAGCAATTGAAAAAACATCTTGGCAAAGCCTCCCCCAGATAGTTAAACAAAAGTTTTGAAATTGTCTCAGCAAGTCCCATGAAGAAACTGAGGTCACACACTTAGGGGAAAAATGACAGGTGAAATAGTGTTGCCTAAACTCAATGCTGAAGACTGAAAGCAAGTCACTCTCTTTGAATTCCCATTTCTTTCTCAGAGATCTAATGCTAATTCCCCACGTTCATGTTCTTAATAATACAGATTATGCCATAACACAAAGTGCACTTCAAACCAGCCAATTTAAGAAGCTGGTGAAAGGTTTTCATAACATGGAATTATGAGCACAAAGAGCTCATAACACCCTGTCACGGATCACTACAGCTTACAGCACAAAGCTTCACGCTCAGGAAAGATACTGAGGGCACAGTGCGAGCCCAGAGCAGGGCGCACGGCCAGACCCTGCCCACAGCTGGGCCATGCTCGCAAACACGAGAGAAGTCGGAAGGAAAGGCCCAGCCCACACGACTCGTGTGTTATGACTGAAAGCGTGAAAAGAGGCTCAGTCCTCGCCTCCAGGCAAAAAACGACATACCCACTTGTAGAATAATTCGCCCTGCCGGGGTCCAGCCCCGGTGGATCCAGGGTGATTCGAAGGTGGGCACGGAATCGGCGTCCTAGGAAAAACTTACTTAATTACAGGTAGAGAGGGACTAGGAATTTAGCAGAGAAAAAGAGGCCGAATAACTTGGTTAACACAGGGTGCCAATCACCATCTAGGTAGGCCGCAGGCGTCTTCCCGTTCTCCCGAAGGAGAGGAGGCACTGAGGCCCCCCCGCCCCCGGTCCGATCTTAGAAGCCCAGGCAGAATTAGTAGGCTTGGTGGGTCCTATGCACCAGATGGGAATTCGACCAGAAAATAGAGAAAGAGAAAGGGGCTGAATAACTTGGGTTACGTGGGGTACCAATAAAATTCCAGACAAGGAATTTGCACCATATTTATGGCGGGCACCTACGCTCCAAATGGGAATTCAGCCAGAAAAACGGAGAATAAGAAAGGACGACATGGGGGAATCAGTGTTTCCGTAACTGATCCGGGAACTGATCCAATTTCTTTATTTTGGGGTTTGCTTATATACCTTTTGTTACATATAGGGATGAATAGAGTCACGCGGGGGTCAACAGTCCTGACCTTATCAAAATCAGGTGATTTACAAAAAAGTTTTAGGGGTTTTACATCATCTTCAAGCTATTTCTGCCTGCTGACATTTACAACCTTTTCTTTCTGATAACTTCTTTTTTCCAAGGGTGTTTTTCCTTAAACCAAGCACCACCCTCCAAATAAAGTCGCATTTCTATAGGGTGAGGGTGTAGTGAGTCACAATCAAGAAAGGAATTTATTTAACCCAAGGTTAACATGATNGACTTTATTTGGAGGGTGGTGCTTGGTTTAAGGAAAAACACCCTTGGAAAAAAGAAGTTATCAGAAAGAAAAGGTTGTAAATGTCAGCAGGCAGAAATAGCTTGAAGATGATGTAAAACCCCTAAAACTTTTTTGTAAATCACCTGATTTTGATAAGGTCAGGACTGTTGACCCCCGCGTGACTCTATTCATCCCTATATGTAACAAAAGGTATATAAGCAAACCCCAAAATAAAGAAATTGGATCAGTTCCCGGATCAGTTACGGAAACACTGATTCCCCCATGTCGTCCTTTCTTATTCTCCGTTTTTCTGGCTGAATTCCCATTTGGAGCGTAGGTGCCCGCCATAAATATGGTGCAAATTCCTTGTCTGGAATTTTATTGGTACCCCACGTAACCCAAGTTATTCAGCCCCTTTCTCTTTCTCTATTTTCTGGTCGAATTCCCATCTGGTGCATAGGACCCACCAAGCCTACTAATTCTGCCTGGGCTTCTAAGATCGGACCGGGGGCGGGGGGGCCTCAGTGCCTCCTCTCCTTCGGGAGAACGGGAAGACGCCTGCGGCCTACCTAGATGGTGATTGGCACCCTGTGTTAACCAAGTTATTCGGCCTCTTTTTCTCTGCTAAATTCCTAGTCCCTCTCTACCTGTAATTAAGTAAGTTTTTCCTAGGACGCCGATTCCGTGCCCACCTTCGAATCACCCTGGATCCACCGGGGCTGGACCCCGGCAGGGCGAATTATTCTACAAGTGGGTATGTCGTTTTTTGCCTGGAGGCGAGGACTGAGCCTCTTTTCACGCTTTCAGTCATAACACACGAGTCGTGTGGGCTGGGCCTTTCCTTCCGACTTCTCTCGTGTTTGCGAGCATGGCCCAGCTGTGGGCAGGGTCTGGCCGTGCGCCCTGCTCTGGGCTCGCACTGTGCCCTCAGTATCTTTCCTGAGCGTGAAGCTTTGTGCTGTAAGCTGTAGTGATCCGTGACAGGGTGTTATGAGCTCTTTGTGCTCATAATTCCATGTTATGAAAACCTTTCACCAGCTTCTTAAATTGGCTGGTTTGAAGTGCACTTTGTGTTATGGCATAATCTGTATTATTAAGAACATGAACGTGGGGAATTAGCATTAGATCTCTGAGAAAGAAATGGGAATTCAAAGAGAGTGACTTGCTTTCAGTCTTCAGCATTGAGTTTAGGCAACACTATTTCACCTGTCATTTTTCCCCTAAGTGTGTGACCTCAGTTTCTTCATGGGACTTGCTGAGACAATTTCAAAACTTTTGTTTAACTATCTGGGGGAGGCTTTGCCAAGATGTTTTTTCAATTGCTGCTGTTTCTGAGTGATCAATCATCATATGTGTTATATGACAAATCGCACATATTGCTTGCCACTGATGGATGCTGGCTGGAGGCTGTGCAGAGAGAATCACTGAGATTCAGTCTCTGCCTTCAGGAGCTCGACCTCAAGCGAGAAAAGCACTTGCACCAAGATACAGAGGATACAACTGACAATTGACAACTAACTCACCGACGGAATCCGCGTGTTTCTCTAACAGGGATCCACGTACACTCAGCGTCTGAATTTCTCTCATAAACCAGGACACACATAGATTCTCAGTTTCTTTCATGAAATGGGACACAAATCACACTGGGGAGGAGCTGCTCCTTGGAATGCAAGAGCGTGCGGGATGCCTTCTGCTCCCTGGGTGGTGCCTTCTGCTCCCGGGGTGGTGCCGGTTCAGTCGCTCAGTCGTGGCCGACTCTGCGGCCCCTGGACTGCAGCCGCCAGGCTCCTCTGTCCGTGGGATTCTCCAGTGTCTACTGCCATCCCCTTCTCCAGGGGATCTTCCTGACCCAGGGACTGAACCTGGGTCTCCTGCACTGCAGGCAGATTCTTTGCTATCTGAGCCCCCAGGGGCTTCCTCTTGTCGCGCAGAAGCTCCTAATTCACTCTTAGACTTGGTTCGGTTCTGTTCATTCAACACTGTTTAAAGCGCGTTGGCTGCACCGAGGTCTAGGAGCGGGCCCGCGTTAGTTATCTTTCACCAGGCGATGGATTACCCAAGCTTAGTGGCTTTGAGCAGCGACTCCGAGGCTTGGCTGGGTGGTTTGGGCTCAGGTGGCTCACGAGGCCGCGGTCAGGATTTGGGAGGCGGTGGTCGTCCGCGGCCAGCCTGGGGCTGGACGAGCTGCTTCGAGGCTTCCAGTTTGCTGCGGGTCAGCAGTGGGTGCACACAGAAGCCTGCTCCGTGCCGCAGGTCGGCTCGCAGCTGTGAGATGCTGTGAGATGCTCTTCCCTGGGGCCAGCGGCCGGACCGTGAGCTGGGCCGCAGACGCAGTGACCCTGACCTTGGAGGTCGCGTCCCCCTGCAGTGCCCAGTTCAGAGGTCATTGCAGGAGTGTCTATACCACTGCGTTCATTCCGGGGGGGAGAAACACGAGGCAGGTTATCACAGTCCTGAAGGTGAGGAGGTAAGCCCAGGGGAAGGCCTTTCCACAGCCAAGGCATCGGAGACAGAAAGAAGCCAACTGCCAGGAGGTGCCTTCAGCAAGACGCTCCCGGCCGATCATGGTCCCGGGGCGGCAGCTGCCCCCAGGGACCCCCACAGCCTCTGCCTGTGAACTGGCTCGTGAGAGCCTGCCGCACGCTCATCCCCTCTCACCGCGCTGTGTGGCATCGCCCCTTTCTCCGTTTCCTGACTCAAGCCCCAGATCTGGGACCCCGCAGCCCCAGGGAACCACCAGCGAGGACGCCTTCTGATGATGCTGTGACTGGGTCAGGGGCAGAGGGCTCAGAGGAAGGAGGAAGCAAGGGGACTGAAGAGGTCATGTCACACGGTGGCTCAGCATTTGCCAGCCGGCCGCTTCCACGCTTGGAGAAAGGGGGAAGCAGTCGGCGAGGAGGCCACTGAGCACGCTGATGGCCCAGCTGGGGTCAGGGCTCAAGCGCCTCGCGTAGGGCTCCGTGCAGGCCTGCCTGCCTGCCTCGCTCCTTAAAATCCCGACCTGAGCCTCACGANAGGTTCCCAGCAAGCAGGAGGCGGAGACTAAGGCAGAGCTGGGGACCAGCTGGGTGACGCTGCGTCCCAGCCCACACACAGGGCCCTTGGTGGAGGCTGGAAGATGACCTCCGGGCGTCTACGGAGGTTTCTGTCCAGAGACAAGCTGACCCCCAGGCTAACCAAAGAAGAGCCTTCAGTGAGCACACGCTGCAAAGATACATGCCGCAGAATCCGCCTAGAAAAGCCTCTGATAAACAGCGACCCGGCTTGGGGGTCAGCTTGGGGGTCNCCAGAGACAAGCTGACCCCCAGGCTAACCAAAGAAGAGCCTTCAGTGAGCACACGCTGCAAAGATACATGCCGCAGAATCCGCCTAGAAAAGCCTCTGATAAACAGCGACCCGGCTTGGGGGTCAGCTTGGGGGTCAGCGAGAGGCTTGGGGGCAGGAGAACCTGGTTTTCAGAGTCGCCACATTATATAATTTAAATGTCTGGTTTTCAACAACAGCAAAAAAGGATATGATACATGCAAAGTAACAAGAAAATATGGCCATTGTACATGATACGAAAAAGACCATCAATAGAAATGGTCTCTCAGGAAGCGCAGATATTAGATTTACTGGGCAGAGACTTTATTTTAAACAGGCTCAGAGAATTAAAGGAAGCCCTATCTGAAAAACAGAGTATGAGAATGATATCTCACCAATAAAAAGATAGAAATTATTTAATTTTAAAAAGACCCAAATAGAAATTCTGAGGTTGAAAGTATAATCCTGGAAATGAGAGTCTCACTAGAGGAGCAAACTGGTCGATTTGAGCCACAGAAGAAAACAATCGGCAAAGCCAAAGGTAAGTCCACTGAGAGCATGCGGTCTGGGTACTGGAGAGAGACAGAGTCAGGAAAAATTAACAGAGCCTCAGGGATCCGTGGGGCACCACGTCCAGCCATGTCCAACTCTGTGATGCCGTGGACTGCAGCACGCCAGGCCTCCCTGTCCATCACCAGCTCCTGGCATTCACTCAGGCTCATTCGTGTCCATCATGTCGGTGATGCCATCCAACCACCTCAGCCTCTGTCGCCCCCTTCTCCTTCTGCCTTCAATCTTTCCCAGCATCAGGGGCTTTTCCAATGGAGTGTCCCAAATATACAGCCTCTTTTCTGAGCTGAACTGACTCCTCTTTTGCCCTAAATACCAAATCTTCACCCCAAGGGAAGACACTGCTCTCCATTTGACTGAACCCAAATCTCGCCGATGCTTTAGCTTCTTGAACTGTTTTGCCCAGAACATCACTTTCTTGAAGGCACTGGAGTGACATTTTGAGTGGGATTGCCTGCCCCCCAGGGCAGTGTGTCTGACTTCCCGGCTCCAGGAACAAGAAGGCAGGTCTTCGGGGTGGGTGGCTGAGCCCCCCTGGGACCGCAGAGGAGACCTGGCTGGCGACAGAGCACAGCACGCCCCCGGGGGCTGAGGACCCGNCAGTGTGTCTGACTTCCCGGCTCCAGGAACAAGAAGGCAGGTCTTCGGGGTGGGTGGCTGAGCCCCCCTGGGACAGCAGAGGAGACCTGGCTGGCGACAGAGCACAGCACGCCCCCGGGGGCTGAGGACCCGGGACACATTTCCCAAAGTGTCTGAGCTGTTGAGGGTCTGCAGCCAGCGCCAGGGGCTCTTTCCTGCATCTGGTGAGGCCTCCTGCAGACTGCCTGTTTCCGAGACAGTGTGCCCCTCCCCAGAGTCCTCAAGCCTTCACCCCTGCTTCTAAAAGGGAGGCATCCAGCCTAGGAAAATGCATCTACCGCCAAATGGAGCTTGAGGGCTTGGAGACACTAATTCAGATGCGCCCAGAGGTGAAAAGTCCAGGAAGCATTGCAGCGTTCCTTGGGATCCAGGCATTGTGGCTCGCCTCCTCCTCCCCATCCCCCATCCTGCTTCAGGACCCCCCCACC
>SJYW01002705.1:150112-160794 GCA_006410735.1 Raphicerus campestris
GACGCAGTCTGTCCTGGACCCAGAGATCTTCCTGTGGGAACTGTGGGAGCCGCCCTGGCTTCTCTCAAACAGAAGACGCTCCTCCCCGGTCAGTGCCAGGGAGGGGAGGGCGGTCAGCTGGGAGCCTAGCCACACGCAGGTGGCCTCTGCGAGGGGAGGTGCCCACGGGCCAGCGCTGGAGCCGAGTCCACATCCCTCCGGGACAGGTTGAACGGCATCTCCCGCAAAGTCCGTTCCAGTCCTGACCCCGAGTACCCGTGCACGTGTCCTCGACTGAAGCGGGGCCTCTGCAGACGCCATTGGTTTGAAGTCTAGCCCAACGCGACAGGCGTCCCTCCAGGGAGAGGAGGCAGAACCATGTGGGGAGGGTCCAGGGTGGACGGACAGACACGCCAACGGAGGCGCGCCACCAGGGGGCAGGGCCTCCAGAGGGACAGGCCGCTGGCGTGGGCTGCAGACTTGGGGCCTCGGGACCCTGATGAGGCTCTGCCGTCAGAACCCACCCAGCTCACCACCCCTGCCACAGTGGCCTCAGGAAACCAGCGCTGTCACCCGCCTCGCTGGACAGCAGCCAGGTCCAGTCCCTGGTCAGGGAACAGCGCCCACACACGGCATGGCGGGGCCAAAGAAGAAAGATAAAGAAATTGAGCCAGAGGCGTTGGCACCACCTGCACTTGAGGAAGCCTTCCAAAGGGCAGACTGCCGCCAGGCGCCTCCCTGCGGCCTGACCCGGCGATGACGAGGGGCGCCGGGCCGTGACCCTGGCCGTGACCCTGACCGTGCAGTCAGCTCCGTCCTCTCTGGCGGAAGCTCTGGGGGGAGAGGGGAGGACGTCCTGGGAACGCTGTCCCCCCCCCACCCGGCCTGGTTGCTCCCCAAACATCTGCCTCCGCCAGCAGGACAGAGTGGAGGGAAGGGCGAGGCCACCTCCTCCTGCCATGCGGCTCTGAGGGGTCCAGGGAAAGGCATCTGCCCTCCACCAAGCCCCACGGGGTCAACCTGGACCTCCTGGGGTGAAGGCCTTCGGCCCCCAGATGGCAGTCTTTCTTTCTCGTTTCCTTCCAACTTGTTCTCATTTTCCACGAGTGCTAAATCGCTTCAGTTGTTATCTGACTCTGACCCCATGGACTGCAGCCTGCCAGGCTCCTGTCCATGGGATTCTCCAGGTAAGAACACTGGAGTGGGCTGCCACGCCCTCCTCCAGGGGATCTTCCCGCCCCGCGGATGGAACCTGCATCTCTTACGTCTCCTGCGTTGTCAGGCAGCTTCTTTACCCCCCACTGCCACCTGGGAAGCCCTTCTCTCCAACTTTGTTTTCTAACTCATCTTCAAATATTCCCAAACTCTAGATTGTAAACATAAATGTGGTATTTTCCAGCATCAAAAATTCACACCAGAATTTTAAAATTTAAAAAAAAAAATTCAGAAGGATAAAGGTAACACACACACATGCCCCAAAAAATCACAAACAATAAAGTGACATGTTTGTAACATAAGAAAAATAGTCAGTTTAATAATAATTACAACAGAGCGTGAGTAGTCAAGACCAGGATACCAGGGGAGCGTTCGAGGAGCACCCGCACGGCTGTGAAAGGGGATGCTGTGCATCCTACGCAAACACGGGCCGCAGGCACCGGGGGCCCGTGGGGAGTCCGAGACGGCGGCTCAAGCTGCTGCAGAGCATGCCTCCGCGACGCCTCCGGTGCGTCCCCTCCCGCCCGGGCAAGGACACGGCTCCATCTCCTCATCCGTGGAAGGTGGGGCAGAGGCGACTCCAGTAGGCAGAGGGCCCCTTTCTGACATCCCCTGGGACCCCGAGCTCCTNATCCTACGCAAACACGGGCCGCAGGCACTGGGGGCCCGTGGGGAGTCCGAGACGGCAGCTCAAGCTGCTGCAGAGCATGCCTCCGCGACGCCTCCGGTGCGTCCCCTCCCGCCCGGGCAAGGACGCGGCTCCATCTCATCCGTGGAAGGTGGGGCAGAGGCGACTCCAGTAGGCAGAGGGCCCCTTTCTGACATCCCCTGGGACCCCGAGCTCCTCGAAGGTCCCCCGGAGACACGGGGGCAGGCCACTGAGAACAGGGCAGGTCTTGCAGGAAGAACCACTCAGATGCGTCGTCTCTGCTCCCCAGAAAGCTCCGTCAAAACCCTGAGACCCGGGAAGGATGCATCACACAAGCATGTCAACGGCCACCCCTTGGGAGGAGGGCTGAGAACACACGTGCGCCCCTCGATGCTCAGGGCAGCAGTTAAGGCGGGGTCTGCGGGCGCCCCATCGGGGTGCGGGCAGCACTGCCCGCTGCAGAGTGCTGGAAAGTCAGGCGAGGATGTGGTTCCTGAGATAGAATTTGCTCGAGACAGCAAACTTCAGCACGCGATTGGCTGTTTCCCACTACATGCTCTCACGCCTCACTGAAGGGCCTCCTGTGAAAACAGGGCTCATCAAACACTCCAAGGGCCATCTTCCCAGCCCTGCCACTAATGAAGAAAACAAAATGCTAAGCCAAGAAGTCGGCAGTTCTCGTTACAAGGCCAAGGCCTTCAAGGCCCCGGACACCCTCCCCCCACCCCACCCCCACTCCGGAGCAGGGGAGGCTGAGGGCAGGGCCACGGGCAGGACCCCAGCGCCCAGACCAGCAGCTGCTCCAGCTCAGGGGCGTCTGGCTGACGCAGAGGACGCAGTCACATCTGACGCCACGCAGGCTTTTCCGAGACGCCCCTAATCCAGGGGCTGGAGTTCGGGCTTTTAAGGACACGACACTTGTCCTCTACAAGTTCATCTCACTTTACAAAAGACCTCTTCAGAAGAGTGGGGCAGAGGAGCAGGTCCCGTGACCTGGCTGGACCCTGGGCGGGGCTCTGGGCCCTGGCCTCCTGGACTCGCCGTGGGGAGGAGCCCCNCACTTGTCCTCTACAAGTTCATCTCACTTTACAAAAGACCTCTTCAGAAGAGTGGGGCAGAGGAGCAGGTCCCGTGACCTGGCTGGACCCTGGGCGGGGCTCTGGGCCCTGGCCTCCTGGACTCGCCGTGGGGAGGAGCCCCAACCTTGGCCCCCACTTCCTGGGGCGTCTCGGGCGTGCTCCACTGCTCGATTCGTGCAGAAACAGTGCAGACGCTGCCACCTCAGCAAGCACGGAAGGCCTGGCCACGCGCCCGACGGGACGGCAGGTGCTGGGGTCGGAGCGGCCTCACGCAGAGGCCACGTGTGCCTGGCAGCGCGTCCTCACAGGCTGCAGCAACACGCAATAAATAACACACTTTATTTACAGGCTTCAGGGAGTGGCTCCTTCTGGGAGGACGGGACGGTGCACCTGGCTGCGTTCCCAGGCCAGCCCCAGCCAGGCACCCTCTGCCATGCACGTGCTCACACGGGGCGGGCGTGCGCACAGCAGTCACGGGGCCTGGGGGCAGCAGACGTGGTTCCCAGGTTTGGGGCTGAGGCCAGGCCCCGGGTTCAGTCCCAGTGCTGCACGCGGACCGCGACCCCGCTCGACCGGGAGCCTGGGGGCGTAGACTGGGGCCCTGCAGGTCTACGCAGGTCAGCCGCAGGCAGACGCTGTGGACGGTGTTTCTGGAGAGCTACAGCACAGCAGGCACCCCCAGAAACACCTGTGGGTCTGCAGCCTCCGGTCCCCATGAGCAGTGAGCTTGCGCCCAGGGCCAGGAGCAGAGAGGTGAGTNCGACTGCAGGGCACAGAAGCCACCGGGTTAAGAACCTGAAGGGCCAGGCGCCCGCACTTCCGACACCAACGCCAGCGTTAGCCATGCTCCTACTGGGAGGAGGGACAGCGTGCTATTTGCACTGGAAACAGACAAGTATTCCCAAGGACTCTGCTGTGTGGGCCACTTGTCAGGGAGCAAGGGCTCCACGTGGTTTCCCTGTAAACAGAAGCAGGTGGGTGGCCTGGGAGCCCGGCACCCCTGGGGTCCCCACTGTGACCTGCTCTGCCCCGGAAGCTGTGTGCCACAGGCCACCAGGCTGGACCGGTCATGAGCAGCCTGTAACATGTTTCTTCACCCAAACTAGCTAATCAGACCACAGGCTGAACGTGGTTTTTCATGTAAGTGCTTTAGGAAAATTAAATTATATGTTTATTTCTCAATTATTTTTGCATCTTCTAGCTTCCAAGCCTAGACAACCTATTTACATTACGCGTTTGCAGCCATGAAGTCTTCAAATGATACACAGAACAGAGGCGTGGTGGAGGGGGCGGTGGTGTCCACTCTGAGGAGCAGGGCCGTGCAGGTGCTGGGGCTGCTGGCCTCGGGAAACTCAGGCCTGACACCAAAGCTCGGAGCCTCAATTCCATCAGTNTCCTCACGTGGCAGGAACATTCGGTACAAGACACGCTTTCAGGACGGGACTTAACGGCTCCACCAGCGTCTCACCGCAAGCTCACCCTCCTCTGAAACAACAGGGCTCGTGGCGCTGTCGATGCTCCTGACGCAGGGACCGAGCGCCCCCTTCACTCCCAAGGCAGCCGGCGACAGGGAGGAGGGTCTGGTTCACCAGGACGGGTGCCCCCGCTGGCTGCCACGCGGGCGTCTGCAAAGCCCGGCTCCAGCCCCGTCCCGCAGACAGGGAGGCCGAGCTAAAGCGCAGCGTCTGGCCTGACAGGGAGGCCGAGCACGTCACAGCACGAACGTCACAATCCGGACAGACGGCCTCCTACACCAGCCGAGGCACGGTGTCCACGTGTCCTAGGCCGTCGGCATCATAACCGGGGACTACTCAGAGCCCCGCCGTGGCTGGAAGGAGCTGCTGTGCTGGAGCATGCCTGTGCGAGCCCCTGCCTGTGGCTTGAACTGGTCAGCTGCTGTTCACAGACGACCCTCCACTAGTGACTTTGTGCTCACACCAAGACGCGGGTCCTGCGGTGACAGCTCCAAGGCTGGGGGGGTGGGGGGCAGGCGGCGGCCAGCTCACACCCGGCCGGGCAGTGACCAACCTGCAGGCTTTTCAGGTCCTCCAAGCCCTGGGCCCGGGGAGGGACACGTCCTGAAAGGCTTCGTCCTGCCGACGGCGATGACCGGCTCCAGGGGCCTCATGCGGGGCTGCGGCCACGCCGTCTTCTGGGCTTTTCTCAGCACACACTTTTGGGATGTCTAGACCATGTGCGGAAGTACCGCTTAGCGAGAAAATGCACACAGGAAAGACGACTGCAGGGCACAGAAGCCACCGGGTTAAGAACCTGAAGGGCCAGGCGCCCGCACTTCCGACACCAACGCCAGCGTTAGCCATGCTCCTACTGGGAGGAGGGACAGCGTGCTATTTGCCCTGGAAACAGACAAGTATTCCCAAGGACTCTGCTGTGTGGGCCACTTGTCAGGGAGCAAGGGCTCCACGTGGTTTCCCTGTAAACAGAAGCAGGTGGGTGGCCTGGGAGCCCGGCACCCCTGGGGTCCCCACTGTGACCTGCTCTGCCCCGGAAGCTGTGTGCCACAGGCCACCAGGCTGGACCGGTCATGAGCAGCCTGTAACATGTTTCTTCACCCAAACTAGCTAATCAGACCACAGGCTGAACGTGGTTTTTCATGTAAGTGCTTTAGGAAAATTAAATTATATGTTTATTTCTCAATTATTTTTGCATCTTCTAGCTTCCAAGCCTAGACAACCTATTTACATTACGCGTTTGCAGCCATGAAGTCTTCAAATGATACACAGAACAGAGGCGTGGTGGAGGGGGCGGTGGTGTCCACTCTGAGGAGCAGGGCCGTGCAGGTGCTGGGGCTGCTGGCCTCGGGAAACTCAGGCCTGACACCAAAGCTCGGAGCCTCAATTCCATCAGCCGCAAAAAAAGAACAAGACCCACCACCTCGGCAGAGGCCACTCTGACAGGTGTCTTCTGCCAGATGACATCGTGACCACACACTCCATGCTGTGAGGTGACCGAGACCTGATCCAAGAGCTGCGCATGAAGAAGGACACCGTTCTCGTTTCGGCAAATGCGCTGAAGGCACGCGAGAGGAGGGGAAGGCTACGTGACGGACGGGAAGTGTCAACGGCTGGATTCCTGAAGCGTGCCGACTTGATGTGCTTGGTGAGCCAGGAGGCTTTTAAGTGAGGATTATTCATCAGCCTGCACAGAACGCCTCAGCCTGCCTAGTTTCAACATACTTTTGTGAAACAACTGAAAAAATTGCCAAGCCTTTCAGCAAAACAACAAAAGAATATTCTCCAGCCAAGTTTGTAAGTAAGTAGACTGTTTCTATGAGAACAAAGCTCTAGAAAGCAGGCAGATTTAACAAGCTTTCTCCAAGATCAGTTCAGTATTTTTAAAAGCATCACAGCAAATCTTCTCTGAATGAGTTAGGCTGGAAAAAGAATTCCATAGCAGAGCATCCAAAGATGGCTGTCACTTTGAAAGCCTCCACTGAGAGAGGCTGAGACGCAGGAGCGTGTGCTCACGGAGGCACCAGCACACACAGGGTCTGCGTCTCCCCAACTCTGTGCTCAACACAGAGCTCAGTGTTTCCAGAAGACCACTGGGATTCTGTAGCACCTCACTGCGGAAAACGCTGAAAGCTGTAGCCACTTCCTGGAGGTTCACAGTGCTTAAGATTTCCAGCAAAAATACCATTTAACCTGAATTCAGCATTCCCTAAATCTGAGTGCTGAACACTTCCTCCATCATCAAGAGGAACACTCTGCAGCTTTCTGAGGAGAGTGAGCCAGCACGCGGCCCTGCGCGCGTCTGTCAGCGCGCACACACACACACGCACTGCGTGGCTCTGCTGTGGCTCAGCAGAGGCCTTTCCTCAGGGCAAACCCAGCCGCCACTAGCGGACAAGCACTGCTGCCAGCAGGCGCCACTTTGCGCCCTCAGCTGGGGATGGAGCAGGCGCTGGGGACCCCTGAACTCCCTGGGATGGGTGACCTGGAAGCTGGAGACCCACTGAGAACCTGTCCCCTACGTCTGTCACAGGTCCCCAGGGGGCTGTGGAGCTCAGTCTGGGAACACGGACAGGTGCAGCACCGCCGCCTCGTGGACAGAAAGAGGGCTTGCCCTGACAGCAAGCAGAGGGCCTCGGCCCCGGGCGCTGTCACAGCTGGCAGGCCACCCCTGGGGGGCACCCCCGAAGCCTGCAGCTCCAAACCCAGGGGCTGCGCTGTGCACGTGGGTCCGGGCTGGGGGTCGGCCGCCTGGAGACCCTGAAGACCGGGTAGGGTCTTTCCGAAGCAAGCGTCTGCCTCTCCGGCCAGCGGTGGAGTACCTGTACAGCACCGTTCACATGACTTCTTGTGACTCACAGAAACGGAAGTAACTTCCAGCGTGGAACGAAACGCTAGCATTCTAAAATTCTCCTTGGTAAGAGCTCTCCATTAGGCCCCTCTGTTACTTCCGGCTGTGCTAAGGCTCCGATCCATTTTTCTAGGGAAAAACAAAACGAAGCCACGAGGCCCCTCCTCGGAGAAGGACGCCCCAGCCTCCAGCGGCGGCCGGCCTGGCCCAGGCCTGCCCCAGGCGCCCGCGCCTCCCGTCCCGCCTCTCCTGGCCAGCTAGGCACGCACACCACAAACGAAAGCCTGAGACCTCAGTGTACAGGAAGAGGACACTGAAGGCTGGGCTTTTCCCATTTATGCGTACCCCTGACTCCACCAGAAGAGGAAAGAGAGCACTCCTCTTTCTGAAGACAAACCTCCCAGTGAGCGAAAATTTCTTGAAAAAGAATTCGAGGAAAACAGATGACACAGACATGAGAAGAGTTGTCTCGCATCACCTAGGACATTCTTAACCTAAGAAAGCGCAGGCTGTGCCGTCGAGGCAGGCATGGGTGAGCACCGCCCCGCAGCCCTGCGGAAGATGCTAGCTCCAGACAGCAAATCACAGTGAACCGCAAACTCTGCTCCCCCGACCCCGACCCCCCTCCGTGGAACACATATTAAAAGCCAGAGGCTAGCAAAGGCAAAATTTATTTCAACTGTACATAACAGACGTCTTTTTTTGAATATAAAACAAACACTTTGTTGCCATATGCAGCCACAAACAGGAGTATGCATACTGTACTGTACAATGGACATTCAGGTACACATCCGACTGGGTCCAGAGCGGCAGGCGCCCACGGAGACCGGCTCTCCCGCTCATAGACTGCAAGCACAATATACGCAGATTTTTCAAGGTCTTCCCCACTATATACACATCCCTGTGTTTTGGCAGTTTTATGCAAAACACATGATATAGCTTATAGACGTGTGGCAAGCATCAATTCAATGGGAACACCATCTGAGCTGTTGGCCAAGGGCCTGGAAATGGCTAAAACCTACCTTCCAGCTCAGATTCTTCCCCCTTTCGTTATAACACTAACTGTACACAGATATTACAGAATGGCAGAAACACGGGTGCTGGTTCAGCACGACGGAAGTCCCGCACAAGTGGAAACACTGGCCGTGGCACTCCCTCGCCTCAGCCCCGTGAGAACGGCCTTCAAGCCAGCGGCACGGGGACTTCCAGCTAGGTCACAAGGGCAAATGGTGCCAGGCTGCAGGACAAACCCAGCCAGCCAGCCAGGCGGTCATTCTGTAGTGCCCTCAGAACCGACAGAAAAGCACTGTGAAAATGGCTTTGCTTGGCACAAAGAGGACTTGCGGGAAATGGGAAAACTTTGGTGTTTGGAATATCAGTGTCAGGACAACCCATTTGGCGTTCAAGAGATGACATTTGGTGTTCAAGAGAAACCCAGGCGCACGCAGCATGGCCTGAAAGCCCGCGTGCACCAAGGCCCGGCCCGGCCCACTCACAGTCTCTGAGCAGAGAGGGGCCCCTGCGCTGTGAGAGCCTGGGAAGCCGCAACGCCACCTGACATGACAGGAAGTCAACAGATGCTTCTGAGCTCACTGTGCGACATGAAGCATATGCGCCGTCTGCTACTTGGCTGAATGTATATAATCTCCTCCCTCCCACGGGTGAATACTGGGCTCCAACTAGTTCTAGAAGGAAGACTGCTCCTCAACTTTCTTATTTACACTAACTGATATAAAAATATGAACTCTCCAGGTGGCATAAGCAGTTCAATAGACACTCGGGGACAGACAGACGTGTGCGACTCCAGGCTTTCTTAACGAGCCCCTGCCTGTGGCACTGGCCTCCAGCACAGCTCCTGGCGGGATGCCGGGAAGGCCGCGGGGACCAGCGCCGTGCACAGCGGGACCAGCTGCTCGGGCACAGGGTGTCGGCTCATGGCCACTCCACGCGAACAAGACTGGGACCCTGCACGCCCGGTGCCGGCGGAGGCAGGGCCTGCGAGTACAGGGCCACCACCGCCCACGGGGCTGGGAAACGCCACCCCAGCTGTCACGGTGTCTCACTTTCTGAGGCTGGCTTCGGGGTGTCCCTAATGCACACTGAGTGTGAGGGGGAGGGGTCTCACCCTCCCGCCCAGTGGGGACTGTGTGTGCACTGGGGCCACAAGTGTGTGCCATGGGCACAGTCAGTTTTTCGTGAAGCAGGAGCCAGTCCAAGGGAGGGCAGTGAGAAGCTTCCCACAACAAACCCCAGGGAAGGAGGGGTACCCCCAGATCTGAGATGTTCTCATAAGCGTGTTACACGGCAACTTGGTAAACTTTTGGGGACTTGCATCGCCATGGCAACCAAGAGTGAGGGTGACGTTCCACCGGGGCTGTGGAGGGAGTGTCCCTGCAGCTGAAAACAAGCACGTGTGCCCGCAGGCCGCGGGCTCAGACCTGGGAGTCGGGGCGGGCGGTTTCCTGGGTACGCACACAGCCTGACCTACGCGCGCGGAGGCCGGACTCCCGCCCTGCACTGCGGGGACACCAGTCTGCCAAGTGCCTTCTAAGAGAAACTCCTCCAACTAACGAAGTCTGGGGGATGACGTGCGGGTGTCTGGCCTGCGGGGAAACGGGGCCCAGAGCTGGCCATCTGCGGGGTGTGGATGTGCCCCTCGCGCGCCTGCCCAGGCCCGGAGCTCACACCCGCCGCGCTGACAGAGGCTCCTCCCGGGCACCCAGGGCAGGCGAGCACTCAGCCATCCGGTCTGGACTCAGCTCTGGAGGCATGGTTCTTCTCATTTCTCCACAACTACTGGACTGGCGCGTCCCGCACACACACACAATTACGTCCCTGTACGGAAGGCCAGAGTCTCCTCCACGTTGCTGGCACTTATCACAAACCTGTGTGGTTTCGGTATAAAATACAAAAGTGTTCATACAGCTGTATCTAAAACGAAACAAGACAGTCGCTACACCGAGAATAAAAACCCTAACCGTGTCAGGTGGGGCTGTAAGACCACCGCTGCCCGTGGAGAGGCCCCTCGGTGTAGCTTGTGGACACACCACTGCTTTCCAGTCGGTCGCTTGAGTGGACACTTCACGTGGCCAGTAAGCCCCACAAAGTACAATGGGAAATATCAGAAACGCTCCCCAAAGTTGTTAAAATATCACACAAAAGAGACGAGAAACAGCAAGAAAACATCTAAGAAAAGCAGGCTGCAGCACAGCGAGCATTGCCAAGAGAAGCTGAGAAGTGCGTTAGTTCTGGTGAGAGATATATGAGCAACAGCTCTTACGAGATGTAGAACCCATCCTGTAACTATGGGCTGTCCATACACTGTCATAGTCAGAGTCTTCCGAGAAGTCTGAAGGCTCCACACGGGAGAGGCTGCTGCGACGACCCAGGGAGTCTAGACTTGACTGGTCGTCGTCAGCCAAGACGTGATTATGCAT
>SJYW01002705.1:181083-196182 GCA_006410735.1 Raphicerus campestris
CGCCTCCTCTCCCTCGAGACTTGCCTCCCGCCTTCGAGGCCCCGCCTCCCACCGCAGTCCGCCAAGAGCCGGGTGTGTCCTCGCAGGCACTCACTTTTTCTCAGAGCGAACTCCTCGTCCGAGGGCTTCCTCTCCGGCTTGCGCTTGGGCAGTAGCTTCTTCATGGTCTTGGGACTCTTGCTCAGGTCCTGGGGAAGGAGAGGAAAAGGCTGGCAGACCCCAGATCTGGCGGGAGGGCACTGCTGCGGTGGAGGGGGAAGCTGAGAACACTCCAGCGCCCGGCCCGCACATGCTGACCGCGCTCTGCCAGCTGCAGAGCGCTGACATCCTGAGGCACAGGCTCTGAAGGCCCTCCTCCGCCTGGACCCGCCGGCACCGGGACAACCAGGACCACTCCCAGGGAGGCGCGGCAGCCGGCAGTGCGGGGAGAGAGCGCAGCGGGCTGACGCCTGTGCAGGGAGCCACATGCACTGCCCACTCTAGGGCAGACCCTCCGCTGCAGCCAACCAGAAAGACAGGAGGAAACTGCCGATTCCTAAATGGAAGGTGAGGGAAACAGTTCCTTTAGGAACGTATCCGAAGCCTCAAGGGAGAAGAAAACGAACAGAATCAGCCCACGGGCAGCACACTGGCGCCCCCTCCGCTGGCAAAGCTATGTTCACAGCCCAGAGTCCGTCCCTCCGTCCACAGCACATCCGGACCCTCAGCGGGCAGGAGAGAAGCAAGCAGCAGCCCACGCGGCCATCAAGGTTGCGGCCGTCAAGCACGCACTGAACACCAGTGTCAGAGAGGCTCACTTCTGCATCACTGAGTCACATTCACCGCCGCTTAACCTCACAAGGCCAATCTGAGGCTGAGAACGGGACTCAGGCTATGGGAGGGGTCAGGCTGACAAGCACCGAAACAACAGCCTGCGTTCCAAAGGTATCTCTCCAAAGTCTGTGAAAGTGAAAACTTTCAGAGCGCATGAAAATGCAGCAGGCCATCAGTTCCGAAGAAGTGAATGCAGCCGGGGTCGAGGCACAGGGGAGCCTGGGAGCAGGCGGCAGCGAGTGCCGGCCTTGCCCCAGGACCGCTTGCTCTGTGACCATGTCCACGGCCACGCCCGCCGAGCCTCTCTCCTCTACCCCACTCCCCCTCCCCTGTAACGAACCGGCCACAGGGCGTGGCCGCACCCTGCAACACCAAGGTAAGCAGGGAGGATGCCAAAATGGGCCTCCAGGAAAAAACACGTCCTAAGCACCAAAGCTCACTAACAAAACCCGTAACGGATTAACTGTCATTTACGCTGTACGCTCCTATGTACCTTAAAATTCCTCCAGCAAGGATGGAGGCAGGGTCTGCCCCAGGTCCTTCGCAAATGTGGCCTCATGGAGATGCAAACCCGCACAAAAGCGCTGCACCAGGCTCACAAACAGGCCCCGCCCACCAAGCTCACTGTCCCACCCACCATGCTCGCAGCCACACCTACATCCCACCCCGCCCACGGCACGAGCCACACCCACACCAGAGTAACCGAACTCACACTCAAGCTCGCACGTGTGATCACCACACTGGTCAACCGGCTTCCTCAAAGCGCAAACACTGCCCCGAGCCTGTCCCCCTCTCTCTGATGGACACAGAGGGGACCCCACGGGGGTCTCCCCAGGACTCCAGGGCCCTGGAGCACAAGGGAGAGAAGGCAGAGCCTCCCATTCTGAAGAGACTCATCAGCTCCACGTCACAGACACAAACACGGGGCTGTCACATTCCCACACTCACTAGGGCTCACCTCCTTGTAGCAGAGGGCAGCCGAGGGCCGCAGGGGGGGTGCTGGTCGCAGGCAGCTCAGGCTCCAGGGCTTCGGGGTCTTCGGAGGCTCCAGGGGCCCCCAGTTGATGGTGGTGTGTGGAGTGCCGTGGTGGGAGGGGTGGGGCAGCGTGTGGTAGGCGGGCGTCAGCGGCGCGGGCTTGCTGTCCGCGTGCTTGCTAGACGGGGTGATGGAGTGGGAAGGGAGCTGCCAGGGACAGGGAGAGAGCAGAGTGCGTTCACCGCCAGAAGCCCCGAGGCCAGCCCAGCCCTCCCAGCACAGCGGCGCCCACTTGCTAGTGCGCATCCTGAATCTCCAGACGCTCGAGTTACTGGCCGTCAGGCAGAGCATCCCCCACACCCTGCCTGAGGCCCGCTGAGCTCAGGGCAGGAAGCAGCAGGTTGCCGGGTCCAGACCCGGAAATCTATCAACCGCCTTTAACTGCCATGCAGTCACATTTGCAAAAAAGGCAAATTTCATTTAATACAGATATCAGGATTTTATAAAAGAATGGGTATTCTCTGTACTGGGAATGTGACTGGGGGTACCTTGCCAGCAAAAGTAGGGCCCGATCCCTGTTTTTGTTAAAAAAATTTTTTTCCCTGTCACACAGTCAGGCCTATTCATGTCAATGGTTGCTTTTATATTATAAATGCAAAATACAATTGCAACAGAGACCATATTGCTTAAAAAACAAAAAAAAAATTTACTGTCTTTTTGAAGAAAAATTTTACCAATCCCTTGGGTAAAATATTTTCTCAGAAAAATCAGCTTTAATCAAGGCAAAGTTACATAAATCTAATTTCTCAGAAGGACCTTATTAATGGGGTTTATACTCCTAGAAACTCCAAAAGCATCTGATCCCACTCACAAGTAAGAAAGCACTAAACAATTCAAAACTAGCCGGTGGCCTCGGATCAGCCCAAAGCAGTACGGCGCGCTTAGCAGGAGAGAGTCGAGCTGTTCTGTGAGCTGGAAACCAGTCAGGTCCTTATGCAGGAGAAATGAACACTATTTGAAACACAGGCTTAAAGGGGAGCCTGGGCTCAAGCTGAGGCCTAGGGCTCGAGGACAGAAGCAGTGGACTCGGCCATGACCACACAGCTGCCCTGGGGCCAGCGAGGCCAGGGTCCCGGCACAGGGCTACCTGCGGTGGGACTTTGTGGAGGTCAGTCTCAGGCTGTTACCACCTGAGTGAGAAGGCACTCCCTTTTGATGACACACATGTACACACCTATGCCCTCGGGATAAATTTAGTCCCCTGAAAGCTAAGCTTCTCTAGTATCCGTTTACAGTATGGAAAAGTTGTCACGGCAAAACCATTCGAAATGATAGCTGAAGCAAATGAATAGTTTTCCCCCAAACCGCTGAGAAATGGAGTAAGAGGCGGCACCAGTGGCCAGCACACCACCCACAGGCACCGTCCCCGAGACGGCCCTTCAGGCTCAAGGACAGCGGCCACAGGGTGAACCACGTGGGAGAAGCCCCGGAGAGACCCTCACAAGCCCCGAGTGGTGTTCGAGGCCCACCCTGGGCAGGCAGCTGCCTAAGCGGGTGCCAACGGGCGCCTCCCCAGTGAACCGTGTGCGTGCACGTGTGCGAGCTCTCGAGAGGCAGACAAGCAGGCCTGGCTCACGGGTGGGTCCCTGTGAGGCGATCGCAGCCCATGGGGGGTGAGGACGCGCCTGCAGAGGCCCGAGGCCCGGCCGCGCTCTCCTGGCCCGGGGTCTGCGGGGGTGGGGGGGCGGGGCCCTTACGGTGTGCGACGGCACCGAGTGGGGCTTGCTGCTGGGGTTCCCCGCTGAGGCGGCCTTCGTCTGCTTCTGCAGGCGGTCCACCCACTCGTGGAGGTCCTGCTGGTTGCTGCAGGACACCAGGATCCGCTCGATCATGCTCCCTGGAAGAGACAGACACAGGATGGAGGCGGGAGGGTGCCCGAGCGCACACACGTGCACCCCAAGGAGGCCCCACAGCACGCCCCGCAGCCCTCGGGGCTCAGCGGGGCCTGCACACGAGGGCCGCTGCCTCGGCGCCCGAGCAGAGAGCACCCACAGAGCCCGTGCCTATCACCTGATATTTCAAACGCGTTTCTATGATTCTCACTGTCCTCAAGCTTTGTGATTGTCATTCCTGTCGTTGGTAGCTTTCCCTAAAAAAGAGCCCCCCCAACGAAAAGAAGCAGTTAGTGCTTTTCTAGTAAAGGAGGTACCGTTATTAAAGTAAATATTAAACAATTTTAGAAAAGGCAGAGGAACTGTCTTTGTAAGGCAAACTCTCTTGTTTGTACCAAAAGCATGCATACAAAAACCTCTACCTTGATTAAGAAATTGTAATACTATAATCAAGAAATGAGCCAGCAAAAAGGTACAGGGCTGCAAACCAGAACAAAACCATTTCATCTGATGAGTTACTCTAAATATAAACAGCAAGACACAAAAACATTATATACATTATGATTAAAAAAAAAAAACTAGGGTCCACGGTGGCTATTTTAAACGATGTTTATGGAAAGGAAGCAGAGATATGCCTTAGAGAAACACGGGGGAAGTTCCACACGTGAAGGTGAAATANCCTGACGGACAACCTTCACAAAACGCCACAGATCTCCTCCTGCAAGGCCTCCTCTGGGTGGAGTGCTGACGTCTGTCTAGGAGCCCACTTCTCCTCCAGGATCTAGACCTTCACCCCTGTCTACACTCACTCACCTGGGTCCTAATTCAGAGTGACCCGAGGTGCTGTCACTGCAACAGCCAAGAGTCTCCGCTGCAAGCCAAGGCCAAGCACGGAAGCCCAGCCTGGAACTGTGGCCGCGCAAGCTGCTCCGGGTGGCAGGGCAGCCCCTCAGCAAGCAGGCGACGCGAGGGCCCTGGGGGTGGTCCCTGGGGCCCGCTCCTCCCCGCACAGTGAGGGGAGAGCGCCCATCTGAAGGGCCAGGACAGCCCACGAGTGCGCCCGTGCATGAGGCCCCTCTGCTGCTCGCTCAGGCAGAGGAGGGGAAGCACCAAGACACACGGGGACCCGAAGAGGAAGAGCTGCTCTGACGAGGAAAAAGAAGAGCATCGCAGCAAAGCCACACCAGGAGTTTAGCANTCGCTCAGGCAGAGGAGGGGAAGCACCAAGACACACGGGGACCCGAAGAGGAAGAGCTGCTCTGACGAGGAAAAAGAAGAGCATCGCAGCAAAGCCACACCAGGAGTTTAGCGCGGTCCTTTCTACGCGCAGTAACATTCACCCTGCCTGCTGACAGGAGGGCGAGGTCTCTGCCCCTGGCTTCCCCTCCCCTCAAGTTCAGCAGAAAGACACTTACCTGCTGTTACTTTATTCAGCGTCACTAAGGAGCTGAGGACCTTGTTGAAATTCTGCCCCTGATACAAATCGTTCGCATCAAATGTCTGCAACGGAAAGAGAACAAGCAGGATTAGCCAGGCCCGGCACTGGGGCAGGACATGGCAGTTCTGTGCAGCGGGAGGAAGACAGCGGGCTTTGCAGGTGAGACCCGGGCACGGGCACCCCAGGAGCTCAGCTTCCAGGAGGCCAGGCCACTCCGCTCCTGGGGCTGAGTCCGTTTCTGAACCACCCTGCCCCACCCTCCCAGTGACCTGGGGCACTCCTGGCACTCAGAGAAGGCTTGTCTCCTTAGACTGAGGCCAGGGCTGCTGGGCACGCCTACGACAGACTTCCTCTCCCAGTCACAGCCCAGGCCAAAGTCAGGAGCAGCCAAAGGGAAGCCCAGACGCCAGAGTGGACGTAGGGTCGAGGGAGAGGAAGCAGAGAGGCAGGCTCCAGAAAGAGGGGTGCCTCAACCTAGAGACCAGGGGCACGACTGCGCTGGCCCAGCCCCGCCCGCCCAGGAGCTGCAAGAGAACGCGCGTCGGGCTGCCCAGCACAGCGCCACGGTCTCGGACGTGTGCACAGACACCAATGGGCTGAGACACACACACCTCACTCCCAAACGCTGTCTGAAGATCACACACAGCTTTGGATCACTAACAACAACAACTCCTCGCCAAAAAATTTAACCATCAGATGATCCACAACTCTGTGCCAGAGAAAGTAGGGAAAGAAAATTCTTTCAGAGATGCAGTTAGCAGAAAGATGTGTTCATGTGTCAGAATGAACACTGGATAACATGCTTCAAAGGTTCTCTCACTGGGGCAAAAATGAACTCTGGTGGCCAGCCATCCCAGGAGCGGCTTCCTCTGCAGGCCGCCCGTCACCTCTGCCCCGCTTGCTCACGGTTCCTGCGTCTCACATCCTGCCAGGAAGCCCGGCTCCTCTTCCTGCCTCCCAGCCCCTGCACAGCTAACTTGTACTCACGAGCTCCCGCAGCCCCATCACCCGGCGGACTCGGCACAGCCAGCGAGGCCCTAGCACACTGCACAGTCCCGGTGCGGGCCGCCGCACAAACTGAAACCCGCCCCGCAGACCTCAGACCCCACAGCCAAAGGACGGCCCGCACGCAGTAAGAAGGCAGCGACCTGCCCGGCGCCCACCATGCCACCATCCCCCCACGGCTCGGAAGGTCTCTGTGAGGACAGGCCCAGGACACAGGGCTGCCCCAAATGTCGACAGTCACTGCAGTCTCTGGCCCGCTCTCCTGCTTTACCTTCCGAGACGAGTCAGCACCCTCGTGAGATGAGCTTAGACGGGAACCAAAGAAAGAAAACCCAAGAGCTGAACAACCAGCTCCAGAAAGGAGACCATTAAACCCAAGCTTAGCGAGGAACGCAGACAGAACTGGGAGAGGGGAAGAGTCGTGAACTCAGAGAGCCCGGCACCCTGCAGCACATCACGCCTTCCTCCACGTGGAGCGGAGACGTGCACTCGTGAAGCCAGATCCTGGCCGCCTGTGAGAACGAGCGCCCCTTAGGACAGCCTCTGGAATCCCCAGGACAGACTACACTCAGGTCAGAGGAGACCGTGATTCGGCGGGTGTGTGCAGCTACATCTGCAACGGGCTGGCTGAGGTCTTTATTGGAAGGAGGGCCCTGAACAGGCCTCCACGCCCTTCTGTCAGAACACAAAAGCTCCTTCTCCTGGAAAAGGCAGGAGGAGGCGGTCTCAGCTCTCAACTCCTAATTCCAGAACTTGGAAAATTCAAATTGCAGTATTCTGCAAGAAGAAATATACATAAAAGTATCTACTAACCTTCATCGTGGTGAGGCAGAGAGTCACAAAACCCAGAAAAACAGGATGTTGAAAGCTGAAGTTTCCTGTTATTCCAGAACTATATATCTTACTTGGACACCAGGAAGCGTCTGGTTGGCTGAAGCAGCCCACCAATGGGCTCCAAAGTGATGTCAGAACTTAAGTGAATTCACACACACACCACACTTCTCAACAGGAAGCTACACAATGAGACCAGACAAGCGCTTGCCACCGAGAGGGGAAGATGCACATTCTGAGTCAACAAATGTTTTGACTAAAGGGCTTCTCTAGAGAAAGATAACCAACTACTTCCTGAAACAGCACTCTATTCAACAAAAGAAAATCTTAGGGTTCAGAGAAAGTGGGAATAACGGTGCGCACAGTTACCCTGGAGCACTCGCGCTTTGGAGACAAGCCTGCCCGCCCGTGGACCCTCTGCCGGTGGTCACCTCAGTCCATCAGGGCACCGAGGCTCTCAGACAGAAGTCCACCCGCCCAGCGTTCCAGCCCGACCCGTGCAGCAGAGAAGGCAGGTTCTCGAGCACCTAGGGCCCGGAGCCGCCGAGTGCAGTGGACACTGCACGGGAGGGCTAAGCCGGACCATCACTCGCCTGAGCTGAACTCGACCTCCCAGCCGTCAGCTCACTCCCTACACCACCCTCTGACACGCTCTTTCCTTACACTTAGCATCACACGTGGTTCAGGCTTGGTCCCTGAACTAACACCGGACACAGGAGGACCCACCCGTCCCCGAGGAAGAGATGAGGCGCCACACGCCAGCCGCCACCAGCACCCACGGCGGGGCGATGCGGTCAGGGTGGCCCGCCCACCAGAGCAGGAGCTCTGAGGCCCCCAGCCAGAGGATGACCACGCTGCCGTCCGGCTCCCGTCTGACTGCAGTGTCCCAGCCTCCGCTCGGCCCCTCCCCAGACGCGGGGAGGGCACCCCCACCCGCCGTCGGCCAACAAGAGCCAGCACGAGCAGCTGCTCTGAGCAGGANACGCTGTCTGAAGATCACACACAGCTTTGGATCACTAACAACAACAACTCCTCGCCAAAAAATTTAACCATCAGATGATCCACAACTCTGTGCCAGAGAAAGTAGGGAAAGAAAATTCTTTCAGAGATGCAGTTAGCAGAAAGATGTGTTCATGTGTCAGAATGAACACTGGATAACATGCTTCAAAGGTTCTCTCACTGGGGCAAAAATGAACTCTGGTGGCCAGCCATCCCAGGAGCGGCTTCCTCTGCAGGCCGCCCGTCACCTCTGCCCCGCTTGCTCACGGTTCCTGCGTCTCACATCCTGCCAGGAAGCCCGGCTTCTCTTCCTGCCTCCCAGCCCCTGCACAGCTAACTTGTACTCGGCAGCTCCCGCAGCCCCATCACCCGGCGGACTCGGCACAGCCAGCGAGGCCCTAGCACACTGCACAGTCCCGGTGCGGGCCGCCGCACAAACTGAAACCCGCCCCGCAGACCTCAGACCCCACAGCCAAAGGACGGCCCGCACGCAGTAAGAAGGCAGCGACCTGCCCGGCGCCCACCATGCCACCATCCCCCCACGGCTCGGAAGGTCTCTGTGAGGACAGGCCCAGGACACAGGGCTGCCCCAAATGTCGACAGTCACTGCAGTCTCTGGCCCGCTCTCCTGCTTTACCTTCCGAGACGAGTCAGCACCCTCGTGAGATGAGCTTAGACGGGAACCAAAGAAAGAAAACCCAAGAGCTGAACAACCAGCTCCAGAAAGGAGACCATTAAACCCAAGCTTAGCGAGGAACGCAGACAGAACTGGGAGAGGGGAAGAGTCGTGAACTCAGAGAGCCCGGCACCCTGCAGCACATCACGCCTTCCTCCACGTGGAGCGGAGACGTGCACTCGTGAAGCCAGATCCTGGCCGCCTGTGAGAACGAGCGCCCCTTAGGACAGCCTCTGGAATCCCCAGGACAGACTACACTCAGGTCAGAGGAGACCGTGATTCGGCGGGTGTGTGCAGCTACATCTGCAACGGGCTGGCTGAGGTCTTTATTGGAAGGAGGGCCCTGAACAGGCCTCCACGCCCTTCTGTCAGAACACAAAAGCTCCTTCTCCTGGAAAAGGCAGGAGGAGGCGGTCTCAGCTCTCAACTCCTAATTCCAGAACTTGGAAAATTCAAATTGTAGTATTCTGCAAGAAGAAATATACATAAAAGTATCTACTAACCTTCATCGTGGTGAGGCAGAGAGTCACAAAACCCAGAAAAACAGGATGTTGAAAGCTGAAGTTTCCTGTTATTCCAGAACTATATATCTTACTTGGACACCAGGAAGCGTCTGGTTGGCTGAAGCAGCCCACCAATGGGCTCCAAAGTGATGTCAGAACTTAAGTGAATTCACACACACACCACACTTCTCAACAGGAAGCTACACAATGAGACCAGACAAGCGCTTGCCACCGAGAGGGGAAGATGCACATTCTGAGTCAACAAATGTTTTGACTAAAGGGCTTCTCTAGAGAAAGATAACCAACTACTTCCTGAAACAGCACTCTATTCAACAAAAGAAAATCTTAGGGTTCAGAGAAAGTGGGAATAACGGTGCGCACAGTTACCCTGGAGCACTCGCGCTTTGGAGACAAGCCTGCCCGCCCGTGGACCCTCTGCCGGTGGTCACCTCAGTCCATCAGGGCACCGAGGCTCTCAGACAGAAGTCCACCCGCCCAGCGTTCCAGCCCGACCCGTGCAGCAGAGAAGGCAGGTTCTCGAGCACCTAGGGCCCGGAGCCGCCGAGTGCAGTGGACACTGCACGGGAGGGCTAAGCCGGACCATCACTCGCCTGAGCTGAACTCGACCTCCCAGCCGTCAGCTCACTCCCTACACCACCCTCTGACACGCTCTTTCCTTACACTTAGCATCACACGTGGTTCAGGCTTGGTCCCTGAACTAACACCGGACACAGGAGGACCCACCCGTCCCCGAGGAAGAGATGAGGCGCCACACGCCAGCCGCCACCAGCACCCACGGCGGGGCGATGCGGTCAGGGTGGCCCGCCCACCAGAGCAGGAGCTCTGAGGCCCCCAGCCAGAGGATGACCACGCTGCCGTCCGGCTCCCGTCTGACTGCAGTGTCCCAGCCTCCGCTCGGCCCCTCCCCAGACGCGGGGAGGGCACCCCCACCCGCCGTCGGCCAACAAGAGCCAGCACGAGCAGCTGCTCTGAGCAGGACGCTGCCCTCATGTCCCAACAGAAGCTTCAGGAACCTTCCGGCATAAGCAGGGCACGGCGCTCGGGAGCTTCTCCCCTGGCCTGAACTCCAGGATAAAGAGGCCACACCGTCTCCGCAGCCAGCACAACGGGCAGGACACACCTCCCGAGTGGTCAGCCACGGGGTCGTGCGGGCTGCTGGTGGGCAAGCGCAGGACATAAACCCATGTCTCCCCCAGTACAGCTGGCTTCTGAAGAGAGAGCACAGCTGCTTCACAGGCCTGCTCAAGGAATCCCCCAGAAAGCCCCCAGGTCTCCGGCTCGCCCTCAGAGGGCTCGGGCTCTCCCAGGAGACGCCCCTCTCCCCCGCGCGCTGGCACCTCCGCAGGGGCCGCATGAGCCGGGAAGGAGGCTGGGGCCCGGAGATGAAGGGAGACAGGGCCCAGGGCAGCTGTTGACCTAACAAGTCACCCCAACACCCAGATGCCCAACCGCAAGCCATGGCTCCGGTGCCCACAGCCTGCTGGGCACGTGGCTCTGTCTCCCTCGGGCGGGCCCCAGTCGCTAGACCCTCGGCGTCCGGGGAACGGCCACGGCCCCCTTCAGGAGGGAGGGGCCCTGCGGGAAACCTGCCCCAGGCCCTCGATGGGCTTCCACCTACTGGGCCACCCTCTTCTCCTCAAACCCAGCTACCACTCCTGCTAACCAGGCCTGCGGAGCGCTGGCATGCCTGACGCGGCCGGGGGGCACCCCCACCCGCAGGGTGATGGCAGGGCGCCAGCTCACCCATCTGAGGGGCTCTCCCCGCCCCAACACCGGCTTTGCCTTAGCTTCCAGGCTCACAGATGGTGCAAGAGTCAGGAGAGTCTCCCATATAATAACAGAAAAGCAAACTTCACATAACGTTAGACTTCATGTAACAAAGAGCTTGTCAGTCAGGAACCTTCCAACTGTAAGCAAGGGAAACCCAACTCAAACTGGCGTAAACAAAAAAAAAACAATTATCGGTTTGCATAACTAATAAGTCGAGAACAGCAAGGACCATGGGCACGAAATCAGAAGCTTCGGGCATCTCCTGACTCAGCTTGTCTCCGCGTGGGCTGCAGATCAGGAAGGTCCTTCCTCACGAGGCCACCAGGAGCCCCCGGCCACAGCCAGCAAGTCCGCCACCTCGACCACACCTGTGGGCCCTGCTGGAGTCACAGCCAAGAGGCCAGAGAGGCAGGGCAGCGCAGAGCCAGGCAAGGCCAGGTGATGACATGCAAGGACCTCCTGGAGACTGCTCGCAGCTGGGACTCAGAGCAGGCAGGAAAGGTCGCCTGGGGACCGACTGCCAGAGCCGGGAGCAACACAGCGGCAGCGAGCTGCTCCCACCAGCGCTGCACACACACACACCCGCCCCGTCTCACCAGACGCCACAGCAGACTCTGACCCGCCTGGCCACACTGCTGCAAAAGTAGACGGCTCACACCTCAACGCCGCCACCACGGCTGCGGTGCCAGAGAGAGCAGACCAGGCAGTGCGGAGGAGCCTTCCTTCCACCCTCCTCAGGGAGAGGACCCCCACCGCGGAAGGCCGACACAGCGGAGAAGCTCTCCTTCCACCATTCGCCAGGGAGAAGACCCCCTCCGCGGAAGGCCAACACAGCTCCGTCCCAACTCAGGCAGCTTCAGCATTCCAAATGCAACCAGCCAGGTCGGCTCCGCTGATGAATTTAGGAGGAAGTTATTTTTGACACAAGAAACCGTTACTTTTGGCATAGCTCTGGAGTGTCGCTCTCAAAATTTAAAAATATAATCTTGCCCTATCACATTGTCAAGTGGAATTTGTGATTTTAGAACAAGATGAGTAAAAAAATGAATCTTAAATGAGTTGTGCTATTTAAGTTTAATGCAAATGGTCCATATTGCTGGGGATATGTGAAAAGCAGAAATCCAGCAGAGAATGTTCTCTTTCTCGGCTTCTGCAGATTCTGCATTTAATTCCACCTACTCCTACACCCTAGGGATAAAATTAAAGCTCGATGATGGATTCTATCGATACGCAGTACGTTCACCCTATGTGACCCCATTTTTTTCCCTTAAAATGACAATTACATCATATTCAGTTCTGTGGATTCCACTGTATCGACACCTAAAACACGAAGACAAGGACCACTTACTCAAAAAGAGAGACACCGAATATTTTAGGCATTTCCAGGAAGGGCTGGGTCAGAAGGGAGCGCAGAGTCCTGAGGAGTGAGCCAGCAGGACCCACGCGTGGAAGGGCTGTGACGTCTCCGCCCCCGTAAGCACCGTCATCCCAGACAGACGGCACCAGGTGAGAAGACGCACACGAGCAGCCTCTGCGGCCCCAGGCGCTACGCTGCAGACTTCACCCCAACCTCACCTCGTAAAGGGGAAACCAAGGCTCCAAAAGGCCTTCTGACAGAGGGTCCAGACGGGAGCAGAGAGCTGAGCTGCATCAGTCGCTGGGGCCCCCAACCCACACACAGGTCAGTGGGGCAGCGCCAGCAGGGTGGGCGGCTCGGCACTGGCCCGTCTGCCCGCCGAGGGCTCCGCGTCCGGAGGACAGTTGCACAGCCGCCAGACAGAGGGTCTGAGCAGGTACCCGGCAGCTACTCAGGCTGACGGCTGGTTAGGTGCGGACGCTTAGAGTCAAAAAGGCAAGAAGCACCCTGCAGCAATGCTCAAACCAAGTCGTGACAAAACCCAAACTGTGAGAAACGCGTCAAGACGGCAAACCGCAAGTACGCACTGACTCGCATCCCTCCCAGCTGCTCAGAGATGGCAGAAAGCAGCCTGTGCTGACAACAAAGAACCCACCACAGGGCGAAGGCAGGGGCAAGGGGCCACCAGCCGTCGAGAAGCGGCTCAGGGAATTCCTGTGGGGCTCCACGGTTAACAACCTAGAGTCTTCAAAACCAAGGGAGTCGCAAAGGACAGCGGTGGAGAAGCTGGAGAGCAACGGCACACGCCACGGTGAACGCAGCGCGCGACCTCGGGTGGCGCCAGCACTGAAGAGACGCCACCGAGGCCCCCGCAGACCCGGGACCGCAGGAGGGAAGGCGTCGCCAGAGCAGCATAAATGCCTGGGCACGCTTGGGCGGTACCAGCCCAACGTGGCGGCACAACAGGGGGGCCTCGTTTTGAAGACATGCGTGCTGGGCACATCCTGGAGTATCCCTGGGGGTGCTGAGCTGCGCTCAGTCGTGTCTGACCCTCTGTGACCCCAGAGACTGTAGCCCACCCGGCTCCTCTGTCCATGGGGGTCTCCAGGCAAGGATACTGCAGTGCGCTGCCATGCCCTCCTCCAGGGAATCCCCCGACCCAGGGATCAAAGCCAGGTCTCCTGCACCGCAGGCCTATTCTTTACCAGCTGAGCCACCGGAAAAGCCCACGTGGGGGTTAGTTAGCGAAGGAACCAGGGTTCCCACACAGCTCAGCGACCGAACAGCAAGGCACCGTCCACACGACGACAGCGTGGAAGCACAGGGCGTTCACCCTCGTCTCCCGGCTGTTCTGCTGGCTGTAAACTTTGCAAAATGAAACGGGCTGATTGCGAGGATCTCTCCTGCACCCCCTAACCGGCCCCCCGGCTCCAGACGTCAGCAGACAGGGAAGCACTTCACTCGTCACGCACAGAGCCTTCCTCTGCAGGCCTCAGGGAACAGGACTCAAACCAGCCATACCACAGGGCCCCTATCCACTCAGTCGCTGCCACTCAAAACGCCCCGAGTCCCAGCGCGGCTGGGCCAGCCCAGTCGGGCCAGCCCGGTCCTGCACCGGGAAGAGTGGAGAACAGCAGCTTCCCTCTGTGCCTCCTCCACCAGGCAGGCTCCCTGGCTCTCCCACAGGCTTGGGGGAAACACGTGGACCCCTGTCCCAGCCAGACCGCTCCCAACGTCACCAGCCCCTCATGCCAAGCACACAGCAGGACTTCCCTGGTGTCCAGGGGATAAGAATCCGCCTGCCAATGCAGGGGACACATGTTCAACCCCTGGTCTGGGAAGATCCCAAACAACCCAGAGCAACTTATCTCCAGCACCTGGAGCCCGTGCTCCACGACAAGAGGAGACGCCCCAACGGGAAGCCTGTGCACCGCACCGAGACAGGGTCCCCGCTCGCCGCAGCTATGGGGGACCCGTGCACGGCAACAGGACCCAGCACAGCCAAAAGCAAACACAAAACTTAAGGGACCCCCAGGGGAGCTAGTTACAGCAGCCTCTCCACAGGGGGCGCCGCTGGGCCCACAGTCCCCCACAGAAGCTCCGCAGCCCACGGGTGCCAGCCCGCCTGCCTGCTACTCTCCCTAGAGCAGGAGTGCGCGCGGCAGTCACCCCGCAGCACAGGGGGAGACACCAGCGGTCGTGGACAGGAGACCCGGCACCCCTCAGCTTGAGGACCAGGCACTCTCCCAACTACCAGGGAAAAAGACCAATACAGATCAACCTGAATCGGGTCCAAAATTTGGGTCAAATTAGCTCAGAAGTGCATATTTTGCCTAGAAAGTTTTTTTTTAACATACTGAATGCAGATCTCACATCTAAATATGGTCTGAGAGGCCTCGGGATTTGTTTCGCTTTGCAGTGATTCCCTGGGAACCTGTCCTCTTGCTAGTTCCCAGGACTCAGAGGAACTCCACAGGGACACAAACCACCCCAGGGCACAGAGGGGGGCGCTGTGCACTCCCCAAGACCAGTGGGAGAAGCCTGTCAGGAGAGGGGTCCCTTCCTCAAGATCAGCAGGCATTTTCTTGATTTGTTTTTAACACGAAAATAGAAAAGTGACAACTAGAAGATATTCAAAGAAGTCCGTTTCACTGGACTTGGAAGAGGGGGAAACAGAGTGAAAGAGGGGAATGAGGTCAAAAGCCAGGCCACCGAGGGGCTAGAAGTCCTGTGGCCAGAGCAGCAGGCGGCCAAATGTGTGAGGACTTCGCGAGCACGCAGAACGCAGTACCCAACAGCAGCCGTCCCCCTGCTCCAC
>SJYW01002705.1:206706-222706 GCA_006410735.1 Raphicerus campestris
CAGCCCTCCGCGGCCCCCGGGCCGCCCGCCCCTCACGCCCGCGCGCCCCTGGCCGCCCCCCGGCGCCCGCGCGCCCGGCCGCCGCTCTCCGCACCCGCTGTCCTTCCTCCCGGCTGCACCAATCTCCTCAGGCCCCTTCCCTCACCAGGAAGTGGAGCGGCGGCGGCGGAAGTGACGTCTTCAGACCGCGCCCCGGCCGGCCCCCCTCACGCGCCCCCTTCCGGTCTCCGCCTGGCTGGCGCCGCCTCCTCGCAGGGCTCCTGGCCCTCGGCCTCGGGCTCAGCGCGCCGGACGCAGGCCGCGCGCGGACTCCTCCGTCCCCGAAAGCTGGCGCTTTTCCCCGCCGCGGCCCCGCGGACGCAGCCCGCCCGCCCAGCGGGGACCCGGGAAAGCCTGGCCTCCGCCGCTTCGAGCAGCAACGAAGGGGCTGGCGAGAACCTGTTCTTTCTTCAGTTCTTCCCCGCCCCCGGCTCGAGGGGGCAGGGGGCTACAAGTCTAATATATGATTTTAACAAATTAGCAGCGTAAATTAAGCATGTTGGGATTAAAGCGCAACGTTTTCTTCTCCTAAATATGGACCGTGTGTTTCATCAATGATTAACCAAAATAGCCGGTTACTCGGCAGCGCGAAGGCTGCTGGAGATAAATGGTGGCAGCTGCAGCCTCCCTCACAGGAGAGGAGCGGCGGGGGCTCCCGCGGACAGACCTTCGGTGCTTGGTCCAAGGCAGAGCTGTCAAGGCCACCGCCACGCGTGTAAGGAGTTACTAAAAACCTCCCACGGCAAGAAACGAAGGAAACCAAGAACCACCAATTACACAGAACAATCAGGGGAGAAGCCTGAGACCTCAGAAGAGCTTTCTGTTGTTCTGAACGACACATGAAGGCTTTTTACACTGAAGTGTCATCGGGAATTCGAGCATTCAGGACGCTCAAGACATTTTTGTCTTTCTGTCTTCTAGGGTGAAATTTCGACATTCCATCAGGCCTCTCTCAGGAATACTGGAGTTTCCTGTCAAAGTGCTCAGGCTTCTAAAATTACAAAAGAAAACCAGGGTGTTAAGCAGTGCAAGATGGAGGAAATGAGACTTTCTTCCCCCCAAAGTTTAAAAATCCCTAGAGAAGTGCCAACATGTTCCCTCCAAATACTGAACAGATTTGTGTTTTCCAATGGAACAGCAAAACCAAAGCTTCCTTCTAGTCCCATCTACTCCTTCCTCACACTCCCTCACACAGTCAGTCCTCATGGATTCCGTATTTGCAAATTGACCTACTCGATAAAATTTATGTGTAACCACAAAATCCGTATTTGCAGCACTTTCTCAGCCATTTATAAATGTGCAAAGCAGCAAGAAATTTGAATTTCCTTATGCACACGTTCTCAGCTGAATTTGAGCAAGGGCATGCTGTGCCATCTTACATTAGCTCATAATGGAAGCAGATGTTCTTTCTGCTATCTACTGGTGCTACGTTTTTCACCTTTTTTTTTTTTCTTTTTCTTGGTGATTTCACTATTTTAAATGGCCCCTGAGCATAGTGTTAAAGCACTGTCCAGTGTTCCTAAGCACAAGAAGGTTGCGATGTGCCTTACAGAGAAAATACATATGATACATAAACTTCATTCAGGCCTGAATTATAGTGCTACCGGCCCCGAGTTCAAGGTTAATGAGTCAACAATACAGTGCATCTAGAAAAAGAAGATATTTGGAAATTACATGAAGCCGCTCTGGAAAGTGCTAAAGTAACCTTTATGGTGCATGATGCAGCTGTGGGAAAGATGGAAAAGCAACTAAATTTGTGGATTCATGAGATGACAAGCAATAAAAAGAGCATAGTAGACAGCATTGTTGTGAGGCTGAAAGCCAAAGAAATGTGCACTCATCTTAACCAGGGCCAGGACAATGCTAAGCCCTTCTCAGCTAGTGCAGGTTGGCTTGCACAATTCAAAAAGTGATGCCACATGAAAAATGTCAGATTTGCAGGCAAGCCAGGCTCTACAGACCAGGAGGCAGCAGAAGAGTTTAGAAAATACCTGCCAAGTGTTAAAAGAGTTACACAGAATAGCAGGTTTTCAGTGCTGATGAAACTGGCTTATTTTACAAGAATGCTGGCAAGTGAACCTGTGAAATGCAAATAGCCTCCAAAGCTCCTGGCTTTAAATCACTCAAAGAGTGGGTAACCTTGCTATTATGTGCAGTAGCCAATGGTGACTTTAAGAGAAAACCCCATGGTACACAGAGCACAAAATCCATGAGCATTCAGAGGGAAAACCTTGAACCATATGCCAGTCCACTGGAGATAGAACAAAAAAGCATGGATGGCATCTGAAATATTTCTGGGAAGGTTCCACAACTGCTTCCAAGAAGCTGAACGCTATCTCCATGGCAAAAACCTTGCCTTCATGGTTTTATTAATCTTGGATAATGCCCCAGTTCATTGCCATTAAGAGCTCAAAAATGCCCACCGTGACACAGAAGTTGTCCTCATGCCCCCAAACATGGCATCTCTCATCCAAACTCTCAGGGCATGATAAAAGCTCTCAAGGCTGTTGGGGGCCACTGTGAGGAACTCCACCCATGGCAAAGGTCATGAGGAAGAAGCTTGGCATAGGCAAAGGCGTGATCAAGCCTCAGGAAATTCCCCTGCTCCCGAGCATCTAACCCCAAAACCAGAGCCTGTCTTGTACTCTCACCTACAGGGGGCTCTCCCCCATAACCATTTCTCTTGGAAAAGGAGTTAACTTGCAGCTCCAAATCAATAAAAATTCCTGGGCGTGACAAGAGTGTTTCAACTTACAAACTCTGAAGGTTCTCTGGCCTGCCTGATCAGGTTCGTCTGGCTGCATGTGACTGTTTACAACCCCCCAACTGTGAGATGCATGGGATGCTTTAAAACTTTCTAAATACAGACTCTTCTGAGAAGTTAGAAGATTATTAGTATAGTATTAGTGGGTTGATTAGGAATTATATTGGTGAAAAGTTTTTTCGTTTGTTGTGTCAATAATTGCTGCTAATTCCCTGCCCTGGGTGGGACAAGGATGTCTCAGGTCAAACCTCTCTGCTAACAGACTAGCTTGTGTGACAACCTCTCAACCATAAACAGCACAGAGTGTTCTGGAGTATTTTGAGAGTCTTAATTAGCATAGAGCTTTTTCTTCTCCTTGAGTCAATGATTGCCGCCAGGCCTCCATATCCTTAGGCACCTGGGAATATATTAATCAATGTATTTGGAATACAGAAAAGGAAATGTAGTTTTTGATATTAGCAATATTAGACTTTTTGAGTTAATGAACTTTCTCTTTTGTAATAGATCACTGTACTTTGTTNAAACAGACAGGCGAGGAGTCCCATTTTGCAGATAAATTCCAAGTGCCCCTTCCAATCCAAGGCAGGATTTCTTTCCAAGTGCCTACCTCCACGTTTCAAGGCTCCAAAAGCCCACGGTGAAGCAGCCTGGGGTCCGCTCTGCTCTGAACTAAAAAGCACGAGGTTAGGACGTTTCCCAAGCACAGGGATGGGGAGCACAGCAGGTCAGCAGGCAGCCCACGCTCACCTGTGGGGAAGCCCCCGGGGCTCACACCTTGGTCCCCTGTCCTCGCAGCACCGTGCATGTCATCGGGCTGGCCCCAGGTTACAGCACCGCCGGGCCAATGAGCTTGGGGGCTGTGAGTGGTCCTGAAATGCGCCCCTGGACCTGCAGCGTCAGCATGTCCTGTGCACCCGTGAGAAATGCCCACCTGGACTGTGACATCAGAAACTCTGGATGGAGCCCAGCAGTCTGTATCTTCACAAGCCATCCAGGAGGTTCTGGGCACACTTGCGTGTAAGAACCGTGTAACCAGCTGTGCCAAAGGTGCAAAGTGAGGAAGCACCACTGAAACACAGGTACTGCCAACCGCGATGTCAGTCACTTCGCTCGTAACTTTGATATAAAATTGTAAACATTTTTATATAAAAATTCACTGTTAGGCAGCTATGCTTCCAGCTCTAAGAAAAAGGAAAAGGAAACCAACCATCCCAGGCCAGAATTTCAAGGCGCAGGCTCCTCAGTGGAAGTCAGAGGCGGGGGAGAGAGCGGAGAGACGACTTCCTGCGACGTCCTTATCAACGGCGCTGTCCCCACCACGCGTGTGCACACTCAGTCGTGTCCGACTCTGTGCGGCCCCACGGACCGCAGCCCCCCAGGCTCCCCCATCCCTGGGACTCTCCAGGCGAGAATACTGGAGTGAGCTGCCATCTCCTCCTCCAGGGGATCTTCCTGTCCCAGGGATCAAACCCACATCTCCCGAGTCTCCTGCACAGGCAGGAGGATTCTTCACCACTAAGCCACTTCGTCCTCTCAAAGGAAAAGACTAAGGAGGAAAAACAACTGATGAGCCCCCATCGCCCACACACGGAGGCAGACTGGCGAGCGTGCGCTGATTGCTTTGAATGGGAAAGCGGAGTCAAGTGAAAGTCGCTCAGCCGTGTCCAACTCTTTGTGACCCCATGGACTACAGGCGAGAACACTGGAGTGGGCAGCCATTCCCTTCTCCAGGGGGTCTTCCCAACACAGGGATCGAACCCCAGCCTCCTGCATGGCAGGTGGATTCTTTACCAGCTGGGCCACAAAGGAAGCCCAAGAATAGTAGAGTGGGTAACCTATCCCTTCTCCAGCAGATCTCCCCGACCCAGGAATCAAACTAGGGTCTCTTGCATTGCAGGCAGGTTCTTTATCAACTGAGCTATCAGGGAAGCCCTTGAATGGGAAAAATAACACCCAAAAGCTAAACGTTGCTTACACTGACTGAGGTTGTTTAGGGAAAGTATTCCCAGTAAACACAACTTGATTTACTTTCATCTCCCTTCATTTATTATAATATGTAACTAATTGGGAGTGTTTTCTATATGAGAAAGAGAGAGCAAGGCCCAGGAGAGATGTGCATATATTCACAAAATTATAAAACAAATAGTCTTTGACTTGAACCTGAACTTCCTAAAAACTGTATGTTGACATCCCTAAAAGGCCTTCCCTCCAATGGATCTGGACTCTGAAACGTCGGCAGCAGGTAGAGACAGCCTAGAGTAGCAGGTTTACAACCACCCCTATCTTTACCTAAAAAGCCATTCACTGTGAAATGAATCAAACCAGGGAGATTCAACACCTGACATGAATTCATTTATGATAAGACAGGGGTTTCCCTAGCAGTTCAACGGTAAAGAAGCCACCTACCAATGCAAGACACAAGAGTTCAACCCCTGGTGGAGAAAGATCCCACATGCCAAGGAGCAACTAAGCCCACGGGGCCACAACCTCTGGGCCCGCGCCCTAGAGACCAGGACCCGCACCTCCTGGGCCCGCGCCCTAGAGCCTGGGGGTGGGGGACCCGCGCCTCCAGGGCCCGCGCCTAGAGCCCGAAGCTGCACCTCCTGAGCCCGCGTGTCACAACTCCTGGAGCCACAGCCAGAGAAGTCGCCGCAGTGAGCGTCCTGGGCGCGAATCTAGAGGAGCCCCCACTCGCTGCAACTAGAGAGAGCCCGCATAGCAATGAGGACCCAGCCAGCCAAAAGTAAACGTTAGATTTTTAAAAAGAGATTTTCAAAAAAAGATAAATTGATTTTTTTTTAAGTGGAAAATCTCAGAGGGGCTCAGACTGACCACCGCTCAGTGTCCACACACTGGCCGGACTTGAGCCCGTGTTAAAGCATGTAGGAAGTGAGGGGAAAACCACACAGATGTGTTTCCCTGAAGCCACTGAAAGGAAGTTTTCTAAAGTCTCCTTATCAAGAGAAAAAACTGCTGAAGGTCAACTTCCTCTTAACAAGATTTCCTACAGTCGATGAGCATCAGGCTGGGAAAACCCGCCCCAAGTTCACGCATCCTCGGATCCCGTGGGCCCCGCTCTCAGCCCCACGCTCCGCTCTCCAACCTCCAGGTCCACGCTGCCCCGGTTCCGACAGCACCCCCCAGCCCCTACGCTCAGCCCCTGCGAGGTGAGGTGCCCTTGTTAACAGCACCGACCACCAGGCTGACAGCTCTGGGTCTTCCCCCCATTTTTCCTCATCAGTCTAGGAGGGTCAGCAATTCTGCGGAGTCTTCTCAGAGTATAAGCTTTGGGTTTTGCTGTCTCTGGCAGTTTTCTGCTTTCCACNTGCCCCGGTTCCGACAGCACCCCCCAGCCCCTACACTCAGCCCCTGCGAGGTGAGGTGCCCTTGTTAACAGCACCGACCACCAGGCTGACTGCTCTGGGTCTTCCCCCCGTTTTCCTCTTCAGTCTAGGAGGGTCAGCAGTTCTGCGGAGTCTTCTCAGAGGATAAGCTTTGGGTTTTGCTGTCTCCGGTAGTTTTCTGCTTTCCACGCCACCGGCTGAGTTCCTCATTATTCTGCTTTGTCTGTTGCTTACTTTGGGTGTAACTTGCCTTTATTGTTCTAGCTTCTTAAGATGGCAGCTCTATTCCACCCCACAGAAGACTTAAAGCCTGTGCAGGGTGAGTTCCCGTTCACTCCCGGAACATCGTTCTAACTATTTATAAACAGGATGCCTTAAGACTCACACCCAATTAAATAGTTACTGTGAGTTATCTGAAGACCCAGCCTGGGCTCACGGACAAGGCAGTTACTCGGGTTCAGCCTATGTAACCGAGCTTGGTCAGAGGTCAGGGGAAGGAGAAACAAAACCTCCCTCCCCATTCCTCTTCCAGAGATGAAGTCTGGGAGCTGCTCGGCTCCAGGCTCTCCCCAGAGCCGTGGCTTCAGAGTGTGCTGCCCTCGGGAAGCTTAACCTTTGCCGAGAGGCTGCTGAGAATCTAACTCCGTTCTATTTATGGGCCGTGCTTTCAAAGGAAACAAAAATGCCTTAACAAATAGAAGAACCACAACCAGAAAACTCACGTTTCCATGAGAAGAAATCTGTTATGCACGTTGCTGAGCAAGGCAGTTTCTCCAGCACCGCAGAGAGCCGGCCCTGCGGTCACCGGAGAAGTGGAGGCTGAGGGGGTGTGCGTTCCCACGCCTCTGGCTCCTCCCGAAGGCCAGCAACCCGGCCTACGGGCCAGGACGAGGCCTTCGCAGCTCCCAGCTTTCTGTCAGAATTTCTACAGCATCCTTCACAGAGTGAAGGACAAAGCCATAACCTTTCGGTGTGCATTCCTGGATCAGGAAGATCCCCTGGAGAAGGGAATGGCTACGCACTCCAGTATTCTTGCCTGGGAAATCCCGTGGACAGGGGAGCCTGGTGGGCTACGTCCATGGGGTCACACAGAGTCAGGCACGTCTGAGCGACTGACCACACGGCACACACAGAAAGCAACAGGCTTTTTTCAGAAAGTCTACACTCCTGACAAAAGCCTCCTGAACAAATTTACTAACTTCGGCTGGAGTCTCTTGTGAACTTATAAACAACTGTGTGTCAAACGTTTTAATCAGATCTTTTCAACAACTAAGATGCGTCTGTTACCCAAAGTGTATTTTCCTCTAAGACACCACTGAGCATAAACACATTATATTTCAAAAGCTAGAAAATTAATTTGCCAGATTAAATTGAAGTAATAAAAAAATTGAAGTACCAAAAAAAAGTCTCTTATGAACTTCAGTTCAGTTCAGTTCAGTCACTCAGTCGTGTCCGACTCTTTGCAACCCCATGAATCGCAGCACGCCAGGCCCCCCTGTCCATCACCAACTCCCGGAGTTCACTCAGACTCACATCCATCGAGTCAGCGATGCCATCCAGCCATCTCATCCTCGGTTGTCCCCTTCTCCTCCTGCCCCCGATCCCTCCCAGCATCAGAGTCTTTTCCAGTGAGTCAGTCTCAAGCTCAGGGAGTCGGTGGGAAAGTGTGTTCCCAGCAGAGACTTAGCAGTGAGACACTCAGGATGGAGGGGAAGGGCCACCACAGGCCAGAGGGTTTGCAGATAATCCAAACCAGGCTGTTCCAAGGATTTCTGCTTGACTGCTAAAAAAAATCATGCTGTCAGAACACGACTTCTGCCAGGAACTGCGACTTCAAAGCAAAGCTGGACACCAGGGCTCCCGTTTTAAATAAAACCATTAGATGTAAGCGGGGAGAGGCTTCCAGCGCTATACTTTTTTTGGTTCTGAATCACATGCACCTTCTTTAGAGAAAAGATAGGAACCTTATCGTTGCCTTTTTAAAGGCTGCTCTCGGCGTAACAGCAATTATAGTCACGCACAAAACACCGCTTGCGCTCTCAAGCCTCGCACCGCACCCACCGCCACAGGAGGCCGCAGAACAGGCAGCCACAGAGCCTCGCGGCCGCTGAAGCAAACCTGGGCTTCCAGCCGTGGGGCCGTGCTCGGCTTGCCTGGGCCCACGCAGCCGCGGGGACCTTCGATCGAGGTGGCAGCTCTGCTGACCTCGCCTGGACTGGCCCATGAATGGGGTTGGAGGGCTGCGGGTGGGCCCAGGGGTGCTTAGCAGGCACAGCTGGGCTCTTGGCCCTGTGGTCTTGCATCCCGCAGCGTTTGGGGCCACCCGGCTGGTTCCGGGTACAGACAGGCTGAGAGAGCACGGAAACACACCAGGCCTCCTGGGAACTGCTGCCTGCCCCTGTCTGCCGCATCCACTGCCAGAACAAGTCAAGGTCAGCTCAGATGCAAGAAGTGAGGAAACAGGCCCCACCCAAGCCCTCGATAGGAAGAGCTGCAGTGTGGCTTGACAAGGGGTGAGGGCATGGCTGCAGGGGTGCAGCGAGGAGGTGGGGGGCCTCCTCCGTAGCCTGCCATGGCCCTTCTCTAATCCACTGTGTGTCCCACAAAGCTGACCTCAGTGGAGGCTGACCTCTATGCTCCACTGCCCCAGCACAGTCCTGGAGACCCCGTTCATTTAGACTACAGTGTGAATGACTCCCCAGTGCACAGCTCACACAGCCATACGGTGCTGCCCTCGGCGAACCCGCCAGTGAAATGACGAGTCTGGCCAGTGTGGCGCCTTGAGAATCCTCCCACTGAGAATTCTCAAATGCTCTACACTTCAGACCCTACGGGCTCTCTCACGAGTTGCCCAAAAAGGCAGCATGGAACACACGTGTGTGTGTGTGTGTTTCCACGTGTATGATGGGCACCCTAGCATGCACGCAGTAGGAACATAACAAATACATCGGTGACATATGTTGACATCAGAATGAAGATTAAAATAATTTTGAACAAATGTGTTGAAATNCCCAGGGGTGCTTAGCAGGCACAGCTGGGCTCTTGGCCCTGTGGTCTTGCATCCCGCAGCGTTTGGGGCCACCCAGCTGGTTCGGGGTGCAGACAGGCTGAGAGAGCACGGAAACACACCAGGCCTCCTGGGAACTGCTGCCTGCCCCTGTCTGCCACATCCACTGCCAGAACAAGTCAAGGTCAGCTCAGATGCAAGAAGTGAGGAAACAGGCCCCACCCAAGCCCTCAATAGGAAGAGCTGCAGTGTGGCTTGACAAGGGGTGAGGGCATGGCTGCAGGGGTGCAGCGAGGAGGTGGGGGGCCTCCTCCGTAGCCTGCCATGGCCCTTCTCTAATCCACTGTGTGTCCCACAAAGCTGACCTCAGTGGAGGCTGACCTCTATGCTCCACTGCCCCAGCACAGTCCTGGAGACCCCGTTCATTTAGACTACAGTGTGAATGACTCCCCAGTGCACAGCTCACACAGCCATACGGTGCTGCCCTCGGCGAACCCGCCAGTGAAATGACGAGTCTGGCCAGCGTGGCGCCTTGAGAATCCTCCCACTGAGAATTCTCAAATGCTCTACACTTCAGACCCTACGGGCTCTCTCACGAGTTGCCCAAAAAGGCAGCATGGAACACACGTGTGTGTGTGTGTGTGTTTCCACGTGTATGATGGGCACCCTAGCATGCACGCAGTAGGAACATAACAAATACATCGGTGACATATGTTGACATCGGAATGAAGATTAAAATAATTTTGAACAAATGTGTTGAAATGTACAAGCATCCCACCCCTCTTCCTGGATTACAGAAGTATCCCACAAAAGCAAGGCTGAGAACTACCAGTTTGGTTCATAAAATGAGAAATAGAGCTAAAGTTAGACAAAAACCATAAACAAATGATCCGACCCTAACTTGGTAGAACTGAGAGGAAACAGCAGAAATCATCCCAGGACACACGCCCAGGGCAGCCCGGACGCCCTCCCAGCGCAGACACAGGGGCCGGCGGGCCTCACTGCCCATCTGTGGCTCTGGGCCCTTCCCAGGCACGAAACCCTAGACGCACGAAACCCGAGCCCCCAGCCAGACCTCTGGCCCCTGGGCCAGCAGCTGCCTGTGCTCAGCAGCTGCTCGGGGATCTGCAGCTAAGCAGAGGACCCAGGAACACATTCCGCGGTCCCACCGCCCCAGACGATGGTATCTATGAGGGTGAGAAGGAAGGGCCGCCAGCACCCTGAGATGGCCAGCACCCTGAGATGGCAAGAGCCTGTCCAGATGTGAGAATAAAGAAATACTCCCAGATGTGGGTGGCCTTAAAGTCCAAGTCCTGGCTTAGCGTTTTCCTGGATGTAGCACAAGTCTGGGGTGTTGATCTATAAAAGCATCATCTACAAGGACCTGGCCCACAGCCAGCACTGCACACGGCCCCTCACATCAACTCACTCACCCTAGGAGCAGCCCTCCCAGCCCGTGAGGCCGTTTCCTCCAGACAGCAATGGGCAACCTTGACTTTCTCTCTCTGTCACTCAGTCATGTCCGACTCTTTGCGATCNTTTAGCGTTTTCCTGGATGTAGCACAAGTCTGGGGTGTTGATCTATAAAAGCATCATCTACGAGGACCTGGCCCACAGCCAGCACTGCACACGGCCCCTCACATCAACTCACTCACCGTAGGAGCAGCCCTCCCAGCCCATGAGGCCGTTTCCTCCAGACAGCAATGGGCAACCTTGACTTTCTCTCTCTGTCACTCAGTCATGTCCGACTCTTTGCGATCCCGTGGTCTGAGGCCCGCCAGGCTCCTCTGTCCATGGGATTCTCCAGGCAGGAACACTGGAGTGGGTTGCCATTTCCTTCGCCCGGGGATCTTCGCGACCCAGGGATCGAACCCACGTCTCGAGTCTCCTGCATTGCAGGCGGATTCTTTACCCATTGAGTCATTAGGGAAGCCCTAATCTTGTTTTTAGAAGGAAGAAAGTCAGGCTCAGAGAAGTCGGGCAGGTTGTCCAAAGTCACACAGCAAATGGACCATTCTGGAGCACATCTTGAGACCACCCCACGGTACAGGCCCCAGGGGCAGAGTGGGTCTTGGGAAGCGCTACCCTGGGCACAAGTGAGCTCCCGGACGGTGTGTGGGACCCTGGCCACCTTCTCCTCACCCCCATGCAGTGCCAGCCCGAAAGTCTAGAGACAGTCCCACCAAGTAAATGTATTACACACACACACACAGCATTGTTTTAAATCTCAGCTTAGATGGATTCTGAGTGAATTCAGGGCCCGAAGGCCCAGGAGCCCCAGCAGAGCTTAGCAGGTGCCAGAATGAGAGCTGAACACTCGTCCGTGGGGGCGTCATCCTGCACAGGGCCGCCTCTCTCAGGACGCATCCCGGGACCGGCTCCAGCGCCCCACTTCCCTGCTGTTGCCCCACAGCTCCCATTCAGCCAGGCCACCCACCTGCGCCTGCGCACCATCACACGGCCCCTTCCCTCCCGGGACGCCAGCGATGGCGGCAGACCTAACCCTGCGCTCTCATCCGCTGCGGCCGCTCAGGTCAGCGGCCTTCACGCCCTGGCTGGTGACCCCCGAAGCAGACGGGGGCGCAGCCGGGGCTCACTGAGGCCACCTGGAAGGTCCTGCCTGGGGCCGCGGGCACCCCTGGGGGACGCCTCCAGCTCCTGCCAGCGGGGCGCCTGGGCTCGGCACACTGCAGGGCCTCGGGGTCCTCCCCGGGAAGCGGGGGCCACGTGGGGCCACAGCAGTTTAGCCACTCGGGGCCCCCAGTACTTTCTGGAAAGGAGACGCATCTGACGGTGGGCTGCTCTTAGAGAAACGCGGGAAGAAGGCCACCGCGCTGCCACTTCCATCCATAGCACGAGGCCCCAGGAGAACACAGGCCGCAGCCTCCCACCCCAGGGCCCCGGGGACAGCTCCCCCAACAAAAGGCCAGCCTGCGGCCCTTCCCCGGCACCCGCAGACCCAAGTCACTCCGCACGCCTGTCCCCAGCACCGCCAGGGCACCTCCCGGGGATAAGGGGAGGCGGCCCCGCTGAGCGGAGCGGAGCTGTGTCTACCTTGTCCTGAGTGAAGCAGCGAGCGCGCTCATGGCTCCTCTCTCCTCCGGTGCTGAGCAGTATCTGAAAGTCTCTGCTTCAAAAGCAGACTTTTCTTACGACGAAAGGAACTGTCCTGCAATCTCAAGCAGTTTCACTAGAAGCAACTCAATATAGCAAGTAATGCCCTCTGCAAACTTTAAAGATGTTTTCTCCTTACAAACGCAGGAAGTCACGCATTCTGGAACCTTTCTCTCGGAGAGCTTCACCCGCGACCACCAGGTGTCTGTGGCAGCTACAGGGCACGGGCTTCCAAACCAACTGGTCCGGAGTGAGGCCCTCACACTGCACCACACCGCCGGCCACATCCTTCTCAGGGGCCAGAAAAACACACACTTCTCCAGTGGATGCTCAGAACCGCTCGCGGTCCAATGGCCACTAGAACTATATTTTTCTTCTACCCCACCCCAACCCAGAATCTCAAGAATGAGCAGAAAGCAAGTCGGGAATCAATTCCAAGCAGGAATACTGGAATGGGCTGCCATTTCCTCTGCCAGGGGATCTTCCCCACTCAGGGATTGAACCCGATCTCCTGCACTGGCAGGCAAATTCTCTACTGCTGAGCCACCTGGAAAGCCCCGATCACAGTTTGGGAAAATAAACACCATACTCTAACCCACGCCTCGGAAAACTCAGCAGAGGCTGGATAGCCCAGAGCGAGTCCCTTCCAGCTCCCCATTCCCCAGCCCCTCTCCCTCTACACCAGACATTCTTTCTGACTCTTCCCTCGGCCCCACACTGCTCTCGTTTTTAGAATTATGTCTCCTCCTGGACTCAAAGCCTTAAGAACTTGTTATGCCGTCTTTTTTGTCTCCCGTAGCACCTTGCACCTGCAGGCACATAAATACTTAATAAGCTGATTCAGTCAAACTTACTGTGCAACCTGTTACGGGTTGGGTCATGACCCGGGAAATTCATCTGTTCCAGCCCCAAGCCCCAGGGCAGAATGGGACCTTATTTGGAAACAAGGTCATTGCCAATGTAAACAGTCAGTGTTACTCTGGGAGGGCGGCCCTCATCCACTGACCAAGTCCTTATGAAAGGGGCATCTGGACACAGCGGAGACCCAGGGGGTGCCGTGGGCAGACTGGACCTGTGCTGCCACAAGCGAGGAACCAGCAGAGACCTCGGGGGCAGGGGGTACAGACACCTAACCCCTGCAGAGGGCGCGGCCCTGCCCACCACGCCGTCCCCAGGGTGTGAGAGCATGCAATCCTGGTGTGTGAGGCCAGGTCTGGGGGTCTTTGCTGCAAAGTCCCAGGAAGCTAACACACAGTCCAGCGGCTCCCAGAGTCTGGATGCCCACCACAGCCCAGGCACCAGCAGGGCCACCAGGCAGTGTGTGCAGCTCCATAGATACAGATGGTGAGAGGGTCTCCTGGCCACACTTGTTGGCTTACAGTGTGTGGTGTGTTCCTGGGTGGAGAGAGGGAACCAGGTCCCTAAGTGTCTGGATTGAGCAGCGTCATCTGCAGCAGTAACAGGTGACACGGGAGCAGCCGGGGACGCCCCTGGCGGCGCAGTGGTTAGGGCTCCACACGCTCACCGCCCATGGCCGGGGTTCATTTCCTGGTGGAGGAACTAAGGCCCCACCAGCCACGAGGGGCATCCAATACCCAGGTAAGTAAAGCAGCATTTCACGACTTCTGTTATCCGAACGCGTCTTCCTGGTCGTGCAGGAGTTTCGGAGGTTGGGGCGTGACGGCCTCTGAATTTCAGCCCCTCTGAGTTCAGAGTCGGTTAGAGTGTTACCTAAGGAGCTAGCTGCCCAGAGGGCTCCCTGCACCCTGCGGCCTCCGTGTGTTTCTCATCATGGGAGGAACGAATGATGGAAGCAAACAGTGTGGGCAGGGCAGAAGGGCATCCTGCCTGCTACCAGACAGAATCAGAGCGGCAGGGGCTCGCCCAGGGAGATCGAGGAGGCCGCAGAACACCCTCCGCTCTCTCCCCTTCGGCAGAGAGGACCCCCTTGGCAGTAGCAGACTGCGTCTCTTGCCTGACCCGCTCCTGGGAAGTTTCCGAGCCCCTCCTGTCCCCGTCTGACCTTCCGCCTAAAGAAAAGCAGGCCACATACATGAAGGGAACCTCAACAGAAGGCTTTGCAAAGCAAGCAGAGCGATCTGAACCGAGACGAACTTCCCTTTCTCTCTTCACCCTCTCGCGGGCCCCGAAACAGAAGAGCTACCAAAGGCACGGAACACACGGGGACACGCTTTCCTCATGAAAGGCGCACGGCAACCCGAGCCACCCCAGCACGCCTCCCGCCCCTGTGCCACGCGCGCCTCCCTCTGATGGCTCCTTCACATGTTGTGAATTTGCAAAAAGTTACGTTGCAGGCTGGTGACACCCAGTTAACCAGTCTCCCATGTGTGTGTGTGTGGCAAGCTGGGGTCGAGTCAAGAGCCTTTCGAATATTCAGCCTATCCCTCTGAATAATCAGCGAAGTTTCCAAACGTTCCTTTTTAAGGAAAAGCCACGTCCTTGGCCTGGCGTTCCCACACTGGGGTGAAGGGGGCTCAGCGTGTGTGCTTTCTGGCAAACAGGAAAGTTCTCTAGTGTGCACGCAAACATGGGAAAGTTCAAGTAAATAACATGTCTCAGGAAATGGAAAACGCTCACGAAACTTCTGAAACCCAGGGCTTCCAGGGGCGGAGAGTGGCTAATATTTTACTCCCCAAACCTCCCTTTGTACCACAGAGAAGTGGTCGCTGTGTCTATAATTTGCGACTTTGACACTGAACTTGCACTGTGACTGGGTCCCTCTAAACAAACCAGTCGGGGCCTCAGGGCGGGGGGCGGTGATGAAAGGGTGGCTGCCCTATAAGAAGTTCCCAAACGGCCACAGTTTAGAGCGTGTTGGCTTGCTCAGTTTGGCTTCTGCAAATTAAACATGTTAGTCATTCCTCTCTTTGTTGCTTCCGAGATGAAAGGAGTGCTATAGTTTTCTAAGAGAATCTTTCTACAATTTAAAAGAGAGTGATTCTTGAAGTCCACCAGTCAATATGAATGCGGTTAATATGGCAAATAGCGTATGCATTGATAATGACGTTTTTAATCAAACAGCCTCTGAAGTCTCTTAAAGCTTTACTCTTAGAAATGGAACCGTCTTTCATATAAGCCTGTTTTGGTTAACTCAGCATGCATTTTCAATGCTTCTCAACATCTGTCTCTTATTACCAGAGGTCCTGATACCCAGATGACAACAAAGTATTCTGAGTGCCTTGGGAGTTAGTCTGCTCTTTATTCCTGTCTTGAACCATAATTTTATTGTGGTACCAGGTTCCCCGAGGAGCAACATTTTTACTCCCTGGACAGACAGAGGGACAGTCTTTGTGAAATGCAGATTCTGCTTGCACAAATGTGCTCCACGTGGCAGCCTGGATGGGACGAGAGTTTGGGCGAGAAAGGATACATGTGTGTGTATGACTGAGTCCCTTTGCTGTCCACCTGAAACAATCACCGCATTGTTAATCAGCTATATTCCAATATAAAACAAAAAGTTTAAGAAAATACGTCCCAGGTAAGAAAATGCCTGAACTAGCATGTGTACACAATTCAGATGAATACAGTCTTTTCTGACCTTTCAAATGTAGTGCCAGAACATGCACAAACTTAAAAGATTCAACATTTTAGTTTCTAAAGTCACCTAATTAACATTTGATTGTTAGCAAACTGATACTGTACTGTTGGGGCCAATACACCCTATTTTTAAAATTAAATAATTTTTCCAAGTTATGGTGCACTTTCAATTTC
>SJYW01002705.1:236270-258447 GCA_006410735.1 Raphicerus campestris
GCTTCTTCAGACAAGGAACGACAGTGACACCGAACCTGCTGCGGAAGGGAGCCTCTCCTTACAAGGAGGACCGTGACGGTGTCCGTGTGTCCGTCCGCACCCTGAGTGCTTTGCCTGTGTGCCTGCTGTGACTGCCCCTGGCAACTTAAAGTGTCATCTACGGTGACCTCGCATCTCCCGGGTGGTTCAGTGGTGAAAAATCCGTCTGCCAGTGCAGGAGCCTCAGGAGCTGTGGGTTCAATCCCATGGTCAGGAAGACCCCCTGGAGGAGGAACCCCAGTATCCTTGCCTGGAAGTTTCCACCCCCCGAGGAGCCTGGCGGGCTACAGTTCATGGTGTCACAGTCAGACACGACTGAAGCGACTAAGCACGCACGTGCACACAAAGAGCTTCCTCTGTGCCAGGCACATATTGAGTGCATTAATCCCATTAGTGACAAAAATTAGAAAACGTGAAGATAAAAAAGAAACAGAGGCTTGACTCTCGTCTTCCTCCTTCTTCCAGGGCACTTCTCTTGCAACTGGGAATTGTATTTATTTCCAGCTTCGAGTTAATTGGTTGTTTTCTTTTCAGATGTGAACACAGAGTAGTCAGAGAGCAGCGTGAATTCCAGATTTTAAGGGCCGCGTGGCAGTCACTTCCTGAGCTCCCGCGTCTGCTCTGTGTGGCCCAGCCACTGCGGCAGCCTCGGGAAGCTTCCGTCCCACCACTCGTGGGGCAGACTCAAGCCTGGGTTCTGCAGCTCCAGGGTCCATGCTCGGCACCCGCTGTCCAGACTACGTCTGTCTACAGTTTCTAGGAAACAAGACACCTCCCAGCTCCATCAAGTTTTGTGCCCAAGGACACTTTGTCAACAAAAGGGTGTTCACCCAAGAGTAGCTGTTCACTGAGGCTCTTGTGTTCACCCAAGAGTAGCTGTTCACTGAGGCTCCTGTTTACTGTACTCTCATTACTGCTGAAATGGACGCATGATGTAGAGCAGAGTCATTACAATTCCAGATGCATTAAATGACGTCCGGCGCTTTTAATCTGGAAAGCGAGTTTAAGGGTCAATTTGACTCAATCAAATGATCCTGCAGAAAGATGGCTCCAGGGAGTGGCCTTAGGTAGCCACTGAACTGGCAGGCAAGCATTATCAGAAGGGGGACCCAGAGGCCACCTACTCTAACTGACCTCGGAAGTCCCTGAATGTTTAAATGCCTATAGCAACCAGAGGCATTCTGTTACTTTGGATGTACGTTCAATTCAAAAAAGATTATTTGGAAGGCATTCCAGAAAGTAACACTGCTCAGACCTGGGTGTTGTTAAGGGTATAATTGCGCTCACTATCCAAGGTGGGCATCTGGTTAAGCTTAACATTTTTCCAAGCTCCTGTGCAGGAGAACTCTTTGCTCTTCTGCGTTGGTGCCAGTTAAGAATATTGCTGGCTGAAGATTTGGCCTTGTCTGTGAATGCCCTTTGATGCACCCCGAAAGATTGTGGAAGGGCTCTCCACACAGGCCCAGGCCCCTCAGTTTCCTCGTTTCTCATGAGGACTTGAGCTTCATTCCCAGCTTGGCNGGGCTTCCCTGGTGGTCCAGTGGTTGGGACTCTGGGCTTGCAATGCAGGGGACCCAGGTTCAATCCCTGATCAGGGAAGTAAGATCCCACATGCCGCACAGCGTGGCCAATAAATAAATAAATTTAAAAAAAAAATTCCTAAGGGAAAAAAAAAAACAAAACAACTCAACATTCAGAAAACTAAGGTCATGGCATCCAGTCACCATCACTTCATGGGAAATAGATGGGGAAACAATGAGAGACTTTATTTTGGGGGCTCCAAAATCACTGCAGATAGTGACTGCAGNAAGATTTGGCCTTGTCTGTGAATGCCCTTTGATGCACCCCGAAAGATTGTGGAAGGGCTCTCCACACAGGCCCAGGCCCCTCAGTTTCCTCGTTTCTCATGAGGACTTGAGCTTCATTCCCAGCTTGGCTGTCTGTTCATCTGATGGCCACATGCACCCCCCTGTTAGAGCTCCACCCACAAATAGCCCCAAACCTAGAGCTAGCACGCTCAGCTGAACTGTGCCAACTCCATTAGCTTGGTGCTCGGAGGATGGTGCTACAGCAGTGTTAAAACCTACCCCAGCCCGCAGCCAGACAGACAGATGGCTGTTTCCCTAGCCGCCACTCCCTGTCGAGACGCTTTTACTGAACTCGGCGGCCCTCTAGACTGAAGCGTGCAATGGGAAGCAGTTCTGTGAAGCTCACTGTAACTAAAACAGTATACTACTTATCCAGTACTCTTGCCTGGAAAATCCCATGGACGGAGGAGCTTGCTGCAGGCCACTCACTGTCCATGGGGTCGCAAAGAGTCGGGCACGACTGAGTGACTTCACTTTCACTTATTTGGCTTAAATGTGGTCAAATGCTAAAAATCAAAGACGCAAAGAGGAAAATATAGTTTCTGAACAGATAGAGCTGAGCAGTTACTCAGGGCAGGAAGACATTTACAAGTACAGTCATCGTGATGCCGAAATTCAACAGGACACTCATCCTGGTTTGGGTCCCCAGAATAGATCCTGCGCCAGCTTGGATTCAAGTAGTTAACATGGGGAGTGACCCCAGGGAGGACACGTGAGGAAGGGAAGAAATGACCACACACTGCTTTCCATCGCAGCTGTGCCAGTTCACAGTCCCACCAGCAGGGCAGGAGGGGTCCCTTCCCTCCCCTGTTGTTCGTAGACCTTCTGACCATGGCCATTCTGGCTGGTGTGAGGGCTAGCTCACTGTTGCTTTGATTTGCCCTCCTGCAAGAGTGGACGGAGGAGCCTGGTGGGCTGCAGCCCATGGGGTCGCTAAGAGTCAGACTCGACTGAGAGACTTCACTTTCACTTTTCACTTACTTTCATGCATTGGAGAAGGAAATGGCAGCCCACTCCAGTGTTCTTGCTGGAGAATCCCAGGGATGGGGGAGCCTGGTGGGATGCCGTCTACGGGGTCACACAGAATCAGACATGACTGAAGCAACTTAGCAGCAGCAGCAGCGAGGGTATATTGGACCAAGCAGCCTTCTGAAGGTAGATGTGTGGTTGGTTCCCTCCAGAGCAAAGGACACATTTTCTCGCTGACCAGCAGACTATAAATAACGTTTCCTCCAGGACGAGGTTTGGGCGGGTTCACTTGTAGTCCCTGTGAAGATCAGGGTTTGCCAGCCTGGGGTTCTCAGCTGTGACACAAGCCCCCCATGTGCGGCGCCCAGCTGAGCCCACCCGTCTTTGCCCTGGACTTGGGGTCAGGGATCCTGGTGAGAACTTGAGGCTGTGCTGAGTCACGCGGCCCTTCCTCGCTCTGACCTAGNATGCCGTCTACGGGGTCACACAGAATCAGACATGACTGAAGCAACTTAGCAGCAGCAGCAGCGAGGGTATATTGGACCAAGCAGCCTTCTGAAGGTAGATGTGTGGTTGGTTCCCTCCAGAGCAAAGGACACATTTTCTCGCTGACCAGCAGACTATAAATAACGTTTCCTCCAGGACGAGGTTTGGGCGGGTTCACTTGTAGTCCCTGTGAAGATCAGGGTTTGCCAGCCTGGGGTTCTCAGCTGTGACACAAGCCCCCCATGTGCGGCGCCCAGCTGAGCCCACCCGTCTTTGCCCTGGACTTGGGGTCAGGGATCCTGGTGAGAACTTGAGGCTGTGCTGAGTCACGCGGCCCTTCCTCGCTCTGACCTAGGAGTCTCCTGTCTTCTCCTAGCAGCCACGAATCTTTGGCTTAACTGCGTTAGCTTTCAAATGGCTAAGATCCCAGATCCATTATACTTCTTCATAGTCCCTTACTCATTGCCCAAAATTAGTGATCAATTACCCTTCTTTTTTTCCCTCTGAATATGGCTTTCACTGTGTCCCATGAGTTTTATTAGATGGTACTTTCTTTTTCATTGCTCCCAAGGGGACTCACAATTTCCCTTCTGATTTCCTCTTTGAGCAAATCTTTCTTAAGAATATTTTTCTTAATTATCAAGAAATTGAGTTTGTTGGCCACTGACTCTTAGTCAACTGAACCTATACATCTTTACTTTTCAAAATTTGCTAAGATTTTAAATGTGCCATGGACATAAAAGGATGCATATTCTCTGTTCGAGAGAGAATAAACTTCTATTTTCCAGGTAAGGTTTTTGTGCTTTTTTTAAAAGAACTTTTTATGCCAAAATAATTTTAGCCCTACAATAGGTTGCAAAAATAGCACAGAGGGCTCCCAGGTAGGCTTCCCCTGGCTTCCTTCAAACACAATGTGTCACACAAGCAGAGAACAGCTCCAAGCAAGGGCGTCGATGCTGGTTCAAGACTATTCGCTAAACTGTAGGTCTGTTTGTGCTTTGCCTGTGTGCTTCATCAGCCCCACCTCGTGTCCAGCTGGTGTCGTCTCCACCCAGACAGGGGCAGAACTGNGGCTGGGCGGACCTGCTCAAGAGCAACGCGCGCTAGCATGAAAGTGTCCCCACCGTATGTGCTTGTGGGATCCTGAGGCTGCAGCAGACACGCAGTTTAGGAAGCAGAGTGTTTCACACGTGTCTCCTCCACACGTGGCTTACTCTGGGGACAGCGCTGAGTGTCATTCTCAGTGCCTCTGCCTGGAAGTTACATAAAAAGTGTGTACAAGCCCCAGAGTCAGGAGTGAACGACTGTGTGCCAGGGTTCCGCGGAGCTGTCCTTGCTGCTGCTGTTGAGTCGCCCAGTCGTGTCCGACTCTTTGTGACCCCATGGACTGCGGCACACCAGGCTTCCCTGTCCTTCTCTGTCTCCCAGAGTTTGCTCAGATTCATGTCCATTGAGTCGGTGATGCCATCCAACCACCTCATCCTCTGTTGCCCCCTTCTCCTCCTGCCCTCAATCTTTCCCAGCATCAGCACGACGGGATCACTTCTAATCAATCGGCTCTTCATATCAGTTGGCCAAAGTATCGGAGCTTCAACTTCAGCATCAGTCCTTCCAATGAATACTCAGGGTTGACTTCCTTTAGGACTGACTGGTTTGATCTCCTTGCTGTCCAAGGGACTCTCAAGAGTCTTCTCCAACACCAGAGTTCAAAAGCATCAGTTCTGGAGAAGGAAATGGCAGCCCACTCCAGTATTCTTGCCTGGAGGATTCCATGGACAGAGGAGCCTGTTGGGCTACAGTGCATGGGGTCGCAAGAGTTGGACACGACCTAGCAACTAAACCAATGCTTATGCACTGACTTATTTCATTTTTACTGTTAGGTAGGTAGAACAGGGGAAAAGAGTCCAAAATGGCGGTGGCTACAAGACAAGGAGTCGGACACGACTGAGCTACTGAACTGAACTGAACAAGACAAGGAAGGGAAAGCCCGCAAAAATGAAGCAAAAGACGGTCCGAGGACCGGAGTGAGGACCTCGGGTAAAACAAACACCACTCCTGGCCGGCCCAGTTTACAAGGGACAGGCCCGGGGAGGGAGAGACGTATGAACAGAAGAGCCAGAGCCAGCTCGCTCTCCTGCGCGCTGGGCCCGCTTCTCCTCCTGTCTTTAGATCGACGTGCCCTCACGCCTCGAAGATGGATTTTCCTGCTATCTTCTAAATAAAACAGAGCTGTAACAACAACAAAAAAAAGCATCAATTCTTTGGCACTCAACCTTCTTTATGGTCCAGCCCTCACATCCATACACGACTGCTGGAAAAACCAGAGCTTTGACTGTGCGGACTTCGTTGGCAAAGTGATGTCTCTGCTCTTTAATACACTATCTAGGTTTACAATAGCTTTTCTTCCAAGGAGCGGGTGCCTTTTAATNAGGTAAAACAAACACCACTCCTGGCCGGCCCAGTTTACAAGGGACAGGCCCGGGGAGGGAGAGACGTATGACAGAAGAGCCAGAGCCAGCTCGCTCTCCTGCGCGCTGGGCCCGCTTCTCCTCCTGTCTTTAGATCGACATGCCCTCACGCCTCGAAGATGGATTTTACTGCTATCTTCTAAATAAAACAGAGCTGTAACAACAACAACAAAAAGCATCAATTCTTTGGCACTCAACCTTCTTTATGGTCCAGCCCTCACATCCATACACGACTGCTGGAAAAACCAGGGCTTTGACTGTGCGGACTTCGTTGGCAAAGTGATGTCTCTGCTCTTTAATACACTATCTAGGTTTACAATAGCTTTTCTTCCAAGGAGCGGGTGCCTTTTAATTTCACAGACCTGTCATGACGCCTGACATAAGCACTGGCCCTAAACATAGGCTGTGCTCTCATTTTTATTTTAAAATACCTGCTGACCTTTTATCTGTATTTCCTGAAAAACTTAAAAACATCTCTCTGTTAGGGTACTTTTCAAAAAAGAACAGCAGCAGACGCTGACAAATATTTGTTGACATAAGTTCAGCTCAGTCGTGTCCAACTCTTTGCAACCCCATGGACTGCAGCACGCCAAGCTTCCCTGTCCATTGCCAACTCCCAGAGCTTGCCCAGACTCAATAAGTAGCCACTCATATTTTATACAGGGGCAACAAAATGCATCTCACATGAAATGCTTTTGCTTTATAAATGGCTTCATCCATTTAGATGTAGAATCTATTTCCCAAAGGAAGCATTTTTAATTATCCCCATTTTCTGTCCTTTTGACTTACTCCAGAAAAAAAGTATATTGAACGGATCATGGGTTTGATTAATTGGAATCCAATTTTTAGAAGCCACAGACTATTGAAAATTGGAAATAGAGAAGTCCCTTAGGAAACAAGGCCTTCGTGCTTGTCCAGATACTAAATTTCATTTTGATGCTGCCTGGACTGTGAGCAGATGAGCCTGGCATGAGACGTCTCAGTCCCCATAGAACCATTTCTGGTGGAGGAGGTCCTCTGAGCTCAAGGACCCTGAGCAGAGAGGAAGGGGTGAAGCAGCATGTGGGCTCATAGAAGAGCTGAGAAAGCGTGGATGGAACTGTCGTGTAGAAAAGGCATCAGTCACAGAACCAGGAAGGACGGCAGGGCAGAGGGACCGGCCAAGGACACAGGCTGGGCAGGGATGCTGCAGGCATACGTGGGTGTAGGGACCGGGTGGCCCCCCTGGATTGTGGAGCTGGCCTCGGAGTTACGGGCGACACGTCCAGTGAGGGAGAGTGACACATGTGCGTTCTCATAGCAGCAGCATCTACCGACGTGAGATCCGAAAGAGGTGCACGTCGTTGGGAAAGAGCTCGGCAAGTGAGCTGGCTGTGAGATCATTGAGGTGGAAGGATCACTGAGATCATGTGACGAGTGGGAGGAAGTGGGTGAGAAGTAAGGCCAGGGCGTGCCCACTGAGACTGCTGTCCAGCGGGAACCGGAGGGATCCTTGACCCAAGAGACACTGCCTGGGTGCACGCCATCATCCCTGAGGTCCCAAGATGGCCGGGGGGGTGCAGACCCTGGCCTGAGGGCTGAGCGCCTGGCTGCCCGCAGTCCAGCATCCTGCCCTCGGAGGTCGGGCCCACGTCCACTTCCCTCAGCCTCTCCCCGCCTCCCCGTAGCATCCCTGATCCCCCATCCTCTAGTATCTCCCACTTGCCAGCCCGCTCCTTAGATGTGTTCTGGATTTGGACAACCGTGTGGCCTCCATCCTCCTGGCGGGACCCTGGCTGACACAGGATCCCGAGCAGTGGGGCGTCCAGTCCAGTTGGAAGTAGGTCAGGGGAGATGCAAGAGGCTGAGGACGATTCCAGGTGAAACCAGGAGGCAGGGGTGTGTGGGGAGGGATAAACAGCCCGCCGGAGTGGTCACCGAGCCAAAGGAAAGGACGGGGCAGTAGCTGGGCTCCACGGAGACATCCTTGCAGGGACCCCACAGTCTGTAAAGTGAGGTGCCAGGATGCCAGAACCAAGTGTCCTACCAGCCCCCCCTCACCCATCACCATGTCTGGGCTCAAAAGGGGAGCCCAGGAATCGGGGCATAGCGTACTAGGAGCTCCTCTGGAAAGGGGCCCATGCTGTCTCCGCCCTCCCTGGAGAGGGAAGGGCAGCCTCATTCCTACAGGAGAAGGGGCTGGGGGCCACTCAGAGCTTCACCTGCTCCCCAGCTTGGGCGGACAGCGACCGGCACAGCTGATGATTCTGAGTGGTAGGACAGGCCGGCAGGAACCCGTGTCCAGACTCAGTACCTCTGAAAGGGCACCCTTGCGGCAGACTTGGGGGAAGTGAGGTGACGGCAAAGGTCAGGTCTTGGGGTGCGGTGGCAGGCTCAGCAGCACGCCTGGGGCCTGTAGGCAGGAGCCCCCCAAGGGCCATGAAGGGCCCACCCAGGCAACCCCATCGGCAGGAGACTCCCAGCCCACTGCAAGTGGGAAGGGGGTGGAGAGGAGCCCCAGGCGGGAGTTTGCTGGAAGCCTGGCACCAGCACCCACTCCACGTCTGGCTAAAGGTTGGGACCAGGCTGGGGATGAGGGCAGCTTATATCAAGTGAGACGTGGAAGCCCTCACATTACAGTGGCCAGGGAATTTTTTATACCAAAAAAATGTGATTCTTTGTTAACACCTGCCAAGGACCAGAAAAGCAGTGCCCTCTGCCCCCTGAGCTCCTGCAGTGCGCTCCTGGGCTGCCCACAGGGACAGGGCCAGACAGGAAGAGCAAGGGCGCTCCCGTTCTCATCCTACTGAAGCCCTCTTATTAATACACTGCAGACACTTTCCTGTGAAAAAGAACACTCTGACAGCGCAGCGTGAAGCTGGGGCAGGGGCCACGAGGGGGAAGCTGCCCTGTGCCGGAACCACAGAGGGGGGCGTGACCAGGGATGGCAGACCAGGGGCGCTGGGACCACAGAGGGGGGCGTGGCCAGGGATGGCAGACCAGGGGCGCTGGGACCACAGAGGGGGGCGTGGCCAGGGATGGCAGACCAGGGGCGCTGGGACCACAGAGGGGGGCGTGGCCAGGGATGGCAGACCAGGGGCGCTGGGACCACAGAGGGGGGCGTGGCCAGGGATGGCAGACCAGGGGCGCTGGGACCACAGAGGGGGGCGTGGCCAGGGATGGCAGACCAGGGGCGCTGGGACCACAGAGGGGGGCGTGGCCAGGGATGGCAGACCAGGGGCGCTGGGACCACAGAGGGGGGCGTGGCCAGGGATGGCAGACCAGGGGCGCTGGGACCACAGAGGGGGGCGTGGCCAGGGATGGCAGACCAGGGGCGCTGGGACCACAGAGGGGGGCGTGGCCAGGGATGGCAGACCAGGGGCGCTGGGACCACAGAGGGGGGCGTGGCCAGGGATGGCAGACCAGGGGCGCTGGGACCACAGAGGGGGGCGTGGCCAGGGATGGCAGACCAGGGGCGCTGGGACCACAGAGGGGGGCGTGGCCAGGGATGGCAGACCAGGGGCGCTGGGACCACAGAGGGGGGCGTGGCCAGGGATGGCAGACCAGGGGCGCTGGGACCACAGAGGGGGGCGTGGCCAGGGATGGCAGACCAGGGGCGCTGGGACCACAGAGGGGGGCGTGGCCAGGGATGGCAGACCAGGGGCGCTGGGACCACAGAGGGGGGCGTGGCCAGGGATGGCAGACCAGGGGCGCTGGGACCACAGAGGGGGGCGTGGCCAGGGATGGCAGACCAGGGGCGCTGGGACCACAGAGGGGGGCGTGGCCAGGGATGGCAGACCAGGGGCGCTGGGACCACAGAGGGGGGCGTGGCCAGGGATGGCAGACCAGGGGCGCTGGGACCACAGAGGGGGGCGTGGCCAGGGATGGCAGACCAGGGGCGCTGGGACCACAGAGGGGGGCGTGGCCAGGGATGGCAGACCAGGGGCGCTGGGACCACAGAGGGGGGCGTGGCCAGGGATGGCAGACCAGGGGCGCTGGGACCACAGAGGGGGGCGTGGCCAGCGATGGGGGACCAAGGGGGCGTGGCCAGGGATGGCAGACCAGGGGGCGCTGGGACCACAGAGGAGGATGTGGCCATGGATGGGGGAGCAGGGCCCGCTGGGACCACAGAGTGGGGCGTGGCCAGGGGCGGGGGAGCAGGCGTTGGGCGTCCTCCTGAGAGAGTACTCCTGCGGGCTGGAAGACCTGAGCGCTGGTCCGCGCGCTCACAAGTCACCTTCTAACCTAGAGAACAAGCTGGCGTTCTGAGTGTGCAGAGCCAGCCTTCCTGCCGACGGCCAAGGTCTGCTTCTTGGTCCTGAATGTTCGGGCCCAGGCTTCAGTGTCTCCACAGGTAAGTGGCCGCCTACTGGCAAGACAGCTCTGCCCCACTCAGGGCTGAGAACCTGCGCGGTCCTCCTGTCTCTCCCGGGAAGAGTTCAGCCCTGGCCGTGGGCGTGGGCTTGAGACTGTGGTGGTGAGGGGCGTGCGCCCAGGTCTGGCTTTTCTCCACGGTCTGTCACTAATCGGGGTCGGCACACCTGTCCTGGGCAGCTCAGAACCTGTGTGGCCACTCCCTCCACCTCCCACCTCCAGATGGGTGATGGGCCGAGGGCGGGGTGGCTGGTGGGGAGGAGGGTCTCAGGGAAAGAGGCCGAGGGCAGGTTTCAACACAGACCTAGGTGCAGGAAAAGCTTAGCAGCCTTAGCAGCATCTCACCTTATTCCTTACGAGGCAGTGACCGCAGCTTCTGAACAAGCTGATAGGGTGGGTAGGAGTACTGGACTGACCTACTGGTGAGATGTAGGAAACCTCAAGTTATGTGGACAGTTTTCACCATGAGCATATACCAAAGCTAAGATGTCTACCTGTTTTTCCATAAAGAACGTTTTAGCAACCCACATGTCGGAGAAGGAAATGGCAACCCACTCCAGTATTCTTGCCTGGAGAATTCCACGGACAGAGGAACCTGGCGGGCTACAGTCCACAGGATCACAAAGAGCTGGACCTGACTGAACAGCTAACACACACAGGTGTCTAAAACCCAGACTGACAGATAAGACTTGAAATTCATGCTCACAGACACCTTACAATTATTCCCCATGTGCCTATCTTACAGCTTAATAATTTTAATGTTTTGTCCTCAAGCTAATGTTTACTGTTATAAAATAATAGATGCGTCTGACACAGGTCCACTTACAGCCATCCAGGGCTGGGAGCCCCTCGGGTCAGCTGCTCGAGCAGAGACGGAGGGCTCATGTCAGGACAACAGCTGATGGCTGAAGTGTTTACTATCAGCCCTGTCAGACCTCAAAATCCAGCCACCAAACCAGGTATAAGCTGAGGTTTAGAGCAGTGGTTTTCATGTATTTTTACTCATGAAAGAACTATTGTAGCCTTGCAAATTTTTAAGTCGATTTCTAAAAGTTTTATTTCCAAGTTAAAATAGTTAAGAATGTAATGTTCAGTGAATTATAAACATTGGCTTAACAATAAAATCAGGTCCGTCCTTGGTATTCAATGGCGTCTCTAACCATAAAAATTTCACACCCACCATTATTCATTTTAAAATGCACTAAGGTCTTCTTCAAAGGTCTAAATTTACATTTTACTTCTTTCCCTTAAAATTGTATTTTTAATATACTTTCTCCACAGAAAGCAGAGTATATATTGACACAACGTCTGACCAATGTAATATGGCCAAGTCTTTCATAATTACAAAAGGACTTACTCTTTAAATCAGTAATTCCACTTCTAGGAATTTAAGTTTAACTTTCAAATGTGAGATAACATATGTAAGAGTTTAGTTATTACAGCATCGTTTATAATAACAGAAGATTAGAAGCAATTAATTCTACGGAGTCGTAAAAACAAACAAACAAAAAAAACCAGGTCCAAATACCTGGATTAAATATCCAAAAGCAAGAGAAACAGGAAGATTGTACAACACAGGGTAACAGTCACTGGTATTGCACTTTGTCTAATGTAACTTACTTTAAAATTTAGTGTTATCCTTTTATATTAGGCTTTTCCTAATCACTGGAGCATACTTCTCTGCATACAAAATACATACACAAATAGAAATACGTATTTTTAATGTGATCAAAAAGCCACAGGTGTCAAAAACATTTATTCTCGGTTGTATCATTGTAACTTTTTTCCTTTCACAACTGATAAAGACAGTGCAGCATACCAGCTTTCATAACTGAGTATTACAGATAAATGGAGACGGCGACGGCACCCACTCCAGCACTCTTGCCTGGAGAATCCCATGGACAGAGGAGCCTGGTGGGCTGCAGTCCATGGGGTCGCTGAGTCGGACACGACTGAGCGACTTCACTTTCACTTTTCACTTTCATGCAGGGAGAAGGCAATGGCACCCCACTCCAGTGTTCTTGCCTGGAGAATCCCAGGGATGGGGAGCCTGGTGGGCTGCCGTCTATGGGGTCGCACAGAGTCGGACACGACTGAAGCGACTTAGCAGCAGCAGCAGCAGCAGCAGCAGCAGCATCACATATAAAAGTCTGGAAATGGTGGGGGTGGAGGGAGCCATCCCTCTCTTCTCTCGCGTCGGCGTATGAGTATCCCCATCGCCAGCCTGAGACGCAAGTCAGCGTGTGTGTCCGTGTTTCTCCCTGACTCTGGAAACGCAACCTTGGGCTCACTTCCCAGCTGTGCCCCCGAAAGCGGTACCCAGGTGTCACCTGTGTCCCCAGGTACCTTTGCTGGTGATGGGAATGACCACCCTGCATCTGGATGGGGAGGCCTCTGAGTGCCAGGGCCCCGGGGTGGGGCCACCTCTAGCTGGGCACGTCAGCGCCCTGTGTGTGAGACTTGAAATTCTGTGAGCTACCTCGGCCTCTCTGAGCCTCACGGGGCCCCAGCGGCCTGACTGTGCAACCCCCGGCCTCAGCCGCTCTGCCCCCGGCCCCTCACCCACAGGAAAGGGCCCCGACGACTATCCCCAAAGGCTGTCCCCGCCGGCTGAGCTGCACACGCTCCCCTCCGCCCCCGTCCTCAGCCTCCCTGCGGCCCAGTCATGGCCTGGGGGCCCACCCCCGCAGAGTCTGCCTCTCTCAGCCCCCGGTTCCTTCTGCTCCCTCCTGTAGCCCCCGGGGGCCCTGAGGACTTGGTTCTGTCCCCCCTCCACACCTCCCACCTCCCACCGCGGGAGCATCGCTGACCGTGGCTGCCGTCCGGTGTGCAGGCAGGCGGCCTCTCCTCACCAAGCAGGCGACCAGGAGCTCGTGAGAACGCCCCGGAACCCCCCCACCCCTCGACAAGGCTGCTCCCGGCCGGCAGTCAGATGCAGGATCTGTGTGGCTCCCCGTCCCGCCTTGGGCTGAGACTCGGGGGCTGGGGAAGGGTCCCCGAGCCGCTTTACAGACCCTGCAAGGACTCCCCTGGGGGACGGAGCCGGACTCTGCTCTTGGCGCCGGGGGTCCGCATGCACCTGCCCCCGTTCTTCTGTGAGAGGCCCCTGGTGCTCTCACGGGCCNAAGGACTCCCCTGGGGGACGGAGCCGGACTCTGCTCTTGGCGCCGGGGGTCCGCATGCACCTGCCCCCGTTCTTCTGTGAGAGGCCCCTGGTGCTCTCACGGGCCTGAACATCCGTGGGCCCCAGACGACCATCTGGTGGGCACTTCGAGCACCAGGTTTATCCGAGCAGGTGCGGAGAGACCTTGTCCGCAGAAAGAAACAGCGACGAGTTCTGCGTAGCGATAATGTGCACCACACAGGCGGCGTGGGAGGCTGAGATCACAGAGCACGCGCAAGAAGAGGCCATCTGAACAGCCTGACATCGATCATTAAACTGAGCTTACAAGTTGGAACCTTCAAACAAAGAAAGGAAAGGCCCTGGCCACACGGTTAGAATTCTTAACGCGGGAATGTGAGATGGTACAGCCGCTGTATAGAAAAGCATGGTGCTACCTCAAAAATTAAACAGGATTACCGTAGCTGTTCCACTTCTTGGTATAATGCCTAGTCGTTCAGTGGCATCTGGCTCTTTTGCAACCCTATGGACCATAGCCCGCCAGGCTCCTCCGTCCATGGGATTTTCCAGGCAAGAGTACTGGAGTGGGCTGCCATTTCCTCTTCTGGGGACGCTTCCTGACCCAGGATCAAACCTGCGTCTCTAGAGTCTCCCGCATNGGTAGTGATGACTCTCGGAGAACCCGGCCGGCCGTGTGTGGGCTGCCCGCTGGTCAGTGCCAGGCCCCTCTGCGGGGTTTACGCACCGGTGCCCCCCTGAGCCCCAGGAGTAGTTACCTCCAGTGTTTCCACAAAACAGGACGAAAGTGGGTGGAGATGCCTTCAGCAGCGAGAAGCGTCCCCAGCGGGGCCACTGCATCTTTCATCCTCCAGGGAGACAAGAGGACTGCCCAGGCCCTGGGGACCCTCCCGGGCTTCTAGGAGGAAGGAGTTCCCGAGTCAACAGTTGGCAGGTGAGGAGGGGCAGCTTCCAGGCAGCGGCCGAGTCCTGAGAGGGAAGGGCTGCGCTGAGCTGGGAGGCTCTGGGGTCCCTACATGACCAGAAGCAGGGGGAAGGGGCCCCAGGGATGCATGTGATGGACTGAGCTGCACCCCGAAAAGGCTTTCCAGGGGCTCAGTGGTAAAGAACCTGCCTGCCAATGCAGGAAACACAGAAGATGCGGGTTTGACCCTTGGGTCGGGAAGATCCCCTGGAGGGGTGCATGGCAACCCACTGCAGCATTCTTCCCTGGAGAATCCCGTGGACAGAGGAGCCTGGCAGCCTACAGTCCTTGGGGTCACAGAGTCAGACACGGATGAGTGACTAAACAGCAGCGGAGTCCCTGAAAGAACGGGCTCACATCCCAACCCCCAAACCCCTGCAGGCGTCATGAGCGAGGAGGAGCTCGCGTCCGAGCAGGGAGCGCCCTTCGCCAATGTGACTGGTCTGGAGGGTGAGCTTTCCCCACCTGGTAGGTGTCTTGAGGCCTGAACTGTGTTCCCAACAGAGATAGAAAGCTACAGGCTTTAGAAACATGTTTTAAACAGCAAAGGGCAGAAGATACCCACAAAGAGCTCCAGATTCATCTTGCTGAGCTCCGCATCGTCTCAGCTCATATTTCTATTTCATAGCCAATTATGGCCATAAATTGGCATTTTCCTGTGGACGAGAAGTATGATTGCCCATTTTGTAGAGCCAGCACTTGGGTGAGATAAAGCAGTGGCGTGGGGGCTGGGCCGCTGTCTCCTGTCTGACTCTTGGCAGTCTAGGGCCCTTTCCTGAGCACCCACTGTGTGTCAGGTTGGTGCGGAGCTGGGCAGGTGGGGGCGGGCTGTGCCCTGGGCGCCCTGTCTCCCCGACACTGTGGCTCGGGCCCCCCTCTGCAGGCCTCAGCGTCTCATTTCTTGTGTAAACTGGGCGCTTTAAAATCAATGACATTACATCACACTTCATGTGCTCCTGGGCGAATGTCTACTTCTCTGGTTTTAATTTCCTAGTTACAAGAGCTGGGCTCAGGCGCTCTCATTTTGATGCAGAATCGAGAGCATCTTGGAGACTTTTCTCCCTCAAGATGAGTTTCATGTTTGACTTCTACTGAAGTTGTGTACATATTTATAGGAGATAAGGAAAGCGTGTCTATAATAAAGAGATAAAATGTGATGGTTTCCATATTATGGGACAAGAAATAGTTTAAACAAAAAGCAAAACCAGCTAGCCTACCATCTTTCAGTGTGAAGTGTGTTTGCTCTTTGCAAGGCGTTCAGATGAATCAGGAGAACGCAGTCGCGGCCCCGTGCCGCCGCAGAGGAGTTCAAGGTGACGTGAGTCACTGTCATGGAGGCTGTGTCCTAAAATTGCGGGCGGAGAGAGGGAGCCTGGAGCCTCACCCGGGCCGGGCACAGCCAGGACTTCTCCCCGGCGGCTGAGAAAGATCAGCAGAGGCGCCCGGCGGCCCAGCTGCTCAGGGGTGGTTTGGGGACACGGTGAAGCCTCCGAAAACGTGACTGAGAGGGTCAGGTGTGCAGGCGTCGGCAGCAGCTGGGACAACTGCCGCTCTCGGAAAGAAGCCCGCCTGGCCGCGGACCCGCCCGGCCCCCGCGGACGCCTCGCGGAGCCCGGCGCCGGTCAGGCCAGCCGGGCGGGACCACAGCCGGGCGCGCAGAACAGAACCCCCGGCTGCGGGCACAGCCCGGGGTGGCAGCTCCTGTGCTCTCAGCCGCTTCAGACACAGCCTCGTTCTGTCAATTCATTTCTGCCCCATGATTGAAATTTTTTTAAAAAAGCTTTTATTATGTGCTGTTTTACAATTAACAATGTTGGGACAGTCTCGGGTGAACAGTGAAGGGCCCCACAATTTTTCAAGTCCCAGTGCACACTCAGCCTTGTGGCAGGCACACCGGCCGGCCGCTTGTCAGTGGCCGCGTGTCTCCAACGTGTGTGTGCGTGTTATTCGCTCAGTCGTGTCCAACTCTGTGACCCCACGGACTGTAGCCCGACAGGCTCCTCTGTCCATGGGATTCCTGGAGGGTGTCCATCAGATTGTTTCCCTTCTCTGTAATCAGGCTTTTGTGGGGATGGCCCGATACTTTGAGAGGCAGTCAAGAGCCCGCAGCTCAGCAGGCTGAGCCGCTGGCCTGGTTACTTACCCTGATTGGTTCTAAGCGATGGTCTTCTCACTCCGTTATTTCTGCTCCTCTGAGAGTTTCCAGTCTCCCCAGAGATGTGTTTATTCATTTGTATACATCATTCAAACTAATCTTTTTATATGTTAAAATGTATTGAACAAGTTTGAAAATGGAATGAATTATTAATCGGTTATTTTTAAATGTCTAGTTGTTTGACTAGAATCTACCAGTTTCCCTACAAAATTCCATCTGAGAGAGCCTGGTCTAAATGTTGTTGATTTCATATGTTTCTGTCCCCTCACCGTCTAATCTGTCGCCCACGCTTTAAGATATTTAGTTCAAGATCCTGGCTATCCCGGCTTCCCAGGTGGCTCAGGGGTAAGGAGTCCACTGCCCACGCAGGCGACGCAGGAGATGCAGCTTCGATCCCCGGGTGGGGAAGGTGCCCGGGTGGGAAGGTGCCCAGGTGGGGTGGGAAGGTCCCCGAGTGGGAAGGTGTCTGGGTGGGGAAGCTGTCCGGGTGGGGAAGGTCCCTGGAGGAGGAAATGGCAGCCCACTCCAGTGCTCTTGCCTGGAGAATCCCGTGGACAGAGGAGCCTGGCGGGCTGCAGTCCACGGGGTCACAGAAAATCGGACATAACTGAGCAGATCACAGCACTAGTGATAAAGACATAAAAATATGAGCCAGATGTCACACAGAGTCACCTGTGAAAACTTTAGACCAGAATTAAGGAGGTCGGAAGGTCTTAACATAACCCTTTTGGGAAATAAGATATTTAAAGCTGTGGAATTTACTGAGTGTGGTTTCTTTTTCCACTGGATGACAGGGTCAGTCTCTAAAAATAGGAAACCCATTAGACTAGCATCTCACAAGCAGCAAGAGTGTGAGAGTCTTCCTGTGAGATAGTGTGTCGCACACGTGCTGCCATGAAAGCATTCACGAACCACCCAGAAGATCTGGCTTTTGTTCAGCCCCCATTACCCCTCTTTGACTTAGAATTAACATTCCCTATAACGAGTCACTTTTGACCAGAAGTTCAGCCACTTTTGTAAATTTAATTTCCTTAGGAAGCTTTTCTAACATTCGTGGACAAGGGCAAGATGCATAAGTCCAAATAGATTTGGCTGGGATGGCATATTTCAGCCAAGAATTACTTCAGGGTACAAAATGAAGCAAATTTTTACCAGAAGATGGAGTCACTTCACCAGCCAATGTGATCTTAACACACCTGAGTCCCAGCCGAGGCCAGCAATCTCGGCTCCATGTAGCTGGTTGGTTTGTATACTCTTGTCCTCCTCGGAAGAGCTCGAGGTTCAAATGCGAATGTCAGTCATGAGCTGTGATCACACCTGCCAAGAAGCTGCGGTTTTCCCTGCAAGGTGTCTCCAAGGAATTCTGAAAGCAAACAGGCGTGGAGCCCCATCAGGCCCACGGCTGCCCTGCCCAGCTATAGCACTTGCCCTCAACGGCAGAAAACGAGCCCAACTGCCCCCGGCGGCAGAGAGCCCTGGACACTCAACAGGGTGGAGCCAGGGGGAGGCTGCCTTGCTGGGTGGTCACGGCAGAGCCACAGGTGTGCCGTGGCGGTGGGCACCTGCCCACGGAGCTTCACCTGCACAGCAGAACGGAGGGGTCTACAGCAGCCCCCCAACCGGTGAACTTATAGAGTGCTCAGAGGTCGCTTTGGCAAGATGCCACGTATACCAAAGCTGACCCCTTTCAGGCAAAAGGGGTTCTTGCCCAGTCGCTTCAATCGTGTCCGACTCTTTGCAACCCCGTGGACTGTAGCCCGCCAGGCTCCTCTGTCCATGGGTTTCCCAGACAAGACTACTGGAGTGGGTTGCCATGCCCTTCTCCAGGGGATCTTCCCAACCCAAGGATCGAACGCCCATCTCCTGCACTGGTAGGCGGGATCTCTACCGCTGAGCCACCAGGGAGACCCAAAAGGGGATTCAGGGGTAGACAAACCGCAGGATGGCTTCCCAACAGACCGCCGAGGCGGCACCAGGCGGGCGAGGTCTCTGGTGCGGTGAGTAGAGACTAGCGACGCCGCTACACCCCAGGGCAGCCCCACAATGGAGAACGTCCTGGCAGAAAACAGTCAAGAGACTGTCTTCAAAAGTTCAGAGGCTGGGAGAGAATTTACACCAGAACTTGAAGCAGACAGCTCATTTGCAACACTTAAGCAAAGAAAATCCTCCTCGTTCAAAACAATCCCAAAGGGCAAAGCTGTAAATCACCCAGTAATTGCACATCTTGCGGGGAGCCTGAGGGGCGACGGGCTATTTCCTGGCTGTTGGGCTGAGGACAGGAGTCAGACCCGTCTGCCGGCACGCTGCGAAACGGCTTGGGAAGAACGTGCACTGATCAGTGTGGAGAATGTTCTTGAACGTTCTCACTCTTAACTCAGTCACACGGGCTGGCCTCTCACTTCCTACTGGCCCAGGACAGCGGGCAGAGCTGACGGGGACCAGGAAACGCCTCCAGGTAGACGGTGCTCTGCCCGTTTTTCTCCTCCGGTTCCCACCAAAAGCAGCCACCTCCCAGATGCCAGTATGATGGCTTTGGAGCCAGATTCTCACAGTGGAAAAAGCCCTAAATCAGCTCTAAGGGCGGATTAGTGAACTTCCAAGCATGTTGGAATCGGGAATCACAGCTTTAATACAGACTGTGACTCAGTATTATGGCTCACCCCTGATGGGGAAAGCATTCTTGTGGAACAGATTGTTGGAAGCAGTTCTGAGGCTGGGTGGGCCCTGTGGATCCGTGAATGAGGACCTCACACAGAATGGGGCGGGGGCGGGGTGCTGAGGGGCGCCTGGGGGAGGGGCGCCCTTCTTCCCTGTCCCTGAGGAGGGGGACCTCAGGCTGCAGTGACCAGCCCAGGGCTCTCTGCAGAGCCACCCTGCGTGCAGGACACACCACAAGGCAAGGTTTCCAAGAGGGGCCGGAGGGCGCGCTAGACCCAACGGCCCGCAGAGGGGCGCACGACACTTGAGCGCCCCTGTGGCTGGAGGAGTTGGGCCTGACACCCAAGAGTTGGGCCCTGAGGTTTTACACAGAGAACAGCCGCCCGCCGACCGTGTCCTTATTTCTGCCTTGGCACCTTTGTTAGTACCCAAGGCCACCATGATGAGATGGTCGCATGGCTTCACCAACTCAGTGGACTGGAACTTGAGCAAACTCCGGGAGGTGCTGAGGACAGGGAGCCCTGGCTGCTGCAGGCCATGCGGCTGCAGAGTCGGACACGCCTGAGCAACAGCAGCAGCGGAGAACCGGACCCGGGGCGACTTCAGCCCCAGCGGAGAACCGGACCCGGGGCCGCTTCAGCCCCAGCGGAGAACTGGACCCGGGGTGGCTTCAGCCCCAGCGGAGAACCAGATGCGGGGCGACTTCACGCGGCAGAGGTGCACCCCCCGACAGGTCTGGAGCTCAGAAGTCCGAGATCACGGTGTGCTGCGCGCCCCTGCGGTCTCGGGGCGGGGTTCCTCCTGCTCCCCAGGCTCCTGGGCCCAGGCTTCCGAGGACTGAGGCCGCGTCACCCCCACTCTGCCGCTGCTTCACTCGGCAGCCCGCCCTTTGCGTCTGCATGACCTCCTCCTCTTACAGGGACACCAGCCGCCGGACTGAGGGCCCCCCCCTTAGTCCAGGACCATCTCCTCTCAAGAGCCTCAGCGCAGACCCCATGTCGGACATTCTGAGGTTCGGGGTGGACGGGAAGCCGGGCGACCCTGCTCAGCGCAGGGCGGTTGTGCGATCGGAGTTCTGCCTCCTTGCGGCAAATGGGGAAATGGCTTCCTCTCCCTCCCTGGCTGCTCCTCCCGAGAGAGGACAGGCTCACGGGCGCCTCCCTCCCCAGGACCCCGCTGCAGCGGCCTGGCCGGCCTGTGACTCAGCCCACCACCGTCTTGGTGCAGGCTGGGTGCTCAGGTCCAAGCTCTGGTCTCAAGTCCAGCTTGACCAGTAACACAATCTGTCCAGTTCCTGAGCACCTGTCTCAGACTGGGGGTCTGGGGGGAGGATGTGACCTCTGCGCCAGCGTCCCCAGCATCAGTGCCCTTCGTAGGAGGGAGTGGGGCAAGCTCCAGGGACTCACAGCCAGCCCAGCTGGTGGGACGCTGTGGCCCCAAAGAGAGAATTCCAGAAGCCCGGCAGGCCTGACGCACCCTTGGATGCCATCCCCCTGGGAGCAGAGCCCTGAGGGTGTGACCAGCCTCCAGGGCCTGAGTCACCATCTTAATGGGAGGACCAGCCACCAGTGCGGGGGGCGGGAGGGGCAAGCTGGAAGCCCCTCCAGTCTCTGCTGTCCTGTGAGTTCTCATTCAAGTCCCGCTGGGGGTGTGCGGGAAGGGCCAGGTTGACTGGGGTCGGGGGACCGGCTTTGGAGCTGCTTTGGGTGGATGGGGAACGAGGGGCAGCCATGCTTGACCTCCAACACTTGCCAGGCTGGGCCTGCGGGGTGGGGCCAGTCCCGAGCGGGGCCAGCTGGGGGCCCGTCCCCCCGGGGCCAGGCAGGGGCTCACCCCCAGGCGCTAATGAGGAGCCCGCGGCCCGGGCCACCGTGGCCAGTGGGCCCTGGGCAGGCGGTGCCCGCTGTCATCTGACCCCGCGGGGGCGTCTGAGCGCAGGGCTCTGCAGGGAAGCCAGAGTTTAAAATAAAACAGCATGTGACAGGACGTTCCGGCTGGGAGAAGACTCAGGTTTCGAGGTCACTGGTTCAGATCAGGGGACAGCTGGGCCTGGGGGGCCCGGGTGAGCCGTGAGCGAGCTGGGGTTTCTGCCGCTTCCTGTGGGCCAGCTGTGTCCCTCCGGCTGTCCGCTCACCTAGGAAGCCCTGGCCCCCGGGAGCAAGCTCTCTGCCCTTTCCAACGGGGCGACGCCTGGTTCCATCCAGGCTGAGGAACATGGCATGGGGTCTGTCGTTCAGCAAATGGACTCTTGTCAGAGAAACAACTGTTAAAGGCAGGGCAAGGGCTGGGGGAGAGTCAGTGATTTCACACAGCTCCTCCTACGAAGTCACCTGCATGCTGGGCACAGGATGCGCGTCTCGGGAGCAGGCCCCAACAGCTAGGTCCTCATTCTGGGGTTAGGGCTTTGATGCAGAGAACTTTAAAAAGTGATCATCAAGAAAGGACTAGACATTTAAACTTAAACACTCTGAAAATCAAACCCGGGCTTCCCCGGTGCCTCAGCGGTAAATAACCCACCTGCCAACGCAGGAGACAGGGCTCAAGCCCTGGTCGGCACAGAGCCACGTGCGGCAAAGCAGCTAAGCCCGTGGGCCACAGCCACTGAGCTGACAGGCCCTCGAGCACGAGGAGCCGCCACAGTGAGAAGCCGCCAGCACCGCCCCCAGAGCCTAGCCCCCCATTCACTGCAGCTGCAGACAGCAAAGACCCAGTACAGCCAGTGGGAGATAAAGAAAATTATTTCTTTAAAAACAAACGTACTGTCAAAGGCGACTGCTTTACCTTCATTTGGTCTAATCAGTGATTCTGATTCTGGAGTCCTGCCTGTGCTCATCTCCAGAAGTCAAAATCAGTCGCTTTACGAAGAGCAGGACTTTGTCTTGGGGCCACGGTTGTCCTCTGGGTACAGGGGAAGGCCGGGGGAAAGACACAAAGAATCAAAGCAGCATCTGCAGGAAGGCCTCAGTTCTCACAGTGGCAGCATCTGAGGGCGCTCTAGAAAGCCTCTGGGGGCGGGGTGGCGCTCCAGAGGGGGTCTGGGCGGGGGCAGGGGTCGGCTCATTTTCCTACCCCCCACAG
>SJYW01002709.1:0-11574 GCA_006410735.1 Raphicerus campestris
CAGGTGGATTCTTTAACAGCTGAGCTATGATGGAAGTAAGGTCAAGCTTAAAATTTTGCATTCTAGGCTTCAGCATTATGCAAACCAAGAACTTCCAAATGTCCAAGCTGGGTTTAGAAAAGATAGAGGAACTAGAGATCAAATTGCCAACATTTGCTGGATTATAGAGAAAGCAAGAGAACGTGAGCATCGACTATGCTAAAGCTTCTGACTGTATGGACCATGACAAACTGTGGACAGCTCTTAAAGAGATGGGAACACCAGACCATCTTACCTGTCTCCTGAGAAATCTGTATGCAGGTCAAGAAGCAGCAGTTAGAACCCTATATGGAACAACTAACTGGTTCAAGATCGAGAAAGGAGTATGACAGGGCTGTCTGCTGTCACCCTGTTAGTTTAATCGATACACTGAGCACATCATGGGAAATGCCATGGTGGATGAATTACAAACTGGAATCAAGATAGGTGGGAGAAACACCAACAACCTCAGATTTGTGGATGATACCACTCTAATGGCAGAAATCGAAGAGGAACTAAAAAGCCTCTTGATGAGGGTGGAAGAGGAGAGTCAAAGAGCCAGATTAAAACTATATATTAAAAAAACTAAGATCATGACATCTGCCCCATTGCTACATAGCAAATAGAAGCAGGAAAGGTGGAAGTTGTGACAGATTTCTTCTTCTTGGGCTTCAAAATAACTGCAGATGGTGACTGCAGCCAGGAAATCAGAAGACAATTTTTTTTTTTGGCAGGAAAGTTATGATAAACCTAAACAGTGTGTTGAAAAGCAGAGACATTCCTCTGCCAACAAAGGTCAGTACAGTCAAGGCTATGGTCTTCCAAGCAGTCATGTACGGTTGTGAGAGCTGGACTATAAAGAAGGCAGAACACCAAAGAACTGATGCCTTTGAATCGTGGAGCTGGAGAAGACTCCTGAAAGTGCCTTGTACAGCAAGGAGATCAAACCAGTCAATCTTAAGGGAGATCAACCCTGAATAGTCTCTGGAAGGACTGATGTTGAAGCTCCAGTATTTTGGTCATCTGATGCAAACATGACTCGTTGGAAAAGTCCCTAATGCTGGGAAAGATTGAGAGCAGAAGGAGAAAATGGTGTCAGAGGATGAGATGGCTGGACAGCATCACCGATGCAATGAACATGAACTTGGGCAAACTCTGGGATACAGTGAGGAACAGGAAAGCCTGGTGTGCTGCAGTACATGGAGCTGCAAAGTCAGACACACCTGGTGACTGAACGACAACAACAAGCAAAATAGATAGCCAATGGAAATTTACTGTATGACTCAGGGAACTCAAACTGGGGCTTTATAACAACCTAGAGGGGTGGGAAATGGTGGGAGGGAAGTTCAAGAGGGAGGGGATATATGTACACCTAGTGGAAAAGTTGGCTTAAAGCTCAACATTCAGAAAATGAAGATCATGGCATCTGGTCCCATCACTTCATGGGAAATAGATGGGAGACAGTGGAAACAGTGGCAGACTTTATTTTTTTGGGCTCCGAAGTCACTGCAGATGGTGACTGCAGCCATGAAATTAAAAGACACTTACTCCTTAGAAGAAAAGTTATGACCAACCTAGAGAGCATATTGAAAAGCAGAGACATTACTTTGCCAACAAAGATCTGTCTAGCCAAGGCTATGGTTTTTCCAGTGGTCATGTATGGAGGTGAGAGTTGGACTGTAAAGAAAGCTGAGTGCCGAAGAATTGATGCTTTTGAACTGTGGTGTTGGAGAAGACTCTTCAGAGTCCCTTGGACTGCAAGGAGATCCAACCAGTCCATTCTCAAGGAAATCAGCCCTGGGTGTTCTTTGGAAGGAATGATGCTAAAGCTGAAATTCCAGTACTTTGGCCACCTCATGCGAAGAGTTGACTCATTGGAAAAGACTCTGATGCTAGGAGGGATTGGGGGCAGGAGGAAAAGGGGACGACAGAGGANCAGGCTTAAACTAAAGAAAATCAGGGAAAACACTAGGCCAGCCAGGTATGACTTAACCCCATGCAAATTTGAAGTAGAGGTAACGAATAGATTTAAAGGACTAGATCTAGTCAACAGTGTGTCTGAAGAACTATGGACAGAAGTCTCTATAGGAGGCAGTGAACAGAACCACCCCAAAGAAAAAGAAAAGCAAGAAGGCAAAGTGGTGATCTGAGGCGGCTTTACAAATAGGGGAAGTGAGAGAGTCAGTTTCTAGGCAGGTTGATAAGAAGTCCAGGGTCAGAAGAATGGAGACAAGTGCAAAACAAGCAAGAGAGGGAAAGATATATTCAATTAAAGGCAGAGTTCCAAAGAATAGCTAGGAGAGACAAGAAATCCTTCAATGAACAATGCTTAATAATAGAAAAAAAAAAAAAGGAGGGAGAAGAAGGATTAGAGATCTCTTCAGGAAAACTGGATGCATGAAAGGCAGGTGCTTTAACCTCTGAGCCACCAGGGAAGCCCCTAAAGATGGGTACAGTAAAGGATAAAAATGGTAGAGACCTGGTAGACGCAGAAGAGATCAAGATGAGATGGAAAGAATACAGGCAGGAACTGTATCAAAAAGGTCTTAATGAACCAGATTACTACGACGATGTGGTTAGACACCCTGAGCCAGACACTCTGGACTGCAAAGTCAAGGGGGCTTTAAGAAGCATTGCTGTTAATAAAGCTAGCAGATGTGATGACATTCTGGCAGAATTATTCAGATCCCTAATGAAGCATAATAAAGGTTTTGCTTTCACTATGTCAGCAAATCTAGAAGACCCAGAAGTGGCCACAGGAATGGAAAAGGTCAATCTTATCCCAGTTTTCAAGAGGGGTAGTACCAAAGACTGTGCTAACCATCAGACAATCACACTCATCTCCCATGTAGTAAAGTGAAAATGAAAGTCACTCAGTCATGTCCAGCTCTTTGTGACCCCATGGACTATATAGTCCATGGAATTCTCCAGGCCAGAATACTAGAGTGGGTAGCCTTTCCCTTCTCCAGTGGATCTTCCCAACCCAGGAATAGAACCAGGGTCTCCTGCATTGCAGGTGGATTCTTTAACAGCTGAGCTATGATGGAAGTAAGGTCAAGCTTAAAATTTTGCATTCTAGGCTTCAGCATTATACAAACCAAGAACTTCCAAATGTCCAAGCTGGGTTTAGAAAAGACAGAGGAACTAGAGATCAAATTGCCAACATTTGCTGGATTATAGAGAAAGCAAGAGAACGTGAGCATCGAATATGCTAAAGCTTCTGACTGTGTGGACCATGACAAACTATGGACAGCTCTTAAAGAGATGGGAACACCAGACCATCTTACCTGTCTCCTGAGAAATCTGTATGCAGGTCAAGAAGCAGCAGTTAGAACCCTATATGGAACAACTAACTGGTTCAAGATCGAGAAAGGAGTATGACAGGGCTGTCTGCTGTCACCCTGTTAGTTTAATCGATACACTGAGCACATCATGGGAAATGCCATGGTGGATGAATTACAAACTGGAATCAAGATAGGCGGGAGAAACACCAACAACCTCAGATTTGTGGATGATACCACTCTAATGGCAGAAATCGAAGAGGAACTAAAAAGCCTCTTGATGAGGATGGAAGAGGAGAGTCAAAGAGTCAGATTAAAACTATATATTAAAAAAACTAAGATCATGACATCCACCCCATTGCTACATAGCAAATAGAAGCAGGAAAGGTGGAAGTTGTGACAGATTTCTCCTTCTTGGGCTTCAAAATAACTGCAGATGGTGACTGCAGCCAGGAAATCAGAAGACAATTTTTTTTTTGGCAGGAAAGTTATGATAAACCTAAACAGTGTGTTGAAAAGCAGAGACATTCCTCTGCCAACAAAGGTCAGNGTGGAAGAGGAGAGTCAAAGAGCCAGATTAAAACTATATATTAAAAAAACTAAGATCATGACATCTGCCCCATTGCTACATAGCAAATAGAAGCAGGAAAGGTGGAAGTTGTGACAGATTTCTTCTTCTTGGGCTTCAAAATAACTGCAGATGGTGACTGCAGCCAGGAAATCAGAAGACAATTTTTTTTTTTGGCAGGAAAGTTATGATAAACCTAAACAGTGTGTTGAAAAGCAGAGACATTCCTCTGCCAACAAAGGTCAGTACAGTCAAGGCTATGGTCTTCCCAGCAGTCATGTACGGTTGTGAGAGCTGGACTATAAAGAAGGCAGAACACCAAAGAACTGATGCCTTTGAATCGTGGAGCTGGAGAAGACTCCTGAAAGTGCCTTGTACAGCAAGGAGATCAAACCAGTCAATCTTAAGGGAGATCAACCCTGAATAGTCTCTGGAAGGACTGATGTTGAAGCTCCAGTATTTTGGTCATCTGATGCAAACATGACTCGTTGGAAAAGTCCCTAATGCTGGGAAAGATTGAGAGCAGAAGGAGAAAATGGTGTCAGAGGATGAGATGGCTGGACAGCATCACCGATGCAATGAACATGAACTTGGGCAAACTCTGGGATACAGTGAGGAACAGGAAAGCCTGGTGTGCTGCAGTACATGGAGCTGCAAAGTCAGACACACCTGGTGACTGAACGACAACAACAAGCAAAATAGACAGCCAATGGAAATTTACTGTATGACTCAGGGAACTCAAACTGGGGCTTTATAACAACCTAGAGGGGTGGGAAATGGTGGGAGGGAAGTTCAAGAGGGAGGGGATATATGTACACCTAGTGGAAAAGTTGGCTTAAAGCTCAACATTCAGAAAATGAAGATCATGGCATCTGGTCCCATCACTTCATGGGAAATAGATGGGAGACAGTGGAAACAGTGGCAGACTTTATTTTTTTGGGCTCCGAAGTCACTGCAGATGGTGACTGCAGCCATGAAATTAAAAGACACTTACTCCTTAGAAGAAAAGTTATGACCAACCTAGAGAGCATATTGAAAAGCAGAGACATTACTTTGCCAACAAAGATCTGTCTAGCCAAGGCTATGGTTTTTCCAGTGGTCATGTATGGAGGTGAGAGTTGGACTGTAAAGAAAGCTGAGTGCCGAAGAATTGATGCTTTTGAACTGTGGTGTTGGAGAAGACTCTTCAGAGTCCCTTGGACTGCAAGGAGATCCAACCAGTCCATTCTCAAGGAAATCAGCCCTGGGTGTTCTTTGGAAGGAATGATGCTAAAGCTGAAATTCCAGTACTTTGGCCACCTCATGCGAAGAGTTGACTCATTGGAAAAGACTCTGATGCTAGGAGGGATTGGGGGCAGGAGGAAAAGGGGACGACAGAGGATGAGATGGCTGGATGGCATCACCAACTCGATGGACGTAAGTTTGAGTGAACTCCAGGAGTTAGTGATGGACCACTAACAGCATCACCCTGGCACCAAACCCAGAAGGAGACACTGCAAGAAAATTACAGGTCAGCATTCCTGATGAACACAGATGCAAAGATTCTTAACAAAATATTGGCGAACCAAATTCAACAGTGCACAAAAGAATTATAAACCATGATCAAGTATTATTCGAGTAGTATGCCCCTGGTATTATTCCAGGGACACAAGACTAGTTCACTTCAGTTGCTCAGTCATGTCCGACTCTTTGTGACCCCTGAACCACAGCATGCCAGGCCTCCCTGTCCATCACCNCGGCAGCAGAAGGGGGAAGAAAAGGGAGGAAAAAGAGAAAAGAGGATTAAAGAAACAAACAAACTGGACTTTTCAGTGTCTCAGACCTCGGTTCAAATTAAATACTGCTACTACAGCTCTGTACTTCATTTTTCTTACCTATAAAATAATCACTACTTCACAAGGTTATTGAAAGAATTAAATAGGCTAGTTATATATAAGGCTTCCAAAATTACTTCTTGCTAGAATTAGGGTTGCTAGGTAAAATACAGGATACCAAGTCTGTCAGTTTCCTATTGCAGAGGTAACAAGTTACCACAAGCTTAATGACTTTAAGCAACATAAGTACATTATCTTGCAATTCTGGAGATTAGAATTCTGAAATGGGACTGCATGGCTGTGGCTTCTTCTAGAAATTCTAGAGGGTAATTTTCTTGCCTTTTCTGGCTACTAGAAGCCACCTGCATGCCTTGACTCATAGCCTCTTCCTCCATCTTTAAAGCCAGCCACAAAGCATTTTCTCTACTCTTTGACCCGACTCCATTCTTCAATCTTCACCCTTACAAGTACCCTTGTGATTATCTAGTCCACTCAGACTATTAAAGAAAATCTCACCTCAAGACTCTTATTCATATCTGCTAAGTTCTTCTGCCATATAAGGTAACATGCAAATATTCTGGGATTTCAGACTTGGAAAACTTTGGAGGCCACTGGTCAGCCTAGTACAATCCACCCTCTGGCTCCCAAAGATTCACATCCATCGCTAATGCAAAATACAGTCACCTAATCCTTTTAATCCTAACATCTCTAAATGTCTCAATGCATTGCAGCACTAGTGCAATTTCAAAATCTCATTTAAATATCATCAACTCAAAGTCCTAAATCTCATTCCTTAAATTATGTTTGGGTCATAAATCTTAGTATAATTCATTTGAGGCAAAATTTTTCTGTCTGTGGATCTGTAAAAATAAAAACAAGTTGTTCGGTCGCTAAGTCATATCTGACTCTGTGACCGCATGGACTGCAGTACAACAGGCTTCCCTGTTGTTGGCTATCTCCCAGAGTTTGCTCAAATTCATCCCCGTTGAGTCAATGACATCTCCAAACACCTTATCTTCTGTTGTCCCCTTCTCTTCCCCTTCAATCTTTCCCAGCATCAGCGTCTTGTCCAATGAGTCAGCCCTTTGCAACCTGTAGCCAAAGTATTGGAGCTTCAGCTTCAGCATCAGTCTTTTCAACAAATATTCAGGGTTGATTTCTTTTAGAATTGACTGGTTTGATCTGCTTGCTGTCCAGGGGACTCTCAAGATGTAATTCTAAAATACAGTTGTGGGACAGATATAGGAAAAGATTTATAGTCATTTTTGTTCAAAAATAGAGGTGAGGGATGGAACAAAAACAAAAAAAATCACTGGTTGCAAGAAATACTGAGATCCAACTAGGAAAAAATTATTAGGTTTCAAGCCCTGAGAATAATCCTCTGTGGTTCATAGCTCTGCCCTCTGGATCCTCTGTTCCATCTTCTGGGTATGAGGCTATACCCTCAGCTTCACTGTCTGGCTCATCCTTCCTCTTTCATGAAAGATAGAACATATTTGTAGCTGAGTAATTTTTAAGCCTATTTCCTGCACGTAGAAATGTTCAGAGTCTGACTGCTTTCTTTCATTCCCTCTTGTAATCCAAGCAGTCAGTATCTCTGATGCTATAACTCAAGAATATTGCAGGTCTCCTATATGTTTCTCAAGAATTCACTTCATTAGACAAAAGGCTCCTCCAGAGAGCCTTCAAAGTCATCTCATCTCTATTTTTGACTTCCCTGGAGATGGCTGAAGGGATCCATGAGTCACATGCATAATCTCTTCAAAGAGACCTCATCTGATTGAAGGTAGACCTAGTGATCCTTCCAAGGAAGGATTAAAAGATTGGTGAGCCACCCCTTTGTTTTTTTTCTCCAGTGCATGCTTTCCTGTCATTAAATCTATTGTAGCATCTTTGCAATCTGAATAGCCTGAGAATTTCCCAGGTCAAGGCTTGCCTCTTTTTTGCTTAGAGTTCTTCCCTCAATCTAGCTCTTTCCTCTCACGTTTTACTATATGCAGCAAGAAGAAACCAGGCTACACATTCAACACTTTATGCTTAGAGATCACAGCTAAATATTCAAGTTCATCCCTCACAAGTTCTGCCTTTCATATAGCAGGAGACAACTGAGCTGAATTTTCTTTTACTAGATGTATAAATGAATCCCCTTTACTTCAGTTTGTAATAACACCCAGCTGAACTCAAATTTCATATTAACAATAGTGTTTGGTACAAATATGCCCCAAACACTATATACTTAAACAATAATAATTTTAAATTTTATCTAAAATTCAAATGTACTGGGAATCCTGAATTTTTATTTGCTAAATCTGATTTCAACTAGGTGGTCCAGAGGGTTCTGAGAGAATAGGATACAGACTGGGGAAACTCTGGAAGTAGAAAAGAAAATAGAAGAAATGTACAGCTTAAAGCTGTCTGGAAGGGCACGCCTTATTAAGGAGCTATGGCAGGGGGGCTTGAACAGACAGGGAGGTAACTAAGGCTTCAGAAAAGGTGAGATCTGGAGGGAGGGATGGGGATTAATCTGGAAGAACTGGAGCACTGAGGATGAACACATCTCACCTCATTATTTTGCTAAGGGTCACACCTGCCAAGAGAACCTCATTTTATCAACAATTATATCCAAAGGAGGAAAGGTATTTTTCATCATTCTCTTGGCCCCCTGTGTCTAGACAGAGAGAGAGAGAGAAAGGGGAAGCATACAAGCACATCTACGTGCATGGTGGCACCATAATGATTTCAGTCAAACTTATTAATGAAAACTTTTTTCTTGATGGGAAGCCAATTCTATGGACCACAGTAATTTTTTTTTTCAATTAGCTAACTACCATGAATGTAAGTATGGGTCACGTTGTCTCACATGAAAAATATGTATTGCTAATACCACCCTGTATAGAACAGCTGATTGGTTCGGGATTGAGAAAGGAATGCGACAGGACTGTCTGTTGTCACCTTGTTTGTTTAACTTATAGACTGAGCACATCATGAGAAATGCTGGGATGGATGAGTTACAAGCTACAATCAAGATAGGTGGGAGAAACATCAACAACCTCAGATATGCAGATGATACCACTCTAATGGCAGAAAACAAAGAAGAATTAAAGAATCTCTTGATGAGGGTGAAGGAGGAGAGTGAAAAAGCAGCTTAAAACTAAATATTAAAAATAAAACTAAGATCATGGCATCCAGCCCCATTACTTCATGGCAAATATTAGGGGAAAAGTGGAAACAGTGACAGATTTCCTCTTCTTGGGCGCTAAAATCACTGGGTGGTGACTGCAGCCGTGAAATCAGATGGTGATTGTTTCTTGGCAGGAAAGCTATGACAAACCCAGGAAGTGTGTGGAAAAGCAGAGACATCATTCTGCTGACAAAGGTCAAGACTATGGTCTTCCCCCTGCTCACGTACAGTTGTGAGAGCTGTACTATAAAGAAGTCAGAACACCAAGAACTGAAGCCTTCGAACTGTGGTGCTGGAGAAGACTCCTGAGAGTCCCTTGGACAGCGAGGAAATCAAACCAGTCAACCTTAAAGGAAATCAACCCTGAATACTCATTAGAAGGACTGATGCAGAAGGTAAAACTCAAGTGTTTTGGTCACCTGATGCAAACAGCCAACTCATTGGAAAAGTCCCTGATGCTGGGCAAGATTAAGGGCAGAAGGAGAAGAAGGTGTCAGAGGATAAGATGGCTTGATGGCATCACTGACACAAGGGACATGAACTTGGACAAACTTCAGGAGATGATGAGGGACAGGGAGGCCTGGCTTGCTGAAGTCCCTGGGGTCACAGTCAGACATGACTGGGTGACTGAACAACAATGGTACCACTTTACATGTGACTTTTCCAAAGCAAAAAGGAGTTTCAAGTTTATCGCTGGTGTCCACTACACTTCATGGTTTGCTTCACTGCCTTCCTCACCCCACCACCAAAAGCAGGAAAGCATTTCAATCTGTAATGTTTTAAACGTCCCAATTCTCTTAAGAGGTTAGCAGTATGGCATTTAGCGTCAAGGAACTGTATGGCTATTTCAGCTACAAACCACTCTGCCCAATCATCTTCATACTAGAAACTGAACAGCAGTTGGGATGGGAAGACTTGGCTGGTGCCTCTCCTGATTTTTTCTTCCAAATGTAGCCTTCAGAGGAAGCTTCATCTTAATAATAACAGCAGCACTTGTATAGTTCTCTGTGTCAGGCATTTTTCTAAGCACTTTACATTTATCAACTCACTTTTCAACACAACCCTATAAGGAAAAGACTAGTCTCAGCATTATGTTATTAATGAAGACTGAGCACAGGTATTTAATAATTTGCCCAGGGTCACAAAGTCATAAATGGAAAGCTGGTTCCAACACCTGTGCTCCTTAGTTCTCTGCTCCCTGCCTCTCTCACTATTAGAAATGAATTTCAAAAATATCAGGCACATCTGTAACACTAATCAAACACTAATCAAACACTAATGAAAAGACTCATCCAGCAGATGTAAGTGGAAAGAATGCTAGTATATGTAAGGACACCTTGTCTCAAACACACTCACTGATTTAATGTCATGGAAATAGTCCTCAGTTGGTTAAAAAATTGAGTTCTGGAGTGAGACTCACCTGTGTTTCTGTTCTGGTTATCCCCCTGATCATTCGACTTTGGCTAACACTTAATCACTCTAAGCCTTGACTTTCTCACCAGTAAAATGGGAACAATACTAGAAAGTATTTGTAGAATTGATGTTAAAATTATAAATTATTATCATTGACACTATTATTTTTCTAACACTCATACAGTGCATTTGTATGAGAGAAGAATACACTTTTATATTAAATAATACTGGGAGTAGCAATGAAGAATATGTAACAGACAGGAATGATTCAGATTCAGTGAAAGCATTTCAAGAATCCAGAGGCAAATATGATTGCACTGAAGGAGACATATAGATCCTTAGAGGAAAAATAAGAAAAGAGCTGCAGTGATTTAATCTTCAGAAGATTAAAAAAAAAAAGATGAACTAGCAGTGCTAGTCAAAGACATGAAGGACCCTTATTATACAGCTGCCTCTTAACTTCATTAAGCCCAGAAATTTTAATTTGGATATACATTCTTGCTGGGAAAACTTCAGGTCACTGATAAAGCATAGGGGTGGGTCATCCTGGGAGACTAATTCCTTTCCTAGTGGAAATCTTCTAAAAAAGGAATTTTACATCTACCTAGAATAAAATGAGCACAATCTGGTCTNATTTGGATATACATTCTTGCTGGGAAAACTTCAGGTCACTGATAAAGCATAGGGGTGGGTCATCCTGGGAGACTAATTCCTTTCCTAGTGGAAATCTTCTAAAAAAGGAATTTTACATCTACCTAGAATAAAATGAGCACAATCTGGTCTAAAGATGAGGAAATAAATGAGCCAGAGGATTCCATTTATTGAAAGAACATTTACATTACAATGTTAAATAATTATCATTATAGAAAAAAATATTTTCTTACATACAGTTTATTTTTCTGGCAATATATTGAATGGTTGTGAGCTAATTTCTTTTTCTTGTTTTAGTTGATAGAAGTACTTAAAAATAAAAAACTTTTAATCAAAGTATCCATCCCCTATTTCTTCTTCAGTAATGTAACTGTTTCACGGCTTTCAGTTTTATTTAGTTGCATATGTTTAACCTTCTTAATTCTTAATTCTGCTCTTAATTTTGGAGGTTAGATTTTTTTTAAAAATATGTTTTCCTTTTTATGATTGGAAAAATATGTATTTTCAATATAAACATTTTTTTAATAAAGGCTAAAGTCAAAAGAATAAAACACTCATAATCCCAATAAAAAATGGCTGTCTGAGGAGGCCTTACAAACAGCTGTGAAAAGAAGAGAAGCAAAAAGCAAAGGAGAAAAGGAAAGATAT
>SJYW01002724.1:0-15866 GCA_006410735.1 Raphicerus campestris
TCAGGATGGGGAACACGTGTACACCCGTGGCAGATTCATGTTGATGTATGGCAAAACCAATACAGTATTGTAAAGTAAAACAAAGTTTAAAAAAAAAAAAGGAAATAATTCTAAGTTAGCAGTGATTTTTCCCTCAAAATTTTCTACCTATTATTCTATTTTCATTTGCAGTCTACTATTGATAACTGTCAGCAGGACGTTAGTTTTTCTCTCTGGCTGCTTTTACATTTTTGTCTATGCCTTAAATGGTTCTGCAGTTTTCACCATAGGGTGTCCATGTGTAAATCTATTTCATATTCTTTAGAACTTGTGTGCTTCTTCCACTTAGGCATTAATATATTTCTTCAATCCTACAAAAAAATCAGGCATTATATCTTAAATTATTGCCTCTGTCCCATCTTTCTGTTGGGCCTTCTCATTCTCTCTTCCATGTTTCTTAGCCAGTACTTACTGTCTGTCTTTCTTTTTATCTTTCTGGTGGCTCAGAGGTTGCATCTGCCTCCAATGTGGGAGATCCGTGTTTGAATCTTAGGTGGGGAAGATCCCCTGGAGAAGGAAATGGCAATGCACTCCAGTATTCTTGTCTGGAGAATCCCATGGACAGAGAAGCCTAGCAAGTTACAGTCCACAGGGTCGCAAAGAGTCAGACACAACTGAGCGACTTCACCTTCACCTTCACTTTCAGCCCACTAGTACCTTCCTCAGATCCCTCTCCATTTGGTCAGTTATCTCCTTTTGGTACTTAATATGTTATTTAAATCATGTATTGTTTATAATTTTAATAACTTTTTTTATTTTTAGAGGTTCTACTTGAATTTTTTCAAATCTACATGTTCTTTTTCTATATATCAGTTCATATTTATTACCATTTCTATTCCTTCAGTAAGCTCAAAAGTCCTTTAATTATACTTATTGTGTAGAATATTTCAGATTGTTCTATTTTCTCTGCTTGGAGTACTAATTCTCCTCTCTATCTTGCACCAGCTAATTTTCTGTCCTGATACGTAATTTTCTCACATAATTTACCATTTTTTTATGAACTTATATTCAGTGAGGGTTCTATTTTCTAAGATGTCTTAAGGGCTCTGTTTTAATGGAAGAATCCATATTTAGTTTACTATTTGCTTCTCTGAAGACTTCAAAACAGTTTTGTTAATAATTTCTCAGCTTGTAGTTCTAATACTGTAATAGTAAAATAAGTTAAATTTGGGGATTTGATTTCTTGTAACTGACTTTTGTTTTTAACCTGATTTATAGCTCCAGGGATCCAGAAAACTTCCATGCTATTTCCTTAGTTTTCTCATCTCTTTTCTATGGATGCGGTAGCCATCCAATCTTCCATGCTTTATGCAAGAGCTCCCCTCTAACTCTCTGTAGCCTAAGTCCATATATTCTGTTCTGTTGCTCTGGCTTTGAGTTCCCTCTCCATTTTTCTGCTTAGGTATTCACCTTTTAAGCTCAGTTTCATTATTATTGTGTTCTTATTGTTATTTTGCTTTTATCCAGTATGTGTCTGTGTTTGTAGCATTGAGGGTACTGATTACATTGGTTTGATTCACTTGGTTGGTAGACGTTTCACTGGAGAGTCTTGTTTTATGTAGGAGTTAAGATCCTTTTCTAATTCTCTTATCCTAAACCTTAGTTCTCAAACCCAGCTTTGATTTGAAATATCCCACTCAGTCATTCCCAGTATTTACTCAATCAGCTTAAAGACATGCTTACAGAAAATCAAAGCCAAGTAGTTCAGCAGATGTTCTTGAAACTACTTGAAATTATTTGAAACTGAACTTCTGTGTTCTCTTCAGAATCTAATTTTTTTCATTCCTTTAAGAAACTAATGTCACACAAAGGGAGTAACTGCTCTTTTTTGTCCAGAAATATATCTTCCTTGGTTCCCTCAATAATGCCTTCATTAGATCTCATGCACAATTGTTGGCTATTTCATTTCTCTTTAACAAGGTTGTCTGCCTAATTAAGAACACTTCAAGACCTAGACCACAAGTGATGTGCTTTACAGAGGGGCAACTAAATGACATTTTTCTTTTTTTTTGCTGTTTCATTACAAACACCATCAGAAATAAAATTGAGGATCTAATGTCATATGCAAAAAATAAGCTCTGTTGTTTTTAATATTTTTCTAAAGCATGATACCTTTGGTCAATAGATGGTAACATTTCATGCAAATTAATATATTAAAAGTATTTGCAACTTAACATAGTCCCCCTTGGGGTAAAAGGCCTTTGTTGATATCCAATAAGTGAGAAAGAACATTACTACATATACTATATATCTGCATACGTGTATATAATAACCTCATTTTGAAAATTATATTTTATTCAAGGATAAAAGTTGAATTGTGATCTAAGCTACATAAGAAAAGGATCACTAAGAAATAAATCACTCTACAAATCCTTGTCTATTGCTCCTCAGGATGGTAGGGAAAGACTGAATTTCAGTAAAATATTCAGTGGTTTCAGCAGTTATTTGAGTATTTGTTCATCTTCAGTCCTCTAGTTATCATAATGAAGACATTTTTAACAAAAAATATGAATACTGTGGGTCATCTCCTCGAAATAATCATTATGCTTTGTAGTAAGACCAAATATTATGTTTATACATGAATGATCTCTTTTCTTTTAAAAAAAAAAAAGTCTTTTTTGTGCTTTAAATATTCCTTACTCCTGACTTTACTAATCGGTGTAGAAAGTGAAAGTTTCACAGGGACTCTCAATCTTCCTTATATTGTAAATAGCACAAAGATTGCTCCCATTCGTATCCTTCTACCTGCCCATCTTTTAATAAGAGATAGTGCCTACATAAAGACTTCTGACATCAGCCTTTGGTCCTCTGATCCAGTCTATTTTGCCTTGTCCTGGCCAAAATACAAAAAGGGAGGAATGCAAAGGCATAGGCAGACACTTCTCGATTCCCCCATTCTGCTTGCATTTCTATACATCACCCCTATATTTCTATACATCTCTGTGTTTCTCCCTTCTTTGCTGGGACTGTATGTCTATTAACAGTGACTGGAAGGATTAAATATAGATTGGTTTTTGGCTCTCTACATGTACTTCATTTACAACCTTTTAATGTTCACAAAGAAAAAGCTGATTCTTGAACTCAGTACAGCAGAAACTGTATTGCTTCAATACAACCCTGTTGTTTGATTATTCAACCCTTACTATCTTTCCAAAAGAGTAACTCCTCATATATATTTTCTAGTGGCAAAGAAATTTTCACTGCTGATTTGTCAGTTGAAAAGAATGACAGCTATTATAAATAATACAGAAAGCGTATATGCTAGATCAACATACAAAGTAATAGAAACTGATCATTTGAACAATGTGCCGGAACTCAACATCTCATTTTTCATCTCCTACAAAGTAGGCAGTGTAGAATGTGTCTTCACAGTTCTCACAGGCACTGTTGGCTTTGCTCAGAACATTTCTGGAACTTCTCTTTCAGAATGGTCTTTAGGGCCTGGTCTACATTGCTTTGAAGAGAGGCTATCCCAGCCTCTAGGATAGCAAATCACCATCACGGAAGAGTTATTCTTACCTAATTTTGTCTTTAAGATGTAAACATGACATGGAGAGAACTGAAATAGATGTTCAAGGTGGATAATACATTTGAGTCTGCTCAAATACCAGTAGTGAGACTACCAGGTAATAGGAGTATTTTCCTAGTATACCTTATAAACTGATCGTGAAGCTAGGATGAATTTCAAAATAGTTGCGAAAACAGCAGCTTCATCACAACAAAAACAAATCCTCTCATAGAAACTCCCTTCGAAGGGCAACACTCCTCTCCTTTAACAGTTTAAGTACTGTTGTATTTCTTATGTGAAATTACTTTTTGTTTATAATTCATAGTTTCATTCTCTTTAAAAATATTTAAAGAGGTTTACTGAAAATATTTTTGTGTTCAAGTTGTATAGGATTAAAGATTTGCTTTCAAAATACGTTTGGACATATTTTGAATAGTAAATGTTTTCTGGGGGAAAGGCTAGGATATGATCATTGAAGTTTTATTTAATTCAGAGTAACTTCTGGTTGCATAAAGCATGTGAATATTTGTACAAGGTTCCCTTTCCTAAGGCAGAGCAGGAGTGAAGTAACAGGAGATGCCGTAGACTTGGAATGAAGGGGTGTTGACTCTAACCCTGGCTAATTTGTTGTCTCTTGACAACAAATATCAGATTGTTTTTCCATCTGTGCTGCTTATCAGCCTCTGAGGATTTTCAGAATTAAGTGAAGTGACTTTTGAAAGCTCTACAGAATCAAATTGTAGAAGGAGACAGAGCCCTGGAGCACTGAATGGGGAAATCCAAAAACACTGTTTTGAACTGGTAATTAGAGTTTAGCTATGTTTCAGCCTCTGACCCACTTATCCGTTCAGCCTTTTGGAATATGCTGAAATGCTGGATGAGCACAAGGATCACTGAAGCACAGAGCTCAAATGATCACAACCAAAAACTCGCCAACACTAAATTTTCAGAATTGTGACTATAATCAGCAATCACAGTAAACATTGTCACAAGACACCAGCTACTATCTGAAGACACAGAGTATATATACAACATAGTACATAGCTTAATTTATCTACACATGTATTGTTTTAAATCTGAAAGTATGTAGATAGATAGATGATATATGTTTGTGTATATGTGTATATATACACACATCATGAGGAAAAGAGGCTATCTGTGACATGGAATTTTTTTTTCTTTTTTCTTTATCTGTATTTTCTAATGTTTCTAAAAGGAACTCATAGGAATATGAATAACTTCAATTCTCATAAAAATAAAATAGTATAAGTGGGAACACGCTGCAGGAGTGACAATAGAACATAGGTATATTACTCTGTCTACTTGCTCCATCTAATCTGTGTGGCTCAGACAGTAAAGAATCTGCCTGCAATGCAGGAGACCCGTTTGATCCCTGAATTGGGAAGATCCCCTGGAGAAGGAAATGGCAACTCACTCCAGTATTCTTGCCTGGAGAATTCCATGGACAGAGGCGGACAGCAGTCCATGGGGTCACAGAGTCGGACATGACTGAACGACTAACACCACACTACTGCTTGCCCCATAATGGGCTGCACAAAACTGTCAGACACGTGCATCCTGGACAGCATGCTATGGATTATCTTGCTGAGCAAAATTTTCAAATCTATCATCCATATTAAAGTTGATTAAAGGGCTCATTCATTATACTGAATTCAAGGTCACGTATCCCTGTATAACTGTAAAAACAATGCAAATAAAATACAGAGTCTGCATTGCTCTCATCATTCATATCAGCCCAAGCTAATTAAAAATAGATTTTCCCCCCATTGTTTTGTACTCAGAAAAATTAAGTTTCTTGTTTGTTCTCTCTGTACTACCAAGAAATAGCATGTGTATGAAGGTGCCAACCTTAAAATATGATGCATTTAAATCTTAGAAACAGAAACTACGTTTAGTTTTTCATTTTTTCCATCTTTACTGTCATTGTTCAATGCCAACATGTTCTTTGGAGTGTACATAGAATAAAAGACCACATTTATTTCCAATAACTTACAGAAGAGTGTGAAACTCAATGAACTTCTGCAGAGGACATGGTGGAAGACAAATACTTTAGAGTGAATTAGTATGAAAAAAAGATTGCAGTACATGGGAACTTCTGTTTGACGGGTTTTGACTGAAAAATTATAAGGTATCCATGTTATTTCTCAAGGTATTCATTTTCTTCAAATTAGACACTGGTTCAAATACTCTTTTTAAATAGCATCACAGAGGTATGCTTTTTCTGGGGTGGGGGGAACACATTAAAGTGTAGTCTGGCATTATTACTGGTTAATAGTCTATTAGCTTTACACTCCAGAATTTAATGAAAAGGATTTTTGAAACTTTCAAGTCAACTTGGTGAGTGAGGAGGTGGGAGGGTAGGTGGAGGATGGGCAGGATAAATGATGCATGCTGCTTCTGGTATTATTTTAGCAGATTTTCCAAAAGAAATTATTTTAGCTCATTCTTAGCTTTCAAGTCATTATTTAGAAAATATATGCTGTCTCGGAATGGAATACAGAATTTCAGAATAATATATAACTCCTTCTGTTAGAACAAAAGAGCTTGCTTTCTGTACATATCACATATCTATGAAAACTGGCATTTCTTTTAGGCCACTAACTCTAAGAGATCTTGCCTGAGGTCACTGTGCCAGACAGAATTTTGGCCCCACAGCCTTTGCTCACTGAATATTGACTATGTAATTTGCATTGTTACATGGCAGATGTAATTAAGGTAACTAATCAGTTGACTAATCTGATAGACTACTGATCATTTGGGGCTTCCTTTGTAGTTCAGTCGGTGAAAGAATCTGCCTGCAGTGCAGGAGACCCAGGTTTGATCCCTGGGTTGGGAAGATCCCCTGGAGAAGGAAATGGCAACCCTCTCCAGTATTCTTGCCTGCAAAATCTCATGGACAGAAGAGCCTGGTGGGCTGCAATCCATGGGGTCGCAAAGAGTCAGGCACCACTGAGCAACTGACACTTACTGATCATTTAAAGTAAAGAGATTATCCTGGAGTATTCAGTGAGCCTAACCTAACCAAATAAGACTTTGAAAGTAGAAATCTTTCTCTGCCTGGTAGCAGATGAAGTCATCAAAGTTTCAAAGGGTGAGAAAACTTGATATGCCACTTTTTATTTGAAGATGAAAGGAGTCACTTATTAAGTAAATAAGAATTTCAATTCTATAATAGCAAGAAACTGAATTCAGCCAACAACCTGAACGAGTTTGAAGTGAAACATTCGCCATAACTCCCAGATAAGAGCCCAAACTAGCCAACTTCTGGATTTTAGTCTTGTGAGGCTCTAAGTAGAGGGCCACACTTTACTTAAACTCCCAACCCACATGACTGAGAAAATAAGTGGGTGTTACTCTAGACTGCCAAGTTTATAGTAATCTGCTACAGCATCAATAGAAAATGGACACAATCAGGCTTCTGGAGTGGTTCAGTGGTAAAGAATCCACCTGCCAATGCAGGAGACATGGGTTTGATCTCTGATCCAGGAAAGATCCCACATGCCGCAGAGTGACTAAATCCAAGCACCTTATTGAATTTGTTCTCTAGAGACTGGGAGCCCCAATTACTGAAGCCCAGATAGTAGCCCCTACTCGCCACAATTAGAGAAAAGCCCAAACTGCAACAAAGACCTAGCAGAGCTAAAAATAAATAAACAAATACAATTTTTTTTTTAAGAAAATGGACACAGTCACACAGTGAACAAAGGCTCTTAGATACCACGCCACACTGTTAACCACCCTCCCCAGTAGGTGGATTGGTACACAACCCCACTCCTGTCACTGCGCCCGGTGCCTCTCTCACCCAGGGCCACATCCCCTCTCACATGATCAAGGGCATCAGTGTACCAAAAGAGCTCAGGGAGGCCCGCAGTGTCTCGTATATAAGATCTAAACTCACCCTGATGATATTCCACTTCACTGCCTTCTACACCACAGCAGCCTCAGGACCCTGGATATTGAATCAGAGTGTCTTTAAGGGATTCCATTGCAGCTGGGGGAGTGTTCTAGGCTCTTCTCCTAACCTCCATATTGAGCAGTGTAGCTTCTCCAGGATTAGACAGTATTTCAGTCTGTATCAAACAGCAGAAAGCATATGGGCTCCAGCATTCTGCTGCCAAGGTTCAAATATGGAGTTCATCCTCTACATGACTTGGGCAAGTTACTATGTGTTCCCTCTGTAAAAGGGAGGTTAAAAAGGCTCCACCTCAAAGATCTGTGGGGAGCATTAAATGATTTAGTCATTAGATGCTTAGTATAGTACCTGGCTAGCAATAAATGCATGATTACATTATCTCTGTTTTTTTACTTCTTATCACCCGTCATTAGGAATATTATGGCACTCCCTCTTTTCCTACCTATTCAATTAATTTACCCAGTGAAAACTCACATTCCCTTATTACCTTAGAAAGTGTTTTGCATGTTCTTTGGTTCCGTGATACCCAAACTTGCTTGATGTTAAGAGACACCTAAAGTACTTGCTAAAGGTACAAATTCACAGGCTCTGTCTCTGCAATCTGTTGTAGGAAGTCAGGAAAGCTCCAGAAATCCGCCATTTTTATCAAGGGCCTCAGATGACTCCTATGAGTTGTCCTGGTTAAGGACTAGGATCTACGTAATCATGGTTGTCTCCAGCCACTGATACTGGTTGTAGGAGCCAGGGGTGGGGGAGAGAGAGCAGGGTATGTGCCAGGATATCCCCAAAAGCCAAGACCCTTCTAGTGCCACCATGGGCACTGTCACAGGATACCAAGATCTTGTCAGGAAAAAATGCAAGCACCCCCCGCAACCTCCTGCTAATGCAAAGTCTGCAACAGCAAATTCATACATAGGCCTTTAAGAAAGTGTTCCTTCCACCCCAGTTTCTGTCATTCAAAGCAGCTAGCTAAACAAGCCACTGTATAGCACAGGCAATGCTTCTTAATATTCTGTAATAACCTGAATGGGGAAAGAATTTGAAAAAGAATAGATAAATGTATATGTACAGCCAAACCACTTTGTCATATGCCTGAAACTAAAACTACATTGTTAATCAACTATGCTCCAAAATAAAATAAAACTTTTAAAAAAGTGGCTAGTTAATGCTAACATTATTTGGGGAAGGGATGAAATGAAAGCTATTATGCTAGAGTATGAAGCATCAAAGCACTGGCCTTGCTCACAGTACCTGACACAAAGGAAACACTTGAGAAACAGCTGCTGGTTTAAATACATCCTGACCCACGTGTACAACTGGGTGAGTGACAGGCCAGAGATGCTGCTTTCCTTGCCTGCCATGGGTTTTCTTGGCTACATGAAGTTCACAAACATCTTCAAGACACTCTACACCTTGCAAGAGTGTAGAACTCAAGGGTCACAGATAAAAATGGATTTATGTGAAATTAATTAAACTTCAATCCTGGCAAGGTCATATACTGTTATAAACTCAGCAGAAGAAAAGATTTTGGGGTACTGTTTTCTTTCTGAAGTGAAGTCGCTCAGTCGTGTCCGACTCTTTGTGACTCCGTGGACTGTAGCCCACCATGCTTCTCTGTCTATGAGATTTTCCAGGCAAGAGTACTGGAGTGGGTTGCCATTTCGTTCTCCAGAGGATCTTCCCTATCCAGGGATCAAACCCAGGTCTCCCGCATTGTAAGCAAGATGCTTTACCGTCTGAGCCACCAAGGAAGTCTGTTTCCTCTCTTTCTGAAGGATCCCAAAACTCTATAAGCTTCAGGCTCCACCATAACTCTTCAAAGAGAGGTCTAGAACTGCTAAGAGGACAGGGAAATAAGATGCTTGAGACAGCCATGCCCTCCTTGCAGCCTGGAGCCCCCAACACCAACAGGTTATGCTCTGAGCAAGTGAACAAACTGTAGTCCCGGCCTTGGGCACAGCTGATCCCTCATCTCTATGCCTGGCCAGCAGTGCAGAGCTCTTACTTTTGCCTGGTCCCAGATGCTGCAAGGAGCCAAGGAAGACCTCCACTGGCCCTGACACTCAAATTCCTTTAAAAAAAAAAATTATGTTGACCATTATTAAAGTCTTTGTTGAATTTGTTACAATATTGCTTCTGTTTTATGTTTTTTGACCCCAGGGCATGTGGGATCTTAGCTTCCCAACCAGGGATCCAACCTGTACCCCCTGCATTGGAAGGTTAAGTCTTAACTATTGGACCACCAGGGAATTCCCTTAAATTCCTTTTTATTGTCTCAGAGGTTCTGATTTCTCACCCCAGCCTCTCCCCTGTGTGCCAATTCCATTTTGTCCCCTATCCCCTACTCAATGATCATGCTCTGTAACCATTACAGCAAGGTGGCAACTAAAAATATGCTGATGCCTTATGCACAAACAGAGCTCTACAAACATTCTGTGATTTAATTTGAAATATTTGCTTTATATAATTTGTAGGTTTTAGCTATTGGACTAAGATCATTCACAGAAATAGATTGTAATTTACTGCTGTTTTTCTGGGGGTTTTTTTATTACTGCATAATTAAAACCTACTATCAGCTAGCACTAGGAGAAAATGTTGGTGTTACACAGTGTGAATTTTAATTGGCTGCACAATTACCATCTCTTCTTTCAGCAAACCTGCATCTCTGCAGTAATGTGTGTGCATAACTCTCAAATCCCATAAGATGCCTATAACCCACAACCTCGCGATAAACTTACCATCTCATTTTCCACTTGTCAGCCCTCCCGATGCTTTCACAGTGAAGGACCTCAAACTAAAGGCATGTGGGCTTGGGGAAGCTGGCATCAGTGTGAGCAGGCTTGGAGGAAAGTTGACACAGAACATGGGGTTTTCTCCTCTGGTTGTATTCCCCGCAGCCATCAGGACAGACGACTTTATTACAAAGATGGAAACATGGGCCAGCTGCTCTTCACTTGCCCTGTTTCTCACAGCAACAGACAAGGCACTCAAGTGGGCAATGAAAGAGGACTTCAGATTCTTAATAGGAGAACTACCCTCTATTCAATAGAGGTTTTTAAATTGAAGTAGAGTTGATTTACAATATCATGTTGGTTTGGGGTTTATAGAAAAGTGATTCAGCTATCTTCTTCAGATTTTTTTCCATTATAGGCTAGTACAGGATATTGAATGTCGTTCCTTGCAATATACAGTGAACCCTTATTGCTTATCTATTCTGTATAAGTATCTTGTCTCTGCTAGTCCCCTGCTCCTAATTTATCCCCTACCTCCTTTTCCCTTTTGGAAATCATAAGTTTGTTTACTGTGTCTGTGAGTCTGTTTCTGTTTTGTCTGTAGAGTCACTTATATTATTTTTTAGATTCCACATATAAGTGGTATAGTATTTATCTTTGTCTGTCTGACTTACTTGACCAAGTACAATATTCCCTTGGGCCATCCATGTTGCTGCAAATGGGGATTTTCCATTCTTATTTATGGCAGAGTAATATTCCATTGTGTATATTCACCACATCTATATAGGTTCTTCTGGTCCTAATACACCTACTCTGGGCCAGTTCCTGTGCTTGGCACTGGGGGTGCAGGAATGAATAATACACAGTCTCTGTTCTCAACAAGGGCTTCCCAGGTGGCGCTAGTGGTAAAGAAGCCACCTCCCAATGCCAGAGACATAACAGACACAGGTTTGAGCCCTGGGTCAAGAAGATCTGCTGGAGATGGACATGGCAACCCACTCCAGTGTTCTTACCTGGAGAATCCCATGAACAGAGGAGCCTGGCAGGNAGGGGTGCAGGAATGAATAATACACAGTCTCTGTTCTCAACTAGGGCTTCCCAGGTGGCGCTAGTGGTAAAGAAGCCACCTCCCAATGCCAGAGATATAACAGACACAGGTTTGAGCCCTGGGTCAGGAAGATCTGCTGGAGATGGACATGGCAACCCACTCCAGTGTTCTTACCTGGAGAATCCCATGAACAGAGGAGCCTGGCAGGCTATAGTCCATGGGTCACAAAGAGTTGGGCATGACTAAAGTGACTTAGCATGCATGCACGTTCTCAACAAGTGCAAATTCTAGTAGAGAAAGGAAAACATTCATATAAAGAATTATATCACCATAGGTTTTGCTAGAGTTATGNGGCTATAGTCCATGGGTCACAAAGAGTTGGGCATGACTAAAGTGACTTAGCATGCATGCACGTTCTCAACAAGTGCAAATTCTAGTAGAGAAAGGAAAACATTCATATAAAGAATTATATCACCATAGGTTTTGCTAGAGTTATGAGGAACTGTTTGATATAATGGAAAGAACATGGTCTTTGAAATCAGAGACATTAGGGTTCGAATCTCACTTCTTCAATGCATTCAGCTCTACTGACGTTAGAAAAGTTGCTTCATCCAAGAACAGTGATTTCCTTATAGAAACAGAATGCTGCCGTGCACAGTGCTGAGAGGCTCTGTGGCTGCTAGGAGGGGGTGTCTGATCAGAGCATTCTCCTCCCCTGTGCTCCCCTTAGGGGACGTGTGGTGGGGAATTTTAGTGACAAAGATTAGAAATGACAGATGTCAGGTACTTGGTACAATGGCTCGCATGTCATAAGGCATTTGATAAATGATAGTTATCACTGTTGACAACTACTGGGAAAACACCATCTCTCCTGTCCCTGGGCTGTTTCAGTAACCACCAAGCTCCAATCTCCCCTCCCACTGAGTCTCCTTGGAGCACCCCAGAGAGCTCTTTCTGCAAAGCAAAGCTGATCTGTTAAAGATCTGCTTTAAATGCTTAGTACCTTCATCTCCCAACTCTATCTTCTTGGCAGAGTTGGGGGTCCTGCAGTGCACAGCACTCTTAACCACCACTTCCCTCTGTTCCTTGCAGAGCCACTTTCCTACCACACCCTGCTTCCTCCTGCTCCCTGATTTTGGACATTCTGTTCCCTTCCAGTCCAACCACCTCTGCTTGTTGAAATCCCCTTGAGTAGCCACACTCTAGCCATAGAATCCTACAAACTACTAACAGACTCAAACCTCCACCCAACTGTTCTCTCCACTTTCCTGTTTGTCCCTGTCTAATTCATTCTTCAAAATGCAACCAGCCTTGCTTGTACACAGTAATCCCATTATGGCACTCACTTGTGTAAACCCTTCCATGATTGTGTTCCCAGCATAGTTGAGTGAAATCTGTCTCCCAACCATGGCCTGCGAGGCCCTGCCTGATCTGACCCCTCACGTTGTCACCCTTGGTCACTGCACTCCAGCCACGCTGACCGTCTGCAGCTACTCCAACCTCAAGCCTTTCCTGCCTCATGTGAGCACCAGCTCCTGCTTCGAGACTCCTGGACACCTGTCCTTAGCAGGCCCACACCCACTCCTTCTCCCCTGCTCAGCTCCAGGGCCTCATCCTCTCGAAACCCTTTCCCATCTCCCCAGACTGAATCATGGCTCTGTGATTCTTTCTCATCCTAACCTGCTCTTTTCCTTCATAATATGAATTATAATCTGTAATTACTGAACAATCTTCTTTCCCTCCAGATTGTAAATTTCACAAGGATGGACCCTTAGCCCTGAGCAGGAAGTCCAGAAACNAAACAGCAAATCCTTATATAGTAGTTATTAGGCACTAGTCCTCTCTATGTTAACTCAACTTATTTAATCTTCATAACAACCCTGTGTGATAGATAAGCTACTGTTACCCCTGTCTTACAGATAAGCAAACAGAAACATAATGAGGTAAGTACACCGACTTGCTCAAGGTTATCTGCCTGATTATTGGTGGGGCTAGAAGTCAAACCAAGGGCAGCTGGCCGCAGAGCCTGCGCTGGGTCCCAGCCTTGCTCCATGGTGACAGGCGCCCACAGCACCATCTCCTCTGTGGCACCAACTACAGGCGCAGGTTTATCTTTGGTTATTGGAACATTTATTTCCCTGAAGAGACTGTAGGCTCCATGAAAACATGTTTGGTTTTTGCTCTCCTGGTAGAGAGCACACTTTGCCACTTGGGGCACACAGTAGAAGCTGAATAAATGCTTGGATGAGCAAGTACACGTGGATGGGAACTATGGACAAGGATGGCTCGATGCTTCCACATCCAGGCCGGACACGCTTTACACGATCTAGTTCTCAGGACAAGCTAATGAGGCAACTCTGTCCTCGTCTTTCAGCTGAGGAAGCACAGGACCAAAGAGGCCACGGGACCTGCCTGAGGCCAGGTCTGAGGCAGGGTGTGATCCACGTGGTCTGATGTCAGAGCTCAGCTCTCTGCACCTTGCCATGTTGCTGCTTCTTGTCTTTTTTCCTACCCTCTTTTCCTTCCCTTCTCCTAACGTTGTTTTCTCCTTCTCTTCTTCTAGGTCCCCGAACAAGACCTTCTGTTCTCAGGATATAGGAGGCATTAGCACAGTAGAAAATGAAGCTGACCATCTCTCAGGAGGCAGGTAGGCTATGGCCATTTAGTGCCAATATTACCTCACTTTGAGCTCTTAGTGATTGCAGACATTTTCAGTATATTTAGTAAGTTTATTTATTTTGTTGCATTTGGTCATACTGTTGTCTGAAGGCAGGGATTTTTACATTTTTTTAATCTGCAGGTTTCAGAACACTGTGCCTCCATGAGGTCATCTTTATGCCAGATGTGGGAGAGCAGGGGGGTGGTGCTTTGTTTTGGCAGGAAGACACAGAGGAATAGCCCTGGTGTCAAGAGGCTCACATTCTTGTGGGGAGAGACTGACATACAAATAAAATGCCACGAGCAGTGTGTCATATGGCTGGGGGTAGGGGGAGGGCGGTGGGCTCTGGGAAACCTTCATAGAGACATCTGCTCCACAGACCTGGGTGTGGGTTTATGGACTTCCTGCTCAGGGCTAAGGGTCCATCCTTGTGAAATTTACAATCTGGAGGGAAAGAAGATTGTTCAGTAATTACAGATTATAATTCATATTATGAAGGAAAAGAGCAGGTTAGGATGAGAAAGAATCACAGAGCCATGATTCAGTCTGGGGAGATGGGAAAGGGTTTCGAGAGGATGAGGCCCTGGAGCTGAGCAGGGGAGAAGGAGTGGGTGTGGGCCTGCTAAGGACAGGTGTCCAGGAGTCTCGAAGCAGGAGCTGGTGCTCACATGAGGCAGGAAAGGCTTGAGGTTGGAGTAGCTGCAGACGGTCAGCGTGGCTGGAGTGCAGTGACCAAGGGTGACAACGTGAGGGGTCAGATCAGGCAGGGCCTCGCAGGCCATGGTTGGGAGACAGATTTCACTCAACTATGCTGGGAACACAATCATGGAAGGGTTTACACAAGTGAGTGCCATAATGGGATTACTGTGTACAAGCAAGGCTGGTTGCATTTTGAAGAATGAATTAGACAGGGACAAACAGGAAAGTGGAGAGAACAGTTGGGTGGAGGTTTGAGTCTGTTAGTAGTTTGTAGGATTCTATGGCTAGAGTGTGGCTACTCAAGGGGATTTCAACAAGCAGAGGTGGTTGGACTGGAAGGGAACAGAATGTCCAAAATCAGGGAGCAGGAGGAAGCAGGGTGTGGTAGGAAAGTGGCTCTGCAAGGAACAGAGGGAAGTGGTGGTAAGAGTGCTGGGCACTGCAGGACCCCCAACTCTGCCAAGAAGATAGAGTTGGGAGATGAAGGTACTAAGCATTTAAAGCAGATCTTTAACAGATCAGCTTTGCTTTGCAGAAAGAGCTCTCTGGGGTGCTCCAAGGAGACTCAGTGGGAGGGGAGATTGGAGCTTGGTGGTTACTGAAACAGCCCAGGGACAGGAGAGATGGTGTTTTCCCAGTAGTTGTCAACAGTGATAACTATCATTTATCAAATGCCTTATGACATGCGAGCCATTGTACCAAGTACCTGACATCTGTCATTTCTAATCTTTGTCACTAAAATTCCCCACCACACGTCCCCTAAAGGGAGCACAGGGGAGGAGAATGCTCTGATCAGACACCCCCTCCTAGCAGCCACAGAGCCTCTCAGCACTGTGCACGGCAGCATTCTGTTTCTATAAGGAAATCACTGTTCTTGGATGAAGCAACTTTTCTAACGTCAGTAGAGCTGAATGCATTGAAGAAGTGAGATTCGAACCCTAATGTCTCTGATTTCAAAGACCATGTTCTTTCCATTATATCAAACAGTTCCTCATAACTCTAGCAAAACCTATGGTGATATAATTCTTTATATGAATGTTTTCCTTTCTCTACTAGAATTTGCACTTGTTGAGAACGTGCATGCATGCTAAGTCACTTTAGTCATGCCCAACTCTTTGTGACCCATGGACTATAGCCTGCCAGGCTCCTCTGTTCATGGGATTCTCCAGGTAAGAACACTGGAGTGGGTTGCCATGTCCATCTCCAGCAGATCTTCTTGACCCAGGGCTCAAACCTGTGTCTGTTAT